>JBBPDJ010000002.1:1948398-2008831 GCA_037974625.1 Cucumis cinereus | reverse complement strand
CCCCCCCCCCCCCCCCCCCCCCCCCCCCCCCCCCCCCCCCCCCCCCCCCCCCCCCCCCCCCCCCCCCCCCCACACCTATATACATTTAAGCCAAAAAATTTATATCTGCTGTTCACAGGTCGAATCAAACGGTTTCAACCAAACAAGCCTGCAACAATAGCACAAGTAGCAGTCACACTGGCAAGTGGCAGGATGGCAGAAGCAATTTCTGCTGAATTATCAAGACTGGAATCCGAGAGTTCTGCTAGAAAGGCTGAGATAGAAGATATCAAGTTGGAATTGGTAGAAAGAGGAGACATACAAAGGTATTGGGATAAGAAGCTAACTGAGGAGAAAAAACGCCTTTTAGAGGTGGAAGAACTTTATCTTGCTGCTGTCGGTAATTTGGGAGAGGAGAAAATGGTTCAAGAGAAGATTTTTTCCGAGTATTTAAAGGAGAAGGCATCTATAGACTGTCAGAGGCAATTGCTTCGCAGCCTCAAGGAAGAAGTTGATGGGATGACAGAAAAGCTTCTTTCTGAGAGATCTGTATGTGAGACAGAGCAGAATGAGCTACACAATATGTGCGCTGATTTACAGAACCAGCTAGAGGGGATGCTTGATACAAAATCTGTGCTTGAAGCTGAGAAAGAAGCTCTCCGTATTCTTAGGTAAGTAACTTTAAGTTCATCGTGTGTCTCAGCTTTTTTTTTTTTCACTTATGAAATACTTCTATTTCCCTTTGTTTAATTATTTTTTCTTAGTTATCCCTTTGGTAGATACGTGTGGCATCATGTTGCGAGAGATCCTCTATGGCTTTATAATTTTGAAGAGATCCTCTGCATCTATTTATTGTATTTATATACTACTGGTAGTTATCATTATTGAACTACTTTTAAAACTATTTACTCAAACTATACCTTTTGGTCTAAGTCATTCAATGCATAAATTAATCCCACAAAATGTAATCAGTTGTGAGTCGACTGGTGACGTCAAATTCTCAAGTGGTATTGAAATGAAAATTTCATGCTGTTGAAATTGAATAGGTTCCCGTGATGTAGTATGTCGTGGGCAATGGTGTATTTGTAACGCATCCAACGTAGTAATAGGGAGAAAAGATGTTAGAATGTATAACATGAGATTGTGCAAGTGCGAAGTCTGCTGGCTCTTTCGAAAACTGAACCTGCAAATACCTTGACTATTATTATCCTTCATTAAACGGCCAATAAAATAAATTATAATTGCTTATATGTTCCATAAGCTGTTGTAGCCTTCCGGTTTTCAATATTAAATTGTTTATTTACTGTGATATTGAAAATAGCCTATTTCTGTATGGTAAAGCCGTGATTTGGAAACTCAGCAATCTTTTATTTTTGTATGCGTTTAATGCAGAACTTGGGTAGAAGACGAAGCAAGGAAAAGCCAAGCTCGTGCTAAGGTTCTTGAGGAGGTCGGACGAAGGTGGAAATGGGACGATCAAGCTTGAAGTTTTCCCACATACTGCGATGTAAAGTTGCCCCCAATTTCATTCACAAATTATCTACTTGAGGAATCGGTAGTAAGAAGAGTTCATGTTGTATTTTTGCAAGTACACTTGCAAGTCTAATCAGAGGATTTCATTACAATATCTTGCGGCCGTAACAGACTCGATCATAAATTAATCCAGATTGAGAATTCAAGCTTAACTTCATTTTCATCGATAATGTATAAATTTTGTTTATACTATCTAATCTATTGCTTCTCAATTTTCCCCCTGGTACGATATCAAGCCATTATTTTTCCAACCCTTATTCACAACTTCTATGCACGAACTTGACCAATTTCAACCTGCAATCTTATGCATGTTTTTAATGATTAAAGCTGAAATTGATTGTGAAATATACGTTATTATCTCTACTACTGCTGCCAATGCCAAACAAGCTTCCACGGGTACCCATAAGGTCCACAATTACAGCACTCTTGGATGACATATATTGGTTCCTACTGTCTCGTCCGGGTTCTCGTATTAATGGTCCCGAAAGCAACCTCTCCCAGCATTCTCAAAATTCGGCTCACTAATATTCTCTCGCTACTAAAACCCATATCCTCAAATTTCTCATTTAAATGTGATCTGAAAAAGACATTTTTTTTAGCATTTGGAAAAGTAATTCTAAACCCATTTTAGTCTACATAAGCATCAAGTCAAAAACCATTTCATGTGGGCTTAAAAATTTATAGCAGCGCAACGTACACTAAAGTTTATGAACGATGAAAGTGGATAACAGAAGAAAACAAGAAGTCCGAGAGACTTGCCAAAAAGAGTAAAAGTCATTTGTTGGGGGCTTGACAGCATGGTTCCATATGCATCGGTCCATTGCAGCAAGGCGGCTCAGAATTAAATTTTCAGCCTTGCTTTTGCTTCTCAAACCTACCCTTCTACGCATCGTGTCTATCTTCCTTTACACTCGTTCTTTGGTAAGCTTTAACGCACCATTTTCTTAATGTAATTTAAGCTTGGCCCACGGATTCCTTTGAGAAGTTTCCTCTTGATGGTGCGTGTCAATTTCAAATTAACAATTTGAACTTATAGTTCTAACCCCCATATTGTCTGCCCTTTTTCTCTTTTTTTTTTCTTCTTCTTCTTCTTCTAGTTTAATCTTTTTGGATTTTCTCTGTGCAGGGTAGTAGCTTTTTAGCTTAGTGATTTTCTCTTTTTAACAACTCTAAGCAGTGAATTATTAGAGACCCATTATTCCATATAAATACTAGATGACTTTGGCTCATTGATTAGGCTTGAAGCTGTCAAAATTAAAGAATTTGACAAATGCCCACCAATTTGGTAACCAAGAGCCAGCAGGAACATTTGTATTTATTGAGACAAGTGAAAGTTTGTTATTTTCTTTACTCAAAATCTCTCTTTAATTTTATAGATATAGACATTACTTGGATAAGAAAGGGAGTTCACCGGCCGGAAGTTTTCCTTCAAATTTAACAGTGACTGAGGTCTCTTTCAGCTTTGTTTTTTTGGTGTTATTACTGTTTGCTCAATCCTTTGAACGAGTGGTGTAACTTGTTAAATGCCCACAAATTCATGGGACGCAATCCTTTAGGAGAAAGGTTGGCCACTAGTTATTGGTGGTTACCGTGGCTCTTAGCAAGTTAGCAGCAGAATTTGTCTTAAACTTCTAGTCGTTGAAAATTCTCTTCATACAAAGCTAAGTCTCCTATTTGTAGGATCCATAAACATGAGATGATAAGGGTGATGGGTTTAGGAATGCTTGATGGAAACATGTTCTTTGAACTTGCGTATTAATTGAAAAATCCAGCCTTGTTTCTGGTTAGAATCCTCACTAGGATTGTATTGTTTCAATTCTTTCAGCTTGTTCTGGATTTTAGAGGCTCCAATGGTTTGACATGATAGTCATGGAGGTGGGGAGGAATGGACAATACAGTTTTGAAGAACTGGGTTATCTCAAATGGGAAGTTGAAATGTTTATGTCAGTATTTGCTTGATGGTACTCAGGCTAGGGCTTGTGGTTGCTGCTTCAATTGCAGCCTATGCAGTAAGGCAGCTCAATGTTAAAAACTCAAACTCTGTCGCCTCCGTTGACAAGCGCACTGGTATTCATATATTTGAACTACAATTGTTCACGTTTAATTCTTCTTTGATAATTTTATCATAAACCTTTTTCCACCTTCTATCATTATCAGTTTGATGCGAAAAATTTCTCATTGATTTTTCCTTCAGCTTTTGTCTCAATTATATTGCTGGATAAGTTTTATCATGTTGTCTGATATCTTGAAACTAACCTTTTTTGCTTAGAAAATGGTGAAGAGAAGGAGGAGGTTAAACATTCTAACAATGACTTCAAAGAGGATTATGTAAGTAGATGTTCAGAACCTTCCAGTATTTTAACGATTTCTATCATGGAATCATGTTCTTTAATTGAAAGAGCTTGCTTTTATTGTAGGGGGAGGAAGAGGAGGAAGAAGAAGTCAAGTTAATTAGTAGCGTATTTGATCAAGTTCCTGTTTATATAACTGAAGATGAAGACATTTTACCTGAATTTGAAAACCTTCTATCCGGGGAGATTGAATTTCCATTACCTGAAATTGATGACAGTAAAGCTGAGAAGGATAGAGTATATGAAACTGAGATGGCAAATAATGCAAGTGAACTGGAGCGATTGCGCAACTTGGTAAAGGAACTGGAGGAGAGGGAAGTAAAGCTTGAAGGTGAATTGCTTGAATATTATGGATTGAAAGAACAGGAATCTGACATTACAGAGTTACAGAGGCAGCTCAAGATTAAGGCAGTAGAGATTGATATGCTTAATATTACCATTAGCTCTTTGCAGGCTGAAAGGAAGAAGCTTCAAGAAGAGATTTCACAAGATGCTGCAGTGAAGAAGGAGTTGGAATTTGCAAGGAATAAGATCAAAGAGCTGCAGAGGCAGATTCAGCTTGATGCTAACCAAACAAAAGGCCAGCTATTATTACTCAAGCAACAAGTTTCTGGTTTACAGGCAAAGGAGCAAGAAACTATAAAGAAAGATGCTGAACTAGAAAAGAAGTTGAAAGCTGTGAAGGAATTGGAGGTTGAAGTTATGGAACTCAAGCGGAAAAACAAAGAGCTTCAAATTGAAAAGCGGGAGTTGACTATTAAACTGGATGCTGCTGAAAATAAAATCTCGACTCTGTCCAACATGACAGAAGTAAGAATTAGAAATAGCTCTTGCAAACCCTTCTTTATCCATTTTATTTCTTCTTCTTTATTATTATTTTATTTAACCAAAAGGATGAGATAAAGACAATAACTTAAGAGCTGTTTGGGAGTTTCTGAAAAATAGTTCTCTAATTTTGTTTTCAAAACTCATTTTCAAGAATTGTGGTTGGAGGCTGGTCAAGGCTAAGGTTACTATAAAACTAAATTCTACTTGCAGGCCCTTGATTTTGGAGAAAGAATAACTTAAGTTATTCGAATAAATTCACATGTTGAAGACATTTTTTTTATTTTTTTTTAGAAAACAGTAACTCAAATTTGTTGTCACTGATTTTTTTGTTACCCTAAAAATCAAATACTTCTTGCCTTCTGGTTTAACTAGCGGAGTAAGATACCACTAGAGTACTCAATGCCATCTGTTTAAATAAGCCAGTTGTCTGAGATGGTAGTTAGTGTAAACTGGGGACGTCAAGCAGCATAATCCGATGGTCTTGGCTGATGGGACAGAGTATGATGAAAGCCCGATACTAATACAAAGATATAATGTATGTTTTTGCATTCATGTCCTTTAGATATTAGCTCATCCAGATTGGAGTTGCATATTAAAAAACTAGGAAACAGGATAACCTCAAGGAAGTATAGTGTATATTAAAAAAATCAGAGGTATAGGATAGAATGCTTTTAATTTCATCTCATGAAGTTTTAATTGTGTATTGTTAAAAAATTTTCCTCATCAAACATGCATAAATAGTTTTTAGCATGATCAAACAGGCAAGTAATTATTGTTTGAAAAAAGTCTCCTGTACCTGAATACTCATTTTTCTTACTACATCTTACTCTGTGGCAGAGTGAATTGGTAGCCCAGACTAGAGAGCAAGTCAATAATTTAAGGCATGCAAATGAGGACTTGATAAAGCAAGTTGAAGGACTTCAGATGAATAGGTTCAGTGAAGTTGAAGAATTAGTATACCTTCGATGGGTCAATGCATGCTTAAGATATGAACTTCGCAATTACCAGGCTCCTACAGGAAAAGTATCAGCTCGTGATCTCAACAAGAATTTGAGCCCAAAATCGCAGGAGAAAGCTAAGCAACTCATGTTGGAGTACGCAGGATCGGAACGTGGACAAGGGGACACAGATCTTGAAAGCAACTACTCTCAACCATCTTCTCCCGGAAGTGAGGATTTTGACAATGCTTCAATTGATAGTTCCTTTAGTAGATATAGCAGTCTCAGTAAGAAACCTAGCTTGATCCAGAAGTTGAAGAAATGGGGTGGTAGAAGCAAAGATGATTCTAGTGCTCTTTCATCACCTGCCAGATCCTTCTCTGGGGGTTCTCCTAGCAGGATGAGCATGAGTCAAAAGCCGAGGGGTCCATTAGAATCGTTGATGCTTAGAAATGCTAGTGACAGTGTTGCAATCACCACCTTTGGTACGATGGAACAGGAACTTCTTGACTCTCCAGGCACTCCAAATCTCCCAAGTATCAGAACTCAAACTCCTAATGACTCCTTGAATTCAGTAGCATCATCGTTCCAACTAATGTCTAAATCCGTTGAAGGAGTATTAGATGAGAAATATCCAGCATATAAAGACCGACATAAGTTGGCATTAGCACGAGAGAAGCAACTTAAGGAAAGGGCGGACCAGGCTAGAGCAGAGAAGTTTGGCAATATTTCAAATTCGAACTTAAACTCTGAATTTAAAGGTAAAACTGAGAGAGATAGACCTGTAATGTTGCCGCCAAAACTTACTCAAATAAAGGAAAAACCAGTTGTACCTAGTGTTACTGCTGATGCATCTGGTGAAAATAAAACGACGGAGTCTCCAGCGATCAGCAGGATGAAGCTAGCAGAGATTGAGAAGCGGGCTCCAAGGACACCTAAGCCACCACCAAGACCATCAGGAGGTGCTTCTGTAAGCACAAATCCCAATCCTCAGGGTGGTGTACCAGGTGCTCCACCTCTACCACCTCCACCTCCTGGTGCCCCACCACCTCCTCCAACTGGTGGACCACCTCGTCCGCCTCCTCCTCCAGGAAGCTTGTCTAAAGGTGCCGGTGGTGATAAGGTTCATAGAGCTCCAGAGTTAGTTGAGTTCTATCAGACATTGATGAAACGAGAAGCAAAGAAGGATACTCCTTTACTTTCTTCTACGTCATCTAATGTATCTGATGCTAGAAGTAACATGATTGGGGAGATTGAGAATAGGTCATCATTCCTCATAGCGGTGAGCAGATCATCTTTTTGCTTCTGTATTATCTTCTCACCTTTGCCATTAATATTCTATTTGGTATTATAATTGTAGTAATTTGACAGTAGGCATCTTTGTTTATTAAATCCAGGTAAAAGCAGATGTGGAAACTCAAGGTGATTTTGTCATGTCATTGGCAGCTGAAGTTCGAGCAGCTACGTTCTCTAATATAGAGGATGTTGTGGCCTTCGTAAATTGGCTAGATGAAGAACTATCATTCTTGGTACGGCATCCATTTTAACTTTGAATTTTGATCAAGAAGTTAAGGGCTGGCTATATTCTGAAGAGGATGCAAATAAATTGAAAGAAGTGGCTTTTTGTTGTGTAATCTTATTATCCACCTAGTTCTCAAGTCTGGAGTCTCCACGTTAATATTACTTTATCTTATCTATCGCCTTGTTTAATATTGTACATTCTTTCGTGTTTGATCAAGGTTGATGAAAGGGCAGTCCTGAAGCATTTTGATTGGCCAGAAGGAAAAGCAGATGCATTGAGAGAGGCATCTTTTGAATACCAGGACCTTATGAAGTTGGAGAAGCGGGTCACGACGTTTGTTGATGACCCTAAACTCTCATGTGAAGCAGCTTTAAAGAAAATGTACTCCTTGCTGGAGAAGTAAGTATTCCTTACAACGCCGTGGTTCTTACTAGAGAACTTGTGACTAAAACAAGTCAACCGTTGAACATGCCATTTTGGAAATCCACATCTTTGGCTCTCAAAGTATTTAATGTGATTACTGCTAAAAAAATCACTGTTTTTGTCCTTGTCATTTGGCAGGGTTGAGCAGAGTGTCTATGCACTCCTACGCACAAGAGACATGGCTATCTCGCGATATAGAGAGTTCGGAATTCCAGTTGATTGGTTGTCTGACACAGGAGTTGTTGGAAAGGTATAACTTTAAGAAGTTCAATCTTTTCTTCGTCGAGAAATTTGGATCTTTAAGTTTAGTTGGCATTTTAGCTAAAGTATTACAACTTGCAAAAATATTGAAATGCTGATCGGTTTTTAACCATCTCTTTTGTTACTCCTAACTGCGGTTACAAACCATACACTTAAAATAACAAAGAGATTGCATTTCCAAATTTCACCTTGCCTCATCGTTTTAACCATCACAATTTTGTCCTTGGAATCCATAAGCGTCACTAAAGCATCAGCATCAACATCAACATCTTAGACTATTTTTACATTTACTTCGGTTGTGTCAAGGGATACGTTTCACTCTTTGTTAGGAAGAAGAGTATGTTTATATTAGGCCATTAAATGTTTAATGTAATCATGCTTTTACAAATGCAGATTAAGCTTTCATCTGTACAATTAGCAAGGAAATACATGAAGCGAGTAGCATCAGAACTTGATGCAATGAGTGAACCAGAGAAGGAGCCAAACAGAGAATTTTTGGTCTTGCAAGGGGTCCGATTTGCTTTCCGTGTTCATCAGGTAGATTCTACTTCCATTCTTTAAAATGAAAAAAAGTAAGAAAAAAATTTACGTGCCATACATCACCTTTCACCAGTTGATCAACTGCATTTCAAATTTGAATCATGATTTTTCCAATCAAGTTGTAACAGATGATCAAAGCCTTTAACCTCTTTAGTATTTGAAAACGGTGCAAGTGTATCTGATATATTGGCTTCCATATGTTTCCAGTTCGCAGGAGGCTTTGATGCAGAGAGCATGAAGGCTTTTGAAGAGTTGAGGAGCCGAGTTCATACAACACAGATAGGAGATGATAATAAGCCAGAAGCCTGAATTTTTCATTCAAGTTCATCATTAGCCCAATTCAATTTCAGCAATCATAATAATACTTGTAACTCAACGCTTCAACAGAGATCATTTACATTGATAGTGTATATTTACCAATCCACTGGAAAGATGCGAGAGTTTATGGTCTCAGTTAGCTTCTGTGCGCTGTACAGTATGGGGTCAAAAAAGTAAGAAAATGCTGAATCCAGTTCGAAAATGGACGAGCAAATACATAGTAATTGGAAATACAAAGTTATCTCTTGATGCCTCATTTAAACCAATTCAAGTCAAATTGCAAATTCTCAACCCCAATCGAGCCCCTGCCCATCTTACTCTTATATTATATATATGTATATATATGTATATATGTATATATATGTGTGTGTGTATATATATATATATGTATGTATATATGTATATATATGTGTGTGTGTGTATATGTATATATATGTGTGTGTGTGTATATGTATATATGCATGTATAGATATGTATGTATAGATATGTGTATGTATATATATGTATGTATATATGTATGTATATATGTGTATGTATATGTGTATGTATATATATGTATGTATGTGTATGTATATGTGTATGTATATGTATATATATGTATGTATATGTATGTATATGTGTGTGTATGTATGTATATATATATATATATATATATATATGTATTTACTTTTTTTATCCTTGAGCCATTGATGGAGTCCATGTTAGAAAGAAGTGTTCCTTACAGAAACTTAGATACATCAGAAAATTTTATATCTTGTGCCTTTTGGCAGATTATAATTATAATCATTGTGTATAATTTGCCTTAATGATCCTTGAACAGATCATCGGTAAATTGACAATTACTATGATTTAAATAACATCAAAATGACATCTGAAATGGAAGCCAAATGAATTTTTGTGATTGATTAAATCAACGCATTGTGATCACAAGACTTCTGTCCGTGAACTTGGCACCGCCAACCTTCCCTTGAATTTCTTTAGGCAATGAAATTACACGTCTCTGATCCCCAGCTTCCACTAACAGCTCAGATCCTCCCCTATACTGCATTTTCAAATGACATAACTAATGATTGCATGATCGTAAAAGTGATTCTGCTACTCTTGTGTCTGAGAAACATGCCTAAAATTGCAATGAGTTGAAAATCAAAATACGTATGAAAGGATTTACCAAGTCTAACGCATTCAATGGAGCATTATTTGATACTTAATAGATCAGCAATTCCAAATTCCCTACCATGTGATATACTCTCCTCTAATTTTAGGAATATGAAAACCATATATATCAATCGTTTGAGCAAGTTTTCCATGGAAATCCTCAAAGGGATGGAAGAACATTCAAAAGCATTCATAAATAAGGAAAAGAACCCATTAATAGAGAGAAAGAACGTGCCTGGTAAAGCTTGATTTCTGACTTCCCGAAGCCTGGCATGAGAAGTGTAACTGATTTGTTTCCAGGATCGAATTTTACAGGTGGTATCAGACTGCTGGTGAGGCTTTTTGACGAAGAAAGAAGGTCCCTTGGGCCTTTACTGGATGCATCACGCAGAACTGTGTTCCAATCTACTGAGGAACCAGTTGAGACTTGTGGTATAAAGGCCAAAGATAAGGGTGAAAATTTCTCCTTCAAATTAGCACTGGCTTCTGCATTCAAGTGTGAAGAAATGAAAGCAAGTGCACCACATATTTGTGCCCCAGCTTGAATGGTACAACCCCAGTACCGTAATGCAGACTGAACAGAAGCAGGACTAGTTGGATCCATCACTATAAAGCAGCTAAATTTTCTTGGCTCTGCAAATGAAGAAGACCCTTTCTGCACCATGAATGACCATTACACAATTTCACAAGATTTCATTCATATTGTTCGACAAGAGTGCAAACCAAATTACCTCTAACACGTGTTCCATTGTCTCCCATACATCAGTACTGGCTCTACCACCAAGATGGGAGCCTGGCCTGCTTATACTCATGGCTTCATCGACAAGCCTCAAAATTGAAGGAGTAGCCAACCTCCCCAGATCAGTTTTTTCAGCAATGCTCCTCAGATATTTTAGGTACAACCTATCCAAAGTTCTTTTAGTGATACAGATCTTTTCTTTGACCAATTTGCGCAGGGTAGGGGAACTATATATATATATAGAGAGAGAGAGAGAGCATCTCAAACCTTATTTTACTGGTTGCTCCAATCATTCTTATTGTTTCTTCGGTGCAGATACCGTCGTATATTACTATGTCATATTTATCTTTTTGGTCCCTTTGGCCCAAAATACCTGAGAACCCAACGAATCTCTCAAGCTGAAGTATCGAAAAGATAGAATCCATTCCCGGAAGTACCGCAAGCTCTTCTCCAACTACCTATTAAAACATTAAGAAGATATACATTGCATACCAAATCCTCCAAAAGTAGAAATACTGAAACACAATCTAGCGTTTTATGAATGATAAACCATATTCTAAAGTCCACATACCTACCCCTTCAAGAACTCCTTGTGTCATATTAAGACGAGAATCAGCTTGCTTTAACCGTTTAAGAGGTTCAAGTAGCATCTGTTATCATTGACAAGATAAGTCAGAAATTCAAAGCAGAACCTTGATGACAAAAAGGGAAGTGAACGGAAAAACACACTTGAGTTGTTTCCAACCTAACAGCTGAGAGGTTGTGACTGCATTCAACAGGGGAATTTCCAATTTTGCAATCAAGAAGATACTCAGGAGTAGGGTCTTGATTCTGTATCACCAAGCATGTGCGCAGTCCAGACAAAGCAAAGTGCTGATAACCCATCAAATTATTTAAGAAAAACATAAATGAGAAGTAATCAAATACACTCATCAATTTAAGAAGTTATAGTTACGGGCTCATACAGTCCTTTCCCATACTCAATAGTTCATATTCAGATCAGAAATGCGAGCAAACAATCATAGAGATATCTAATTTCCAAGCACAAGCAATTGATAATTGACCAAACAGTAGTAAAGAAAAATCAAAGGCGTAAAGTGAAAATACCTGAGCGGCGAATATAGCGGACGTGGTCTTTCCCGAGCCGCCTTTGCCAAGAAAAGTGAGCAGCCGGGTTGGGTTCTGAGAAGAAACATCCGTATTCTGTTTTAAAGCCTGAAGGATAATAAATCTTGTGCTGCATGGAGGGGTTCTTGTACGTATTGAAATGGGAATTGGGTTTCCGAAGAAAGAAGGAGAGAAGAGCAGAGAAGAAGCCATAGATCTCTGCAACAGCAACAATGGCGTAGTTCGGTGGAATTCTGTGGATGAGTTTATATTGGCATCACCAAAAATATAAAACATGTGCTCTTCCTGAATCCTGATTACTGATTAGGCTGGCAATTTGGTTCCACTCCACTTCGCCACTTCCCGCTCTGCCGCTGCCGTCCTAACTAAAAAGGAATCTTCTTTTCTCTTCAACCATTGACCTTCCATTTTTTCTAAAAAAAAAAAAAAAAAAATTAAATTATTTTTCACCGTCATAGTATGGTATGGTTCATTGTTATTAACAACAATACAATTGGAGTTAGATCCAATCTCCAATCTTATAACACAAAAATTATATAATACATTAAAGATGTCTTTTAAGATATGTTTCACTTACTTACAAAATCAATTTGAACCTTTAATTTCATTTCAAGCTATGAAATAGTTTTTGCTTTATTTGCAATCTAAATCGTGTACGGTGAAAAATTGCAGCTCTATTTGCTACAATTCACATCATTCTAGCACATTTCTCTAAGTTTTAATTAATACAAAAGTTTAAAATTCTAAATCACTCGGAATCTTTGGTCTACGTCTTCGATTTGGATTGAGTAGGTTCGTTTTGCTCCTTATCTTACATACTTCACAACTTTTAAATAACTAATTCTACGAACTTCAATAAATAGAAGAGAAATCCTAAACCCTAAATTTCAATAGTGTTCACTATTGAAGTCACTAAATTTATCCTAAAATTTCATCTTCATCACCGACCCTCGAGGTTTTAATATCTCCGCAAAAGAAAAGATTAATAAAAAAAAACATAAAAAAGTATTTTAAGCAAACTTACCAATTTAAAATCTTATCAAATTAGGAACTTTTACTCAAATCCCACATTTAAATCAAAAGATAAGTTAGATAAGTTAGAATTGAATTTGGACTTTATCAAAAATTTTATACCAAATAAAACCCCATAAGTTTATTTTAAAGCCCTATTATAAACTTAACCCATATTTTTGCACTAAAAGTTAACATTTACCCATTGACATGTTTCAAACTTTATTCCAAATACTTTTTTAAAAAATGTACCACTCAAATTCAAATCAGGTAGGGATTGATGTCAAATTAAGAATAATTGTTCCATTCATATTTAGTCTCACGTAAAAATTTGAGTGAATCAGAAGGTACACAATAATGTAGGAGCATTCAAAATCAAATTTTTATTGTTCAAAATTTTGATTGAAATATAGTTCTAATGTATAGTAAAGCAAAAAAAGGGGTAATTTACAAATTTTAGATCTATGTTGCTTATACAACTACATTATTTTATTTTATAGACTAATTAACTTCAAACTTAACAACTCACTCAATTTAATCAGTTTAGGGTATAAATTAGTTTTTCTTTAAAAAAAAAAATATTACAAAAAATTACAATTGGGTACATGGGCTGACTTCGGAGGGCGAAAATATTGTGGCCCTACTACAAAAAGCCCACACGCTATGGCCCATTGGGCAAATGAGTAATTTACGTAAGCAAGCGCGCCATCCTTAATCCAGAACGGAACTCGTAAAGGTAGTATATAAACAAACAACGAACGACGGTGCCAGTTTTAATCGAATCAATCAACGAATTACGAACGATTGCTTGGTTCATTCAATTCGCACCTGGAGATTTATTGAAGTTGAAGGAGACGACTGCGATCCATAATGGTATGTGATTTTGTTTCTCAATCTCTAGGGTTTTTTTTTTTTTTTGCTTTATGACGTGATGATTCAACTTGT
Organism: Cucumis cinereus; assembly: GCA_037974625.1. Lineage (NCBI taxonomy): Eukaryota > Viridiplantae > Streptophyta > Magnoliopsida > Cucurbitales > Cucurbitaceae > Cucumis > Cucumis cinereus. The sequence continues at coordinate 1,995,160 of JBBPDJ010000002.1, read as the reverse complement.
TCGTAGAAATCAGGGTTTGGAATCTGTTTTGTTGGTTCAGTAGTTTGCCCTATGTTGGAGCGATTATCATTATGGTCTTTCTTATTTTGAAAGAGTTTAGCGGGTGCATTTGGGAACCGGGTCTCTTATTGGTCATCGTTTTTCCGTAGGTGAATTATATGATTCTGGTAGTTGAAGTTACCATCTTTCACAATTGTTTTAGGTCGGGAATCTTAGAATATTTTGTTGGATTTAACCTGAAAATTGATTGTCTAGGGATGGTTCTTGCATAATTTATACCAAGTAATTTAGGGTCTTGAGCAACTAACTTCAAATCCGTGTTCTATATATGTTTTTCCAAACTTCATGTCAATTTTTCAGAAAAAATTGAATCCTGAAGAGTAGATGATTTTTTTTGAGGGAAATACTGTTAGTTAAAATGGTTTATATAGATATATTGGGTACGGGTCAAACGATTTATACAATTTAGTGATTTTGGTCTAAAATTATGGGATCTGTTTTTGGATACGACATCAGAAATGATTTTCTGGAGATGGATCTTGGAAGGATTGTGCAAAGTAATTTAGAGAAAAAATCCTTTCCTATTCAATAAAGTTGATTCTGTGACTAGCTTGGCACTTCAATTTATAAGTTTATGTATTTCATGTAAAACTGCTGTTGCCTGGGAAGTTAATCAACTTTTACTGGATCATGTATATACGTATATTTATATTGAACTCTTCTACTGCATCAAATTGCTGTTTTTCTTTTCAGGAAATATTAAAGGAATAGATTATAAATATATGATTGGCTATACATGTCGAAGTGTTGAGGCTTATTAACCTTTGTTGGTTTGCATTTTTCAGTCTTCGCTTGCAGCTGCGAGAGCAGACAACTTTTACTATCCGCCAGAATGGACCCCAAAACAGGTACATTTCTTATTCTATCGTATTAGTGCAGTAACTATTTTCCAAGGTAAATATCCATATATTAACGTATATGCACAGATTTTCAGATTCTCACACTGACTTTTCATTTTTCAGGGGTCTTTGAACAAATTTCATGGTCAACATGCTTTGAGAGAGAGAGCAAGAAAATTAGATCAGGGCATCTTGATAATAAGGTAGGTAGCTACTGAAAACACATTTTTTGAAAATTTTGGCCTGGGATTGATGATTAGATTTGATTATGTGAAAGCCCTGAATATCATTAGCAGTATGAGGTAGCAGACTGTTTAATCTTTGGGAATAGGCATTCCTATCACAACAAGGCTTTTTTTTTTTGGCTTTTTAATTAAAAATTATGAAGTGTGGGAAATGGTGCTATCTGCCAAGGCATTCACCTTTGGTGCTTTAACATCGTTGCTTAGGTGCCTTTTAAAACGGGGTGTTTCTTTTTAATTTTTTATCTTTTTGAAAAAACAGAGAGAAGATTTTGATGTCGATGATTTTATTTGAATATTTGGTTCTTTGATTAGTTGGAATGTATTGCTTTCTTAGGTTCGAGATGCCTTACAATATATGGTGTGGTGGCTGCAACTCAATGATAGCGAAGGGTGTTAGGTTCAATGCAGAGAAAAAGCAAGTTGGAAACTATTATTCTACAAAGGTATTTGTTCATGGCTGATTGTAACATATTTGACTTTTGGTGCTAGATTTGAAGGTTTTGTTATGCAATGGAACTATGTGCACATTCTTTTACGCATGAACGACACTGTACCCTTTTCTTCATTTGGTTTTATTGTTGATTTTTAGCAATCTATATAAAATGCATATACATTCCTGCCTAGTGTTTCCATGCGATATTTATTGACTTACTGTCCACGTTTTTCTTAATATCTTTGGTTTCTGCTTCATATGTGTGAAACTCTTTAAGCATTCCTGTATTTCTGCTGCTAACCTAATAATTGATAACTATAAACTTCTTTAATTGGTCTTAGGCTCATCCCTTGTCTTAGTCTCCACTATGTTTTGTATTCTATAACATACATGCACATTTTTCTCTTATTAAGTATTTGTACGAAAGTTCTCAGCAGCAAACTTATGTTGTCATCATTGGTATTAACTTTTTTAGCTATTAACCTTGCTATCCTAACTGTGACCACTGGATTGATCTAGTTTCTTCTTATCTTGGAATGCACGATGATGTGCAGTTTCGAAATCGAGTTCATCAATCATTTTTTCTTTTCCTCCCTCTAATCAACAGACCTGTTTAACAGAGCTTTTGATTTTTTGTAACTTTGTTTTGATGGATAGATTATTTTCTAGGAAAGCTTCAATATACAATTTGTACCCCAAAAGATAAAAAATAAAAAAATGAAAAAAGCGCAATGTACAAATTTGTGAGTGGTGATAGCTCGTGGTTGTAACATACTGTTAAAAAAACATCATCACTTTCTGTACAGTTCTAAGAATAGTTTTCATAAGTGGTGATATGAACCGGCCAAGCATCAAATTATTAATTGGCCGGTTCATATCAAGTGGGGTATAGAAATCATACCCAAACAGCCCTTGAATGACTAACATTCTCTTCTTGCTTCTTTCAGATATGGAGCTTTACTATGAAAGCAGCATGCTGTAGACAAGAGATTGTTATACAGACCGATCCAAAAAATTGTGAGTATGTGATTATTAGTGGTGCACAACGGAAAACTGAGGAATATGACATAGAGGATGCAGAAACCTTTGAACTCCCTGCGGATGAAGGTGATGATTGATAACACTAAAACATTTATTTATCAGTGCCTTTAAACTTAACTGTCTTTCATCGGGTTTCATTGTCAAATCTACTGGTCTTGTAACTTACAAGGTGACGTCATCAATGCATATCTGTAAAGATAGTCTTTCATAACGTATATTGATAGCTAATGGTTTAATCCTTCATAATGTTATTTAACCCGTTTAAATATATTTTCTACAGAAAAGGGTAAGCTGGCAGATCCATTTTATCGACTTGAACACCAGGAAAAAGATATGCTGAAAAAGAAAGAAGCCGAGCCAGTATTGGTTCGCCTTCAGCGACTCTCAGATTCTAGGCACGCTGATGACTATAGCCGGAACAGAACACTTCGAGCTCAGCTCAGAGTATGTCATCTCACTTACCATATCTCTCACCTCATTCTGTTTTGAATGATTGTAGGCTAATCTAATACACTTTTGTTTATCTTCTCAGAGTCAAAAGAGGAGAGTTGCTGAAGAAGAAAATGTTTCTCGGAAGATGGGCCTCAGTATAAGATTGCTTCCAGCAACTCAAGAAGACTCTGCAGCTGCAGCTCGCATGAAGTTCTCTTCAAAGTTTGAGAAGAACCGTAGGGATAAACGAGCATTGATTCATGCTTCCTCAATATTTAATGGATCGTCCACTTCTTCCATTCCTGATAAGAAACGATTGGACCTTGAATCCAAGAGAAGGAAGATCTGTGCATCTGCGGCTTCAAACATACTGACAGGCAACTTCAAGCCATCATCTTGGTCTCGAAGTGCAGCTAATTCAACCAGACTTGAAGGAACATCTGTCACTGCTAGACGATTGTAACGTGAATGCTTTTTTCAAATCTACGTCTTACTCCTTTCTTTCATGTACGTAAATAGATTTTATGTTGGCGGGTCTATCTGAATTCTTTTTTCCCTCTAGAAGCCCATTGTAATATATTGTGTTTAATTTCTAGCGAATGTGCAAGAATTTTTTAAGAATGATAGAAATCGAAAGTTGAATATATCTTCATGTGCTTCATACAACATATTTGTCTCTCTTGTACAATTTTTCCGCTTGTTGAATTAATGTCTGCTGTGCATATTGCCAGTGGAGGAGATTTCGAGATGGATAGTACCAAATCCCAGTTAATATCCCTCGGTTAAACCACAATTTTATTTCTTAAAAAACTGGTGCTACATCGTTGTCTATGAAGGCCAAAGTTGCCTACCAGGATACATATCTTAGCATTGTCTTTACTTTACCGTCTTAACAGTGACTGGAGTAATGAGAAACAGGCAGAGTCTTTAAAAATCTGGCAGTTCTGTTCTGATTCTCCTTTACTTTTCTACTAAACAGAAGATTTTTGCATTTAAAAATAGGATATGTTGTTCTTAGTCAGACAATACTGCCAGACCCTGAATCACCCTATCGCTGATTGTAGTAGGATCACGCAACTTTGGTAAGCATATCTTAATCCAAAATAACTAACCTGATTATGATAAAAGGCAGGACAGTCATGAGCTGCCATCTGTCAGTTCAGACCATCCCTCCTTCACAGCCTCAAGAGAAAGAGGAAAAAGGAACCCTAATATAACATCTCTCAGCATTTATGGGATGCTGTTTATTAGCTTGATATTGCAGCACTTTTCATGTTCACTTTCTATTGAACAGTCTCTTTCATTGTATTGTCCTGTTTTATTGGTGGGGATCTGATCATGTGCTTTTTCTCTTGACATTCTATGTGGGTGGTAACCAAGAATATCTGCATCATACGAATTCTTCCAAGCTTTCAGGTCAGTACATGTTAAACAATCTGTTTTCTTCCTGTTTTCATCCCATCTCTCTCTCACTCATATAGTGAATTGTAGTTCTGATAAGAAAAAAATTGATATCACTTCTACCCTTCTGAGTTTCATTAATTTACTTAAAGATGGAAAAGGAAGCTAACAAGCTTAAGATCCAGGATTTGTGCATGACAGATATTGCTCACATGTCTGATATTTGAAAAAAAGCTTCTCTAGATTCAGTAAGTCTCACTTTAAATCAAATTTCGACTCTGTGATTTTGAACTTTCAAATACAAAACTTGTAACCAAAAGGAGTGTGCAAAAAAGAAATATGTCACATCAACTTCAAATGCCATGCCTCTAGCTTGTGCTTGACTTTTTAGGCCACCTATCAGTCACTTTGGCATGTCTGTTTCCGCTCTCCACGTATTGTGTAATATTGTCAGTCGTTCCCTTCATGTTAGCTTCTCAGTACATATACTTTCCCTTTCCCTTTCTCTTTCCTAATTAAGTGTTCTTTATTGATCTTCCATTTTCTTCAAATGGTAAATTAAATGAGTCCATATTGATATCAATGGAGTCTCCTCCTGAAGTTGCTGTTTAATCTTCATGTCAATGGCAACCTGAACAAAGGTACTTCTGCTTTGAAACTTTGCTTCTCTATTACTTTTCTTGCATCAGTAGTAACATGACTCATGTTTTCATATATTTTCTTGCTAACAAGATGACTCATGTTTTCATATATTTTTGTTGAATTGGGCAGTCTTCTATCATAAGTTTGTTATTGAGATTTTGTTGCTGAATCAGAGATATTAAGGGAGAGTAGCTAAAATACTATACCAACAACAATTGATAAAAAATGATAAACAACTCGTGTTTGAGATGAAACTAAGTCTATTATTTCTGTTCCAATTGTTTGCATGGACTGTTGTTTTGATCTTGGCTTATATAATCTTCTTAACTTTTAATTGATATATGAAACAAAGAATCCAAAGTCTCTTTGCCAACCATACTAAACATTTGTTCACTCTACTGTATGAAAAGTTTGTTCTTATCCTGCTCAACTCTTTTGTTCTTTACCAAAATAAGCTTAGCTCAGGGTCATTAGCATGATCTCCGTCTATAGAATCGGAGGTTCAATCCTCCGTCCATAAAAGGAAGAAAAAAAACTACTCCTTAGTTTTTCACTACACATTATAGTGTTAGTTTGGTAGGGTTGGAGCAAATATAGTTAAGACGACTTGTCAATTTTTTTTTTTTATACAACAATTGAGTTGGAGGATTCGAACTCAAACCTTGTGATTACTAGTATACTTGGATACTAGTTAAGTTAAGCTCTTATGGGCGACGGCTTGCCATTTTAATTTACTCTTATAATTGTCATTTTTTCTATTCACGAGATAAGCTATTAAATTTCCCTTAAAACTAAATTATCATTATTTTCTCTCTGGTCCAGGGAGTTTATGAACTTCTGTTCTAAAGCACGAGATTCAAAGTTCAGTAGAGCTCAATAATAAACCACAAACAAAAATACACTATTTTTGCACACCATTTCAAAATTTTATTGTAGGGATCACTCTTTGCTTAGGCATATGAAGATTTACCTCATTACCTAGGGAATCAAAATATAAGTAGTTTGGTTAATATTAATTATTTAACTAATATAATGGTGAATTAATGCTAACATGATATATGAGGCAATATTAAAAATATTTAAATAATATAATATCTACCATATTATTGCTCCCTCTTCTAAATTGAAACTAATCCAGAAGCTATACATAAGGCCTTCAATTTGGATGTGTTAGGCTTTTAAATGATGCCATCCCAAATCCAAACCCAATGGATATGGCACTAACTACTAGCTCAAAGATCGACGATTTTAATTTTCATCAAGAGTTTAACTCAATTTGCATCTGAGTGTACTAATAACTACAAATTATGTAGTTCGAATCATCCTACCTCCAGTTGTTGTACTTAAAAGAAAAAAAAATCATGTGATCAACCCACGAAAAACAGTACGTGGATATGTAAATTGACCTCGTTAAGGGTGAAGCTTAGCTGAAAATATGTACTGAAAATGGATTATATTGTATATTGTTTCCTAGTTATTAATTAATTTTGAGCCTTCATAGCAGAATAGTACAGAATTTTTCAAAAGGTTTCAAAAGCCACTGCTAAATAAAATTCATTGATGCCCTAAGTCTGAGAGACCTAGTTATATATGCTTCGTTTTATGACTATTTCGATTTTGATCTTTTTTTATTCTCTATGTGAGGATATGAACAATCGCTATGAAATTATTATCAAACGAGTCATTTCAAAAGAAAAATTGACACCCAAAGGACAAAGATAACTTTAGTAAAAATGAAAATGATATAGACTAGAGATAAAACCTGAAAATATATGTACAAATTACAAGCTAGGGCAACCCATGGATTCCCCACACCATTATTAATTCAAGTACCACCAAAGAAAAAGAAAAAAAAAAATAGAAGGGCTTGAGAAGACAGTTGATTGATGAATATATAGTTTAATTTCCCTAATAATAAAAAAAAAAAACATTTATTCATTGCAATGAGACAGCTTAGGAATAACAATATTAATTAATTTCCAAAATTAAACAATACCTTAATTAAATACTTCTGTCTGAAGTTACAAATTAATTATAAAGCTTCTTGAATCTTGTACCATTGGATATCAATTTCTTGCATCTTCATTCTCCATAGAAGATCAGCACACCATCAATTTCATCTAGTTCCAGCAATTTCAAACCTGCAAATTAGAGGTCCACTAAGATTTTAGTTTTTGTATATGACCAATGCTATGAATTAAACCTTAAATTCAAATAGAAAATTATACAATTAGCATAGTTCAAATGACATAAACTATATATCCATCGATTAAGAGATTAGAACTTTAAATTTACTGTACAAATATTATTGAATAAAAAAGAAAAGTTTGTGGAAGACATAATAAGCCCTAATTTTTATTTATTTTGGCAGAAATTCAACAAAAGTGTTTAAAAACTTCTCTGGTTTCAAAATTAAAATTAAATATCATAGGGTTCAAAATTTGGTGTCAATAAAAGAAAAGTTAAGAAGATTATATAAAAAACACTAACTAATATTTTAAAACTTAGTAAATTGTTGAACTGAAAAAAGAATCTAAATAGGAGAGAGGTGTAAACCTAATCTTATAATTACAAATACCCTTTTACTAATACCCTGTATGCTGTATTTATGGAGTTAGATTCTGAATGAAAAAGTAAATCCCTAATAAATGAACTAGGGTTTTGTGCTTTGGCAAAATTGGAAATTTTATCCCAAATGGGTAACTGGGATTTTGAGTGTGGCTCAGAAATAGATTGGAAAATACTTTTTTTTAAAAAAAGAAAATTGTAAAACACTTTCCCTTCAGTTAGAATAAGATTATTTTTTAATTCTAACTTCTGCTACACAGCTGAATACCCAATTTTTAACCTAGGCACTTCCCTTAGTTTAGCTATCAATTTTAATATTAACATTCCCAAAATTAACTAAATTATAAGAAACATGTCCCTGAACTAAGCTGACACCTTTACTTATTTCAACCAACAAGATATGAATAACTATCTTAAAGATGACATTTGAATTTTAAAAAAGAAAATAAGAAAAGTAAATTACTGAACCCTAATTCTGGAAAAACTACCTGCAGATGAAGCTTTCATGGTGTCCAAGGACAGGGTGGGCATATCCATGGAAGAATCAGGAAGAAGATGAATCTCATCAGAGCATATTTTCTTTGAAACCCTTTTATCCATAATCAAAGAATCTGAGTTTTTCTCTTCTGACCCCAAAACTTTCTCATTTTCACAAAGTGAAACATGTCTACTAATCTTGCTTTTGTTGCTACTAATTTCTTCACTAACATCCCTCATTTTACAAAACCCATCTGGGTTACAAAACCCATCTGGGTTTCTTTCAAGATCTGATTTTGATATCTCCAAACTGCGTCGAATCGACTTTGCCCTAGTTCTTTCTCTCGCTCTGGCTCTTGCTTTATATCTTGATTCTTTATCAACAATCCTTAATCTCCTTCTTCTCTTTTTCCCACTAGGTAATACTTCCTTACATAAATTTGTTAAAAGATGAGTTGAAGAATCAAAAGAGCTTTGGGACTTGGCTTCTGATAAGTATTTTTCCTTGACCTCTTTAATTGCACTTCTTGATTTTGTAAAAAGCCACTCCACTGTCTTGCTTGCTTTATCAAACCCAAGCATATCTTGTAAATCAAAGAAATTTCTTGCAATTTCAAGTGAAAGCCTCATTCTTCTATCTCTTGGCCCTTTTGAAGTGCAGATCTTGCTATGTCTATCCTTCTTCTTCATCTCACTTGATGATCTCTTTCTAGAAATGGGATTTTTTGGTGAATTGTGATCGGTTTTGGCTTTGTTTTGGGAGGCATTATGGGTTGTTGTTGTTGCTGCTGCTTCATTGTTGTTGGTGTTATTGGTACTTTCAATAAGTCCAATTTGATCAGAATTATTTGCAAGTAGTTGGTGTTTTTGAGAATACAAAATGTGGCCCAAAATGAGTTCTTGATGATCATCAAGAAAAGGGTTGAAGTAGTTGTTGTTGTAGTTGTAATTGTAGCAATCTATGAGTTGTAAGGATGGTGGGTGGATTTGTTGTTCAAATAATCTAGACATAGGGTTTTGATCATCACCATGATTTTCATCATGGATTTGGATGATGGATTTGTCAATTGAAGTAGTACTTTGATTCATAAAAGGAAATGGAGAGATTTGATTGGTGTTAGAAGAAGTAAGCATTTTACAAAGTTGGGGAACCTCTAATGCAAAAGATCAATCCAATTCTAGGTGGATCAATCAAATTCTAGGTGGGGAACAAAAAAGGAAGTAAAATGATGAAGAAGAAGATGAGAGAAACTACAAATTCAATCGAGAACATACTTTTATCACTATTGAACTATGATCATGTTGACGATAAAATGTATCGATGGAAAGTAGTAAATTCTGAATTTGGTTAAGAATTGAAAGATGAAATCTGTGTAATAAAATTATGAGATTATTTGAAATTGTGATTGAGAGGAGAAGGAGTAGAAAAAATGGAGACATCTCACGTGGTTCAGGATAGAATTGAAAGCAACCAATCGAATTAATTTTAGAAAAAGGAAGTGACAGAGACGAGTGAGAAAGAAAGGACTCTTCCAAAACAAAAACATTCAAATAATATTTGAGAGTAGAGTGGTCATAACTCATATACCTAGAGAGAGAGAGAGAGAGAGTGTGAGAGTGTGTGTGTGTGTGTGAGTGAGAAAAAAATGAAAAGAGGCAGTTTATAATTTGAATGGTGAATGGTAGACTGCCAAAACTACGTACATTTTGAGCCTACTTTTAACCTCTCTGGGTAAAAAGATGAGTTTTTTAGGTTAAACTAAACGAAATATCCTCGAACATTTTGACGTTTGTTTGAAAATATCCATATTTTCTCAAAAGTTACAATATTACTCAATTAAAGGTTGTTCAAGACAACCTTATAAGCATATCAGAGGATTAACTTATAAATAGCAACATTTTACTTCTTTTTTTTTTTCGTGTTTAGCTAAATTAATCATTCATATTACTAACTTTAGCATTAGAGTGCAATAGGCTCGGCATCACACATTAATACGTGAGGATATCTCTTGCACACACAGGTTATCTTGAACAAAATTGAGACCAAGCTAGAGGTCAAGGCTACTGAACACCCACAATAAAACACACCGTGGATGAGATTCGAGCGCCAATACTGCTATTAAACTTTTTCATAAGTGTCACAGAACCAGTTGTAGAAGAAAAATATGAAAGTGATGTGTAAATAGTGTTTCAAGTCTCAGTTTGAAACGTTTATAAAATATCATGGTAACATGACCAATTTAAAAGAATATGGGTAAAAGAGGAGGAGGTTGAGAATGAGTATATATATATATTTAACAATTTAGAGTTTTATTATTATTATTATAATTATCTGAGCAGGAGACTGAAGGTCACATCAAAATTCTTTGACTGCTCCATTTTTAAAATTGAAGCTATGTATGAAGATCTTCATGTTAGCTGCCAAATAAAACAAGTTAAAAGCCAAAAGAAAAAATCTTTGTAGATTACATATATATATACACACACACACACATACATACATATATATATATACACACACATTAGCCAGCCTAGCTATGAGATCACTTGCTTTTCATATCTCATAATGCCACATTGCCACATTGCATTGCAGGACTATAAACCTACTTCTCTAACAGGACATTTTAATGCGTGAGATACATATACTATTATGAAATCAACGATTATGAAAAAACACAACGGAACTTAAACAATAGATAATTTACACAAAAGTTTATGTAGTTTACTAACAATGTGATAATATGTTCCATAGATAGAACAAAGAGTAGTTAATTACTAACACAAGACCGATAACCTCCTCCTTCGTTTGGTTATAGCAAATCTACTGTTGGAGTTACTTTGAAAGTCTTGTTCTATTTTATTTAGAACAATCTGAAGTAGAATAATTCAAACCACAAACGTAATACGCATTATAATTATTAACATACTTGTATGTCAATTGAATTATGTTCGATTTAACGAATATTTTATATCAATTAAATGACGTTAAATACCTTAATTTAATTATAATATTTTAAAGTGCTTTTTAGTGCTTCTCTATTATATTATGAAGAGGATAATTGTTAAACATGCATCTTCATCATTAATTAGTCTACTTAAAGCATAACTTAACCGCTCTAAGATATTTCGTCAACTAAAAGAATCTAAGTTTACATTTTTTATTGAACTAAAAAAATAGAAAGATCTCCTTTTCAAGTCTGCATATTACTGAACTTAATATTAATTTGTATATGTGTATGTTAAGATAACATATAATATTAAATTTATCCTTTTCGATTAAATTAACAGCTTTTAAATAAACCAATAAACTAACGTATATATACTATCAAAGTAAATTGTTCGAGAGGTTGGGTGATTTAAAAGTACATAATACATAACATGCAATTCTCCTTTTTTTCATGATCCAAATGACATAATTAACCTAATTAATTACATGTCCTAACTACATAATTAATTATGTCATCTATATATTCTTTTAAACTCATCAACAATTGAGGTGACTTTTAACTTTTAAGCAAACTTTTATGTACATGAAATTGGAGGCAGAACAATAGAAATTGATATAGGGGTATGGTATTAGGCTTAGTCAAAGATCTGCCAAAAGTCCTAAATTAAACAGATAAGAGTGTGAGAGGTGGAAACTGTAGCCATCATTTTTCCTTTAGTAAGGGTAATATCCAAACCTAGTGCCTTTTCTTTTGTGGGCATACATTATTGCTCCCTAAAAGCCAAACATTACAAAATCAAATCTTTCTAACATAATCTACATATCATTGCTGTTCAATTATATATATAATTCCAAGGAGGGTTTCAACTTTTTCATATCATCACCATTTAATTAAATTTTAATTTTAATTAATGTCCTCTACCTCAAATGGACTTATTCATGGCCCAAAATCAGCAAATATATATGGGTTTTGAATTTGGGCCATTTAATTACTTCATTTAAGTTCTCACTTTCTTCCATTTTCCTAAAAAGCTTTAGCCAACTTATATTTAATAATAAAAAAAAGGTGTTTAATTTGTTTAATCTTCTTTAGTGGCTAATAATTCAAGTTTATAAAAATGATCAACAATATCATAGAGATATAAATAGAAATGAATTTGGTAGTTATAAGTGGGAAAATTATGAGATAATGGGATGAGAGGTTGTAAAGTTTGAATTTTTTTTTTAATAATTAAATTTTAAGTATTGTGAAATGTGTTTTTTTTGTAAGTGGTAATTGACAAAGAACTGAGGTGTAATGCACTCAAATCTCAAGTGGGTAAGAGTTGATCATCATGTTTAGTTCTCTATGTGTTTGTAGTTAAACAAAAAATTAAATAATTAATTTGATTGAGAACCATAGTTTTCAAATACTGGTGTGACAAATGTTGGGATTATATTATAGTTTTTCATAATCTTAAATTTGCTTCAATATAAACAATTCCAAAACTTTATAAAAGCTAAAAGATAAAAAAGGGGAGTTTTTGTTTTTAATTATTGCACCCTATTTGAGTCCCGATCTTATCATTTAAAGGACAAACTAAAGCATATTGTTGTTTGGGTTGGATTTATATGTACTCAGTGAATAGGGTATTCTTTTAGTGGAGGGTGTTTTAATTATTCTATGCACAAGTTTGGTAGCCCCCCGATGGCCACCATTTTGGACATATATCGAGACAAACCTCAAAAATCATTTTCGTATAAATTGTAACAATGGTATAAATTTGAAGGTTTAGAAAGATTCGAACTGTGTAAATATAATTTAAGTGTTAAATTACGACCCTTTTTTGTTTTTTTGGGGGTAATTTTAACGTTTTTTTTTCCTCTCCTTTTTTCGATGGGATTTTATGAAACGTCACTATAGATATAATTGTTTAATTTTTATTTCCTTTTTTCTAGTTGTTTAAATTTTAATGGTGGAAAACAGTGGAAATTAAAATTATTTATATTTGTTGGAATGTATGTATAGTAGGTATTTACTGTGTCTGTTGTTTTAAATATAAGAGGGGACACGTCACAAGGAGAGGAACGACACGTAGTAATCCACCGGGACTTTGATGGAGTTGATTCGACGTGTCATTATATTTTGTTGTTTGGTGAAGTACGACATGTCGTTTGAAGATTGGATTGTAAAGGGGTGTTTTTGAATAATCTTGATTCTTCTTTGCTTGAATTGAACCTACTTTGACTTCTAACTATCACACCAATACTTCAGAGATTTCACTCGGCATGGTCTTACTTTATAACATTAATACACACTACAATTTTTTGTTTCTTTATTATGTTAGAACCATACCCTATATATATTAGACGGTGTTCGATGGTTCGTAATAGGATGAACTTGTAACGTACTAAAAAAACACATATATAAATGGAGTATTTTGAGTCCGGTTTATAATATAAAAACTCATTTCATTCTGACAGTTTTTAATAAAATCCTCTTTTCTTGCTATTTTTACATTTTACGATCTCATTTTTGTTTAGTTTTCAATTACTCATATATTTTAACGTTTTTTTTTTTTTTTTAATTTTCAATAATCTCAACCCTCTGAATCACTCCAAAATATTACATACATATATACTATTATTCCTTCTACTTTGCTACATTATTTGAATGCCAGTCTCTTTAGGGTCTACTGACTAGTACAGATATTTTGGCTATATAAATTTAGTATTATACAAAATGTAAAATAGAATAAATCATCCAAGAGTTTTTTTAATTAATTCTCTAAAATTTTAAAATAAGAAATTTTAAGTTTGGCTTAATTCTTTAAAAGTAAACTTTTAACTCTTATCATGTATGTAATTAATCTTTTTGAAATATATAACCATCATGAATTGACTTAATAATCAATGTAATGCATAATCTTGATAAGGATTGTTAAGAGATATAGATTCAATTTATAATATCTACTTACGTAAGATTTAATATCATATAACCATCATGAATTGACTTAATAGTAAATATAATGCATAATCTTGATAAGGGTTGTTAAGAGATGTAGATTCAATTTATAATATCTACTTGCATAAGATTTACTATCCTATGAATTTTTTAAATATTTGGACATTTATTTTACTGGTAAATTGCAAATTAATTAAATTTCAGATTCTTGGTCTCAAAATATATATTTTCCTCCAAGAGAAAAAGGAGAAAGAGAGGTGATGATGAGTTGTGGGTTTAATTTAGAACCTATCTATGATAACATTTTCTTTTCATAATTATTGTATGTTTTCCAAAAAGTAACAAAAAATGAGCTAATTAATTAAGAACCAACAAAAAGCATGAAACATAAAAGGTGTCCCTTATATATTAATTTAATTTATAGATTTGATTTGTCTCTTAACATATCAAACCTTCTTGAGAACTTACATTTTTTGTTTGTTGCCCAACAAGCTGATTCATGACCAAACCAAACCATTAATTTTAAGCCCCTGGAAAAGGAGAGTTGCTCACTTCATGATGTCCCTTTTTCTTTGAAGTGTGAACAAGAAAGCCAAGCCAGCTAGCTAAATCAAACCCTAGGCATACAAATATATTAATGGAAGAAAAAAAAAAAGGAAAAGAGAAAGGAATATAATCATGAAAATATCATAAAAATTTGGTTACATTGATACAATACATAATTACAATGTCTGATTTTGATTGATCATACAAGAAATAGTTATGAAGATTAATAATAAAAGTTAGGAAAATTAGATTATTTTCCCACCTAAATTGAAAGGAGAAAGTTTGAGGGGTTTGATGAGTTTTTGCATAGACAAAAATGAAATGAAAGGTAAGGCTTAGTGCAAAGGAAATTCAAAACAACCGTCATGATAAGTAGTGAATTAGAAGGCCAAAAGAAAAGGGTTTATAAATTTTGAAGAGTAAAGAATTATGGTTGAAAGGGAAGCAACGTCATGATAGAGTAGGATTGATGTCATTATAAAACCCACCAAAATGGCCCTTGATTTTTATCTCGTGGGTTGGGGAGGTTTGGCTAGTGGAAAGTGAAGTTATCATCAATCCATTGAATGTGACTTTCATATAAAAAATTTTACACAAAAAGACACACTTCAAAACACAACCCTAAATCATTAGTATGGGTTGTTAATTCATGTGCTCTAAAGATTTTCCCAAGATACAATCTCATTCCTCTCTACTTTGATATACTTATTCTCTTCGGATGTCAGACTGAATTCATTTTAGACTTAATTTTTCAAGTTTTTATTTTTTGAAACTAACTCAAATAACCTCTTATATCAATGAAGATAATTGTTTCCTTTTTTTGAACTAAAGTATCACCTTTAGCCTTTCTTAATGAAATCTCGTCCACTTCCTACTACGAGAGTTTACTGTTCATCCCAACTCATCCCAACTCAGACATCCTCATCTTGCGTCAGTATAAGCACAAACACTCTTAATCACCCCCTCCTCGCAAATAAAGATGTGTTGTTATTACTTACTTGTTGCTCCAATAATGTCCATTATGGGCTTCTCTTTGTTCAAAACTAATTTGAGGATTAATTTCAACTAAACACAACTAAGTTACATGATATAATATACTTTAAATTCTCTTGATTTTTCATTTAAACGAACCACTCAAAATGTCTCATATATCGATGAAGAAAATTGTCGAAATTTATATATCATGATTATTCTCTCCTCTAACTCATGCATGTGGGATTTTGGAAGCACCTAATATCCACATGAAAGGTTAAGTATCAATGCCTTGAAATTTGAATTGTTTGCAATCTACCCAGTTGTCACATGTGAAATTCTTTTTTTGAAAAAAAAAAAAAAGAAAAGAAAATTTTTAGTTTATGTGGTGGGAGTGAGTTGAAAAAGATTGATGTAATGCAAAATGCACTCCAAATATTGTTTCATTAATTATTAAGTTTGATTTGATGGATTTTCAAGTGGACTTCATTGAGTAAAGTTCTTATTCTACATATTTTTATATACGTACGATCACTTCAAATCCAAGTGATCCACATGATTTTACATCACAATGGAAATATAATGTTGTCCGATCCTTCCTAAAATATTCAAAGTTTCCAACTTTTCTAACAATGGATCTCAAACAAATTAAAATACCTATATATTATGCCAATCTTTGCTTCAAATAGTCATCTTTAATTATTAGTTTATTTTAATATTACATTTACATCAAAAGAATTTTTGTAAGTAATGATGGCATGCAAGTAAACTTCTTGGAGCAAGTTGCCTATCCATAAATCTCAACTACATGATGAAATTACTTACAATATTATTACAGGGTAATCAACAATGTTAATTAACTACTGTTTATCACACCATAATATTTTTCTCATTGAATGAAGATTTCCCACAGGATTATGTTATTGTTTGTGTGGGATAGAATTGACATGCCACAACTTAACCACTTCTTATTATAATCCTCTCTACATCCTTATAATAAACAAATAGTATGATTTAGTTATTTTGGATAATAAATAATAATAATAATAAGGATTTTTTTTCTCTTTCTTGATTTTTTTAATATATACTCACGTACTAATATGAAATATATTGATACGATAAGAAGAAAAGAGCGAAACGAAGAGATTATGTATACTAGTACCTTCTACAACATGGAGCAAAATCACACTCTAAAAAGTTAACTATCTTGACTTCTAAACACCACAAAAGATGAATGACATAAATAACTTTTGTGTCGAGCATTCACTCTAGCATTGAGTGAGACATAAATTTTGTTCTTTAAAAGATGCTAACTTACTATTATTTTGTAACAAACGCTGCAAATATTTTGGTTTGGCAAAAAAGTTTACTTCTTGACGCTACAACTTTTATAAAACTTTTTTTTTTTAATGTTGGCAAAGCTATCTTCTACCAACACTTACAACCATGTTGGCAACAAAGAGTCCAAATTAATTTTACCATCAAAATGGCATCGCAAGACCCACCCTTTCACAGTCCAAATAATAACGTCGGAAAAAGTTTGTCCGACATAGTTTTGACTTTTCCAAACATTATTTTCATTTTTTGAAAAAAAAGTATAATTTCTTGCAGTGAAACAATATTTCGTAACGATATGCTCTGTTATGAGATCGTAACGATATGCTCTCCGAACAACACGTCAATGCTATTTCCTTAGACGGTCTAACAATTTACCATTGTTTCTTGCATTTAACATTAAACAATAAATTGTCCAAGCTGATGTTTATTGCATGTATGTTTGAGTTATTCGTCACGTAGTTAATAATTAATATATGTCCCAAATTTCCCCTGCCACACCCGAACACAAAACCAAGTCTTCCATTTCCACCGTATTAATAATGTATACTTTTTGAGTAGAATAGAAAAGTCCTCAACTTCGAACAACAATAAATATATATATATATATATATATATATATATATATATATATATATATGAGTAAAAGAGAAATTTTCACAGATAACCATGCAATGCAACAACACCCGTGCTCAAGACTCTTTCAAACTCAAAAGAGAAACAAAAGTTAAACCCAAAAACAAGACAAATAGACAATGGTTGCTGACCATAAATCAAAGTGTTTGTACTTTCATACACCTTCTTATTCTAATTAATTATTTTTTTAAAAGAAAAAAAAAACCTTTTTTTTTTCTTTTCAATGTAATCTCATATTCAAGAAGGCAACTTTTGATTGGATGTGACAATATGCTTAATTAAGACAAAAACTGAGTTTTTCTCTTTCTATAAATATAAATACATAAACCTGAACAATTAATAATGTTATTGAAAAGTGAGAGAAAAAAAAAAAGGAAAATAGTAAAATTCGTTTTAATGATTTATAGTATGCTTTTTGTAAGCCATGCTCTGCAAACGTAACTGTTTGATTACCAGAAGTTGCCGGCCAACACCCTTCACGCCTTTCTAATTCCTTTCTTTATATATATATCTTGTTTTTGCCGCAAGCCAATATATATATATATATATATATATATATATATATATATATATATGAGATTTTTATTTTATGTAAAACAAAAAAGTGTATATATATAACTTAATTTATATTATAGAGGAAGAGTAGGGCGCAGTTGAGGTTAGGGTGTAGGCTTGAGGGTTTTGATTGTGTTGGTGTGTAGAGTTCGGCTAACAGTGGAATTTGTGTTCTAAATTGCAAAAGCTTAGAGCCTTAGAGAACCGTGCATTGTTTCAATAAAGTTACTCCAAACATCTATTATTCCCCTACTGCCTCCCATTTCATTAACTTTTTGTTTACCTCACAATCATGTTATCAATTGGTACGGTGCGACTCAAGTCTCGTGTTGACTAGATAAAGAAAACGTTTCCTAAGTATGCATATGGTAACAAACAATCAATTTTTATTTGTCTATAGTGTTTAATATAATGATATGTGAATTGTGTTTGTTGGTCCGTAATTTGAATCTAATAAATTTTTCGTTATAAATGAAATAAATTGATGATATATCATTTGATACTGTTATGAAATCGATAAATTAATATAAGCAGAAAAGTGTAAACAATGGAGAATCAATATGGGATTTACATGATTCACTAACAATATGTTTAAAAAGTCTATATAATAATGTGGTTTTTTTTAAACCTTAGGGTAGTCAAAAGTTAGTCAACAGAGTCTCCCATATTTTGTGGATTGAAGCGCTAGATAACATTATTCAAGTCATCCCAATAGATGCCAACTTTTAGATAGTAAAAAGTACTATTTTATCCACAAAACCATGCTTGGTATTTTAATTTGCTATATCTTTTGTATAAAAATAGGGTTCATAACCACCAATAACCAAGATAGATATATACTAAATTGTGTGAAAACATAGGAATGTCCTTAACAATGAATTGCACTCATAACTACACTTGAAAAACTAGGTTGAATTTTTCGCAAAGAAAATGGGTTTGTTGACGTTGATTCAAAGGCACTCCCTTAATTAATCTAAAAGAAAATTAGAGAGAGTAAACTAAGGATTATCTTCTTATAAGCCTTTAATGAAGAAAGGTTGGTACTCTATGAAATTTAAAAATTCCTATTAATTTTGATAAACACATTTCAAAATGAGCACCCCACTAAGAATCAAGATAAACCCAAACATGATTAATGCACACAAAGATGGCTGAATCCGATAAATTTTACTTTTGTGTTTGTATGAATTTATGAGAGATAAGAAAAAGAAAAAGAGAAAGGTATGGAGTGTGTTCCAAGACACAATGATTACATGGTCTTAAGGGAGCAGAAAGGGTTGGCGTGGACTTGGCCAAGAGTATGGAACAACAATGTGTGGGTCCTCGAACCATTTTAGATACTGTATTTGAATGCATTCTGAGATATATTTATGTGATTTTTAATATTTTTTCAATTAATTAAAAAGATGAATCAAAAATATTTTTTTAAAAAAATTACCAGGTAGGAATTATGATTAGATAATTAAATAGTCTATAAAAAATAATTGTAGTTCTAAGATTCATGTCCTAATGAAAATAAAAAGAAAATAATATACATTCCACTTTAGTACATTTTAAATTTTTCGATGACATTTTAGCACTTTAACAAGGAGTTCGAAAAAAGCCTTTAATTTTAACCTTTATACTTTTAAAATTTACTACTTAAGTAGAATATTACCTCCAAAATAATCTAATTCATTTAGAACTCTTACTACAAAGTAATTATGATAATATATATTTGAAGAAAAAGAGAAAAGTAAATGGATTAAAATTAACTTTTTCATAAAAGTAATATTATTAAAATAGTCAAAAGGCTTTATATAAGACTATAAAGTATAGATGATGTTTTGGAGGAACAAAAAAAAAAAAAAAGAGAGAGAGAAAATATATAGTAATAAAAATTTAAACTTTTGAGAAATGTAAATAATAATAATAATAATTAAAAGGGGAAAGGAAAATTTGAAATAAAAAAGGTTATAGCCAAAGGGAAGCTTTTTACTACAATGATCTTCTCAGCCCTTTTTTGTCATTGTTTGGTCGACAAAGCAATGTTTTTGTATGTTCACTTTCTTTTTATGTGTTCGTGTTTTTCTCCTTTATTATATATATATATATATATATATATATATATATTCTCTCTCTCTCACTTCACATTTATAAAACATTAAAAAAAAAAAAAGCAATTATATTATAAGATAACACACATTAAACTAGGCATATCAACAAATATATATATGATTAACATTATTACATTATATTAAAATGGGGTTTATTCTTTTTGTCATATGCATATAATAATTATATGAGTTATTTTTAATAATAATAATATAAAAAAGATCTCTTTTTTCTCATATCACTCCCTAGAAAAGGTATAGGGGATGGACAAAGAATAATGGCGTAAGAAGAAAGTAAAGCAAATAGAGAGAGAGAGAGAGAGAGGGGAAAAAAGAGCTCTCTATATATTGGAATGGTGGTGGGAGAGATTTTGCAGAGAGATATAGCAAGAGAGATTACTCCAAAAAGGAAAATTAATATTCAAAAGAGGATATGACAAGAAATTCACAAGGAGGGGAGATCATAGAGATATAGATGAGGATTTAATACTCAATTTCCAAACCCTTTTTTGCTATTTTCTTATTAATTATTAGCACAATTACATAGAGGAAAAGAAAAAAAAAAGGAAAAAAAACCTTTTTTTGGAGTGATATGTGTGGAGAGGATCAAGAAGAGGATCATCAACAACAACATCAAGGAGAGTGTTCACAAACAATTGAGAATATGTTTCAAGAACAACTTCTTCTCCACCAACAACAACTACAAAACAACAACGACGACAACAACAACGATCATCATATGATGTATGGAGTAGAACATCATCATCATCATGGAATTGGAAGATCAGGGTTAATTTTTCCACCCGAAGTCATGCCTCCGATGCTGCAACCGTGGTCGTCGCTTAATCCGTTTATGATCCCACCGCCTCCACCGCCGCCGCTACCAACATCATTATCGTGTTCATCGTCATCTTATGGTAGTTTGTTTAACCGAAGACCACCTAATTGTCTTCAATTTGCTTATGATGGTCCATCTTCCGCGGACCATCTAGGTCGAATCATATCAACGACGCTAGGACCGGTGGTTCATCCAGGTTCCACGGCTCCCTTTGGGCTACAAGCTGAGCTTGGGAAAATGAGTGCTCAAGAAATAATGGATGCTAAAGCTCTTGCAGCTTCTAAAAGCCATAGTGAAGCTGAGAGGAGAAGAAGAGAAAGAATCAACAACCATCTTGCTAAGCTAAGGAGCTTACTCCCTAGTACAACTAAAGTAAGTATTTTTATTGCCTTTAATTTCTCACATATTATTATATTGATTTTTTCACATACACCCTTTGGTTTGATTTGTTTTTTATATCGATCTTAAGCTTCTTGCATTGTTATTTTTGGATAAAGTTGCAATCTTGGAACATAAAAAATACAAAAGATTATATATTCCTCAAATTTTTGTCCTCCCATGTTGTGTTTTTGCTTGATATGATAAAGAGGAACCAAAGTTGCAGTTGGAAAAAGCTTTCGGTTGGGAAATTTTGTTGGGGAATGTCAGTAAAAAATATTATAAAAAAAAAAAAAAAAAAAACTATGTTAAAAGAAATGAAAAAGAAATAAAAAGACAGACAAAATTCAGCCATTCTTTGTCAGTTGCCTTCCTTAGAGTTTGCCCTTATCTATCTATTCTATATGAACTCAGCCCCACTAACTAACTCAATTCAATCTCACAAAATTTAGTTATTTGTCTTTTCGAATATCAACTAATTTTTTTGCTTACTTTTTTTTTTTTTTTTGTTTCTGTGGGGGTTAATTTCCTACACCCGTATGGGTGTAATGAAATTCGTGGGAAAAAAAAATCATTTGTAGCCACTGACGCTATACTATTCATGTAGCGTCGATCTACCAACGCTACTCGCTACATGTTACTATCAACAAAATTAAGATTATCTGCTAATCAACATTGTATACTAAACTAACTATGTGCGACAAGACCCGTTGAAGAACATTTACATGATGGCACAGATTTTAGGTAGTAGTAGATACTATATAATTAATAATATGTTCTAGTTTAAGTTTAAGTTAAGTTGTATACAATTGCATCTCTCCTTTATATGGATTAGCTATTGATGCTATTCATGTAGCATTGCCATATATCCTACTCCGACCAACTTTACATGTTACAATCAATAAAAGAAGAATTATTTGTTGATTGACGTGTACTAACATCGGTAACAACATCTCCCGACATGTCACAAGATCGACTAATATTTTCATGTCGACAAAGGTTATATATCCCTATAGAAAAAGGGCTGGTGGAACTTTTAGGCAGTAGTAGTAATAGATACTTTATAATTATTAAGCTTTTCTAGTTTCACAATTGACATACAGAAGTGCATTATGTAAAGCATAGGATAATATTTTTTTGAGAGGAAACTTCATATTAATTATCTGATAATAAGAACGACAGAGAATTAATAACTGATATATGTAATGTATGTATGTACAGACAGACAAAGCATCATTGTTAGCGGAAGTAATAGAACACGTGAAAGAGCTAAAACGACAAACGTCCATAATAGCGGAAACAAGTCCAATACCAACAGAAGTTGATGAAGTAAGTGTAGATGATGCTTCAGAACAAGAGATGATGATGATAAGTAATAATGGATCAATATCAACATCAGCCAAATTTGTGATAAAGGCTTCTCTTTGCTGTGAAGACCGTTCAGATCTTCTTCCCGATCTCATCAAAACCCTCAAATCTTTACGTTTAACAACACTGAAAGCTGAAATTACAACACTTGGTGGTCGTTTAAGAAACGTTTTGTTCGTAACGGCTGACGAAGAACAACAACAGCAACACAATATTACATCTATTATTCAAGATGCCCTTAAAGCTGTCATTGAAAAAACTGCAGGGGATCATGATTCTTCTTCAGCAAATATCAAAAGACAAAGGACCACCACTACAAGTAACATTAATAATAATAATAATAATAATAATAATAATATCCTTTAATTATTTTATTATTATTATTTTTTGAGGAATTTTGGTAATGATCATATTCATACCATATATATAATATATATATATATATATAGTACTGAAAAATTTGATCTTTTTCGTATGGAGATAAAAGGGTGATCTTTTTCTATGATGGGCTTTTTTTTTTTTTTTTCTGGATGGCAGAAGAATTTATATATTATGACTTAAAAATTAGTGTGAGATTTTTTTTAAAAAAAAAAAAAAAATTCAGAGTTGCAGTGAAGTTTTAAAAGAAAAACCCTAATGAGAGGGTTTGCATGTGCTGCAGTTGTGTCCCCATTAATATTGCAAAGTGATGCAAGAAAAAAAAAAGTTTGATTTTTAAAATTTTTTTTTGGATATTTTGCTGATTTTATGCATAATATTGTCTTTGACCTTTGTTGGAGTTTTTCGATCCCTTTTAAGTTGGAATTATTTTGGTCGTCCCCTTTGTTTTCAGATTTTGTTGCAATATTTTTGGGATTGTTTAATTTATTAATTAATTTCTCTTTTTTTTTTCCCTTTTAATTTTTGTTTGTTTGTAATATGACGTAATTGTAATAAATTGATTACAACTATAATATAGAAATGAAATTACAAGTTTTTGTGGATATGGGGTGGATTTATTGTTCTTTTTCTAATTCTATTCCTTTAATTATTATAATGTAATAGGCTTATTTTGATAAAGTTTATGTATTTAGTTTATCGTTAAATTAGTTGAAAGTTATATTAAAAAAACACATATAGTAAAATATTTGTAAATACTTTCAATAATTTTGTCATTTGAAATAACTTCTCATATATTTAACATTTTTAAAATTAACAAAAATATTAGAAATAAAATAAAATTTTGTATATGTTTTAGGGTATTACAAAATTTTAATTCACAAGTTCAATAAATTTAGGAGTTATTAAAAAAACATATTTGAGAGTTTTAGACTTATTAAACGCAGAATATAAAAAATTAATGAGTTATTAAACAAATTTTAAAGTTTGGAGACTATTGAGGAATGGGGATTGTATATTAAAAAAATAATAAAAAATAAATAAATAATAAACACCTCTTTTATTTCATAAGATAGATGAGTTATTCTAGTTTTAAGATAGAAACGGTTGCTATCTAATAGAGATCCATTAAATACTTTTAGAAATTTAAAGAACTATTTAACTTATTATGAACTTAAAATCTAATAAGTGTATCCAAACAATATAACTAAGTAAGGTTCGTTGTTTTGGTTGCCAACATTATTATTGTATTTTTAGGTTTAATTTAAAATTGCTAAATTGTTTGCAAAATCAAAAAGGGGCATTCTCGAAAATGGCCATAACTATAGTATGTTTTCTAAGAACAGTTCGTGCCATTTGCTCGTCTTGTGTTCCTTCCTTCAATGTAAGAACCCATGTCGGGGTCGTGAAATGCCAAATCTAATACATTGATCTAATGCTCATTGGTCAGGACTGTCGGGACTCTGCAGTTAGCTGAGCTCTCTTCAAAATCTAAGGCTGCATTTGCTTAAAAGGTTGATGTGGATTCTATAAGAATGAAGCTCACCCTTGAAACAGCAAACCACATCAATGTTTCATACGACGATTATACAAGCCTGCATCGTCCGATCTTGTCGAAGAACAGACCAGATGCTTGTTGGATGGAGCTCATAATGCCTCCTTGAGATGGAAGGTCTTAGCAATGTCTCTTGCATTGTCATATTCATTCAGCTCAACTAGCATCTTCTTTAATCGCCGAGCTAGTCCACTTGTCTCGCTCTCAGCTATGCCTGAAATATGTTTTTTCTCCAATGTTCTTCCCAACAGCAGAACATAGTCTACCAATGGTTGCAACTTGTGACTGCAAAACAATATTTGGCATCATAAGTTTAAGTTAGTATAATTGACCGTTGCTCAACAAAAGTGCTACTTTCTTTCAGTGGTATTAATTAGCAAGCCAAATTTCAAGTCCAACAAAAATCAAAGTATGTCCCAAAGAAAAAAAAAATACTGAATATACTGTCAAAAGATTGAATAAAAATACGAATGTCCAAACCTTCGATCCCCGGTGATGCTTGAGCCTGTCCACACTCCTGCAAGTGAAGCAATGATTCTCTCGGTTCTTGTGACTGCATCATGGATGTTTGCTGTGATACTTCTAACATGAGGTAGAACTTTCCCATACAAGAGCTCTTCAAGAGCAAGCTTTTCTAAAATAGGCAATGCAATGATTTCTTTCCACAAACATATGTTCTTCATCAAACGAACAGACATGCCAAAACGGTATGCTGCAATTCGAGCAGCATTTGGAACAGCTTTCATTACAAGTGAATTCCAAGTAGGAACCTAGTATTTTGTGAACATTATCCAACGTTAGCAGATATTTATGAAATAATCCATTGAAGATTAAACATGAATGCCTCATGGCCTGTTTTCATGAAATCAGTCCAAATGAGAATATATGCCATTCAATTTACGAAGAAATGTCAGATTCCCTAATAAGATGATAATTAAGACCATAATATTGAGCAGTGCAAAACCAATTTCATACCGTAAGATCTTCAATGGCACCCGACAAACGGGTGCGAATAACAACCAATAGTTCTGTAAGAGCTTCACTTGATGGTGGAACATAGTTAGTAATCAAGCTTGTAGCGAAAGCTGCATTTCTGGTTTCACGAGTGCTAAGCATGTCCCAACAATGAGCAATTTCATGGTGCAATATTGGAAGTGCAACCTTTTCAACTAGTTCTGGGACAAGGTTAGCATCCGCATCATTTGGAGCAAAATCACTTCCATCCTCCGGCATACCATAATTGAATAGCAAAGAATGCCTGACAAATCAAAATCAAGACGGTTAAACCAGCAAATATGTTCATTGGAGAAAACTGCATCTACAATTGACGCTCATAATGCCTACTGAAAAAAGTTTAAAAGCTATTTACATAATTAGCTCTATAATACTTAATAATATCTCACCAGTTCATATCAAAGAAATCTGCATTTTCATGAAGGGGATCCCACTTCAAGAGTTCCAATCTCACATAAGGAGAGAAGATAGCAGGAATGCTCAATGACATATAAGCATCTCGGTACGTTGCTGAATAATCTCTCTTCCATTCTTCAAACCTCTGTTTTACAACAGAAAGTTGGGAAAACTCCTCAGCTGCATCACTAAAAATCTGTTCAGCAGTCTGAAGCAATAAATCACGGTTTGACTGATATGCTGCACTATCACTATCACTCTCATCAGTGCTAGACTCTCCTTCCACTTTTTTATGGCCATCAACCTCCATGGATGCCAGTCTCTTGGAATCGTATTGAGATCTCCGGCGTTTTCGAGCCTCAGCTCTCCGCTTCATATCCATACGTTTCTGCAGATTTAAATCTCTACCAAATTCATCAAACTTAGTTGGTAGATTTGCCTGTTCCCTTGACGAGGCAATTGCTGCCTGGGCCGCACTTGTGGCTGCAGCAATCATTTCATTGCTACTCCCTTTCTTATTCAAGATTGAAGTTGCTTCTTTAACAGCTGTTTCTATCTCCACCATTTCATCATCATTATCAGCTACTCTTCTTTCTACGACGGTAGAAGCACGTTCTTCATGCAGTTTTTGCATCTGCTCCTCAAGCTCCTCTATGAAAGGAGCTTTATGCTGAAGACACAGAAATACACAAAATTGGTTAATAAAGAAGGGAGACCACACTTGACACTACTTGTATTAAAAAGTCAACCTAATGTAGGACCTTAGGTCTCAGACTCTCAGTAATGCAGATTCCTCACACTTGCAGACAATGTACACTACAGACAAACATCCCAGTTCTTGCGCAGCTGGGAATCCCTTAAACGCTATAATAATTAAACTGTACTGCAGACGCAAAGAATATCTCTTTCTTTAAGATATTCTCTATGCCCTTCTAACCAAACTTTTCCCAAGTAACTCAGGATTGAGGATTCTAATAGCCTAATAGGTTCTTTCACTATCGTAAGATTCTACTTCTTATAAGCCCTTTCATAACTGCATCCCAGCCTAAGTGGAAGTCCAAGAGACGCAAAAGATGTTGAAAAACTTGTTCCCCAAAAAAAAAAAAGGATCAATCATCATTTATTCTTCTCTACAGCAAGCTTCTCAATTCTTCAAGAAACTACCAAACGACAAACTGTTTGACTCTTGAGGTGTTGCTACATTGTCGATCTGGTTTGATTCATGCACGGGCATCAAAATTATTAACTTAGATGCCTTAGATTTAGTCATGGATTAAGTCTTGGTAGCTACCTACCAAAAATACTAATATTTTGAAGCATGCACGGCGGGGCAACTGGCAAGAAGAAGTTGTGCATTAAGTATTTGATTTTCTCTTACCAATAGCTCAAAATTGTAAGCTACATTCATTTAGTGCGTCCATGACATACAACAATTGTTCTAACTTCACCATCATACACAGAAAAGAGAGGGTTACGTTTAAGTGGGGTCATACTACTTTAGAAGGGCTTGATTGCATATCCATCGGAAGCTTCAAGTTTTACGAAACTAAGAAACTAAAAAACAATCAACATTTATCTAGCTTGGCATAAATTTGGTTTGAAATAAACCAACCATAAGTAGCTACACCTTTCTAACATTTTTTATCAGACATGAACAGACAACCCGATGTTATCTGCCTCTCTAAATTCTAGTCAAACACGCCTGACATACAATTTCAATTAACATAAAACATATAGGGCATACAATAGGATATCCATACCTGTAAAAAGTCACAGATAACAGAAACAAAGTCACGAAGCTTTTGCATAAATATAAACTTCTCCCCAGCAGCAGAAAGAGCCTTTTCAAGGTCTGTGATTTTTAATAAAGATGCAGACAAATTTTCATCAGTCTTCAACACCGACGATGCAGTTCTCCGATACGATTCCTGAGAATAAAAGAGAATGAAGTTCATGTATACACAGAGATACATAGCCATATGCACTTTACAATAACATGTCATTTTGGAGTTAAGCCATTCATAGTAAACTACAGTCCAAGCAACCACACTATGGCATGTATACTAATATAAACTAAGATAGTAAAAGCCCTATTAACTCAAAGATCATTAAACATATTCCTAGAAACGCCTGTAAGTTTCACGGTTACACATCCACAGCACTAGACTGAAATGAGGGACAATATGTCATTAAATGTTGATTAGAAGCGATCCATACCTTTAGCCTCCCCATACTTTCTTGCATAGCTTTTTTAGCAATCTCAGCCTGCTGAGATATCGATAGCCCATCCAAACCCTGTGAAACACTAACAGAACCTCCTATACTTGTAGCCGTAGACATGCTAGGAACCGGATTATACCCAATTGTAGTGGGGTAAATTAAGTTCTGTTGCTGAACACTCTGAACAACAGGGACACTAGTGGTCTCCACCCTAGTAGAACTATCGTCCATTCTCTTTCCCAGTCCCTTCCTAAACTGCTCCTCCTCCCAAATTTTCTCCTCTTCATCCTCGTCGCTGTGCTCGATAATATTCGTTCTTACCCCGTCAATTCCTTGCTCATCAACTTCCTCAAACACACCCTTCTTCGAGCTCTCTAGCTTCCCTCCAATCATGGCAATTCTCCCTGGAAACTCTGCTTCTTCATCGCTCAACTCCCCCGGCGCGGTGCGGTTGCTTCCTGCATCTAATGATATATAATCCGGCGCTGCAACCCCAGCCTGTCGCATACGTTCCCTTTTCGCGCGAATTGCATTTATGGTTGCTTGATCGGGAATTGACGACCCAGATGAATCCTTTCCTCTACCAATCCCCATTGAAGCCATTCGAGCTAAGGTGTCTTCCTTACTCCTCCGAAGCGAAGCAGCGGTCTTCGCATTACCACCCGCTTCCTCATCCTCGGAGCTTGACTCTTTAGCTTCTCTAGCATTGTCCGGAACTTGTTCAGCGGGCTTGAGAAGACCCTTTAGAACAATGACAGGTTCGGCAGAAGGCTTAGATTCGGATGAAGGTCTCGAGCTCGCAAGCGTGCGGGTATTCTTCTGCAACTCACGGAGGGCTTCCTTGGTATAAACTCCAGCTTGAGGCTGCACATTGGAGGGAACAGAAGCGGAAATAGAAGAGGAGTGAGCGATGCGATCCTTTAATGCAGTGATCTTGTGGGTGGATGAAGGCTTGGCAAGTCGAGCAGAAGAAGGCTTCTTGGAACTGGATGATTTGGAAGACGAAGGGCGAAGTGGGGCATCGTTCTCTTCGTCACTAGCGAAGCTGAGAAGCTTAGGCCCCTGTGGGTTTGCCTTCTTGGGCTTAGTGGCAACGGCGGAGGAGCTGGAAGTGGATTTTGATGAGGCGTTGGAAGCACTGATTGAAGGGGCGACGGAGCCATTGGGTTCTTCGTCGTCGTCATTGTCATCGGCCCGGCGGCGGAAGTTTCTGGCTCTACTGCCGGACATGGCGATTGATGAACAGAATTACGATGGGAATTGTGTTAAATGGAAATGAAAGAGGAAGAGGAGTAGCCAATTGCGAAGCTGGAACTCGAAGGGAGTTCCGATTGAGAGAGAGGTGGATCCTTGCTAGGGTTTTTGGTCCTCCATAGTAGATTCAAAGACGGTTTCTTGTTTCGTGCATATTTCAAGCGGCTTTTTCATTTTGTTATTATTTTTCCTTTCGCGGTTATTACTTCGTACCTTTTTTTTTTTAATTAAGAGAGAGATGATACCATTTTTTTTATATATTATATATATTTTTAAAAAACTAAATTATTAAAAATAACCTGGTATTTTGCATTAAAAAAATATATTTCTCAATTTTTCAAATTTCAAAACTATAATCAAACTTTTATTACCCTTCATTTGTCAGGTGGATTTATTATAATTTTTTAATTCTAAAAACAAATTTATAACTATTTTTGTTTTTCAATTTACCTATCTTTGTTTGAATAATATATGGGTTGTATTTTCTTAAACAATGTTATCTACAAAATAAATATATTTTTCAAAAAAAAAATTAAGAAAAAATCTGTATTTTCAAAAGTTATAAACTAGATAGAAAAAACATATAATTAGACTGGTGTTCATGTGTGTGCATCCGTAAAATTGGTCGTACACAATCAAATGGAAACCCCAATCATCGACCACACAACAAGCAGAATAGCCGACGATAATCCAAGTCAACGCCAAGTCATCGGAGGAAAACATACGACGGAGTCGCACATAATCCAAACCCTTCTCACTGCAAAACCCAGAGACTGTCAGCCATTTTTAATTCGAACTTTTTCCACTAACCCAAATTCCGAACTTCCTCCTTATTTCGTATACAAATTTCAATTTATTGTGTTGGGAAAAGTAGAAAGACAGGTCCTTTCCAGTTTTCATCATCACTGTTTTGTTGTTTCAGGACGCGTCCAACAGTAACTGGGTCCTAAAATTTTCCCAAAATCGAACATCTTTTCTTCAAAATCTCTCACGCGGTATAGAATTAAAGTAGATGAAGCAGCTGCGATTGTAGAAATACCATTTGTAATTGTGGATCTCGATCTCCCCATTCGCCGTCTTCCATGGCTAGGTACCCCCTTTCATTTTTCACAAATTTCTGACCATTCTGTTGCTTTATGGTTGCAATCTGGTATCTGGGTCTGTTTAACTTTGCTTATCTGAATAGAGTTATTTTTTCTATCTGGGGTTACCTTAAAACAAAGTTTATGAGTTTCTAAATGCTAAACTTGGTTAGGTTTTGGATTTTCCTTTTCCTGCTAACATGATCAGAAAGGGGTTTTATGGGTTCATGGGCTTTTGTAGCCATAGATATACCCTTTACAGCCTTACATCAGTATCTCTCTCATTTTCATATAATGACCACTTGACCATAACATTCTTTATTTGGAGGCATCTTATTCTTAAACTTCCCTTTTCTTGCTACTTGTTCTCATGTTTTTTGTTTGGTACCAAATGCTCATGATATGTTTTTCAGCAGGTGACTCTAATAGAGTTTTTAGAACAGTCTTTATATATGTTGAAGATATCCCTCCCAAGTCTTGGTATATAGTATAAACACTTCAAAAGCTTGTACCACTTTCACACCCTCTCAAATTGCTATATGAGATAGGCTAGTTCCAGTCCAGTCATTCAGTAATGAAACACAATATTCGTTGTTTAATCTAATCTATCCCTTTGTTTCTTAGGGGAGTATGGGATTGATTTTTGATAGCTAGTTTTTCGTGACTTCGGCTTTCTTTACACTCACTTAGTGAAGTACTTCCTCTCAGGTGTCAGTATGTAAAAAAAAAAAAAGGGAGACAATTGGATTGATGAGAGGAGTTCAAAATGGTAGCCAATCGGATTAGAAAAAATCAATTCAATCAAAACTTCAAAACCCACTAAATTTTAGTCGGAAACTAGCTTAAAAAATGTACTAGGTAGTAGATTATAAGATTCAAAAATTCAAGATCAGTCTCTCTAAATTTGACATTATGATATATAATTATCATTAAAGTTTTCCCAGTTGACATTTTATGAATTGTTCCTTTTCATCATTGCATTTTACTATTTTAGTATAAGTAGTACGACACTGAAAATATAAAGCTGTTACTGTTAGACTGTAAATTGTTTCCATTGAGCAGGGCAACTGAATGAATGAATTTGAGATAATACATTGAAATTAAGCATTGTAATGGCTTTATTTTTGTAAAATCTAGCTGTTTTTAAGTAACATGTAAATGATTGTAATTTGCCAAATATTCATGGCTATTTTCATTATGGGGCATCTATGTATTAGAGCTCTAAACATCCCATGGTTTTGACTTCTTGGTGTTATGTTTGATTTATGCAGACCTTCATGGCTGGTAGACAGCAATAGAATTGCAACAAAAATTAAGAGTGCATCTGGAACAAGCAATCCTCGAAGCGTGGAATGGAAAAGCAACCCAAGCAAAAGTTGTCCGAATTGCCAACATACAATCGATAACAGTGATGTACAATGTCACCTGTTTATTTAATAGAAATTTAGAGTGTTCAAGTCTACTAGTAATAATTTTGTTAAGATGTTAATCACGCTCTGAAATTCACGTATACTCAAATTGAGATGACAGCAATAGATTGAATCAAGATACACTCCCAAGTGTTCAAGTCTAGTGTCATGTATAATTCATGATGTACATAGTTTTCTATGTAAGGGCAACATTTTCATATTTCGTACCTTATTGCTGGCATACGTTCATCTGGTCACGTAAACAGTAAATAGCATTTTTGCATGATGACCTGATTTCTCATTCTTCACTTCCTTGCAACCTCCTGTTGTTGAGTGTCATCTCATTGGCTTAGCTGATGGAAGGTATAAGTGTAGAAGATGGTTGATGCCTAATCATGCTGTAGTACATTAGCTCATAGTTGGAATGTTTTTTATAAAAATCCAATTGCTAAGTGGAAAGGTAGAATGATACGGTGCTGCTGTAGAAATCTTTTGGACTTGTTTTGTAATAGAAAGCTGCTGTACTGTCTTCCATAGATCCACCATGTTCACTTACTCTGATGGCTTTTTGATCGGGAACAGTTGAAACTTTCTTAGTTTAGACATTGATAGTTTTCCATTTTAGAGCCGATGCTCCATGCTATCGATCAAGCAAGAGGGATGCCATTAAAAGATCAGCAATAATTCTTACTTAACCCTCAATAACTATTTAATGTACTTTACATAGTGTGGACTTTATGTTTCTATAAAGTTTATGTCTAAAGCTTATAAAGTTGTTATCTATTCTGGGCTGATTGGATCGTGTTCATATTTGATGCTTAGAGCAGTTGATATTTCTTTGTTTCTAGGTTGTTCAAGAGTGGCCAGGATTACCTAGAGGTGTAAAATTTGATCCTTCAGATCAAGAAATTATATGGCATCTGCTAGCCAAAGTTGGCATTGGTGGTTCAAGGGCACATCCCTTCATTGATGAGTTTATACCAACTGTTTTGGAAGATGACGGCATATGTTATACCCATCCTCAAAAATTACCAGGTTGGTCATGACTGGACCAATATCAACCGAATTTAATTGTTCGATATAATACTATCTGGTTACAAACATTTTGCTAAATATATTGTAGGTGTTAAACAAGATGGCAGTGTATCCCACTTCTTTCACAGAGCAATCAAGGCATACAATACTGGGACTCGAAAGCGTAGGAAGATAACGGACGATGATTTTGGTGATGTTCGCTGGCATAAGACTGGAAGGACAAAACCAGTGTTCATTGATGGCGTTCAAAAAGGGTGCAAGAAGATTATGGTTCTATACATGAGCTTTGCCAAAGGGGGTAGAGCTGAGAAAACCAATTGGGTTATGCACCAATATCACTTAGGGACAGAGGAAGATGAGATGGATGGCGAATATGTCATTTCTAAAATATTTCATCAGCAACAAAATGTTAAGCAGGGTGAAGTCATTGAACAGGAAGCTCCTGAAATCATTGATACCATAAAAGTCGTTCCCCATACTCCAAAGTCTGTGACTCCTGAGCCTCCTCGTATTGAATGTAGATGTGTGAATGTTGATCTGGAACAGGATTCTGTAATCATGTCCACAAGTGCCCTTGTCGAGGTATATGAAAACGGTATCTCATTCTACATGTTCCATAAATCCAGAATCTCAAACCATGCTTGTGATATTCATATGAATCGAATTAATTTGAATTCGTATGGCCTCTGTTTTCGTTGTGTGCAAGTTTTCTGAAATGCAAAAATAAAACTACTATTTTTCCATTTAAAAGTTTCAATTCCCCTTGGTTACTGGAAACAGTTAATTTTACTAAAGCCTGGCATCCATTGAAAAAGAATGTCACCTCTTGTTCCAATCTTTATGTTGTTATATGCATCATTTGTTCTCTATTTTTAATGAGTCTGCTTATTATCAATTAGGTTCCACCAGAATTTGAGAAGTCAGAAAAACACAATATGATCAAGCCAGATGGTTACTCCGACGATGTGATTGACGATGATGACAATCACATCGAAGAAGAACCAAAATGGTGGGAAGGAGAATCACAGAACATATTGGACTCCCAACAACTTGTGGAAGCATTGTCTCTGTGTGATGATCTTCTTCAAAGCCAGTCTCCACCTAGAGATGGGAATTCTAACCACGGCGCATCGGGTCGCAAGTCTTGCTTTTCTGAATATGCAAAATTAGGACCAGAGGATCTAAAGAAGGATCTAGAAGAGTGCCAAAATCTCGTCCTTGATCCCGCAAACATTGAACTCGACACACCTCCAGAGTTCCGACTTAGCCAGCTTGTACGTCTAAATTTTCACTCTACAGCCAGTCAGTTCATTAATTTACTGAGAACACACACCATTTACCACAACCCACTTCCCCTTTAAAAACTAAAATGACATTTTCTTGGTTCTTCTAACAGGATTTCGGTTCGCAAGAAAGCTTCTTGGCTTGGGGTGGCAAGGCAGCAGAGTAAATACTATGGTGCCCTGCCTGCAACCTTTTTGTTTTTGTGCTGTAAGTCGCATCTGTTTTGTGAAACTCTAAAGTGCTGATTTCAATCTTTATTTTGTTGACGACGAGCTTCAAGCAATTAGAAACCAAACTTCCTTTCCCTGTAAACTTGTGTGTTTAAATTTCAAAGACTAAACGCTTGTAAAAGACAGAGTAAGTAAGTTTGTTATGAGACATTGAAAGGAACAAGACATAAGTAAAGAAAAGGGAAGTCATTTTCAAAGCCAACGAAGATGAAGTGTAAGAAAAACATAAGTAGAGATGTTTGATTAGGAAGATTGTTTGTCCATGGAAAGAAAAACACAAAGAATGGTTGATCCTAAGTTAACAAGTTGAAGAGTGTGTGTGTGTGTTTTGTCTTAAAAATGGTGTATCACATGAGCTGGCGAAGAAGAAAGTGGGTTTAAGGAAGTGATGTTTGATAGAAATGGGTGTCCCCCTTTTGGCCCCGAGTGCTTGTTGCCGTGTCGACAGGCGTATTGGATGGGTGCCTTTGCGTCCACCACCATTTGTATCCAATTCAAAGCTTCATGGTCCCCATCTTCATCTTTCTCTCTTTTATTCTATTCCAATCTTTCTCGTGCGATTTGATGATGGTGGTCTTCAATTATTAGATTTCTTAGGTTGAATATCCATCTACAAGTATAGTTAAGAAAAGCTTAAAGAAAAAATCGAATACCTATAATTTATTTGTATTTTTCTTTTCAGTGCCTAAATCATAGAAGATGTAGATTAATGAGATTTGCTTCTTAATGTATGTGACCATATACCAAATTATAATGATAATTAGTAAAAAGTGATTTGAATAGGATATTGAAAATACATTTTATATTAGAAAATTCATGTTCTATAATACACACAAATTGACCTATGTTCCAAATCTCATCCTATTTTTGTATAGTACACAAGCTTTTAAAACGTATACATATGACCAAAGGCCTTTGGCATCTCATTGACTTATAATTAAGGATGTCAAAATTTAAATAATGTTAAATCAAGACTATACAAGGTTATCTACCTACAAAAATTTCAAAGAAAAAAATATATAGAATGGAAATGAAATGAAGTGGTAGGGTGTAGTTGCGCCACTATATATAACTTACAATTTTGAATTGTTGGATTTATAGAAGAGAAAATGCAAAAGTATATTCGATTTCTATCTAATAATTTATATCTCTACAAATCGTGCTACAATCTAACATTATAGCTCTTGCTATAATATAAAGTCTCTTATTTGCTTAGGCATTAGAGACGTTACGACAAACACCACATTAAAATCTAACTTTTCTTGTTTTGTTGGTCACATCTCTCTTTGTTTATAAATTCACTATGCTATCACATAAAGGTCAGAAAACAAACCTAACGTTTCAAGGCAAACAAAATTTTCAAATTGACATCAAATGGTTATTAAAAATCAATCACATTATTACAACAACGATCTCATTGAATTTTTTTAATTTTTTTTTTTTTTTAATTAAGAATGAAGATGGGGAGGTGCATTCATGTAAGTGTGTAAAGGAAAGGGGTAGATGATTGATAAAAGATAAAGGATGGATGTGGGATGGCGGGGCCAGCGTTTGATAGAAGAATCAGACGGCTGTGGTGGGCCTACAGATTGGGAAGCGCACGTGGACTTGATAAGCCTGCCGTTTTGACCAACCATGTTCTAACGTTCTGTCGTTTTCTCTGTCAGACCTCTTACACTCCTCTGTGCCCGACACCACATTAACATTTCCCTTTCAACTTTCTCTAACACCTCTTGATTTCACCACGTGTCACTAACTTAATTATATATTATTTAATATATTATATATATATATTAGTATTTCTAATTATATTCCCCTCAATAGTATGTATTTAAGTACGGTTTTTTTCTCGATCAATTATTTAATACACGTCGTATCTCTTAACAATATTAAAATTCCACGACATCATGTTTTGTTTCTTGTAAATATTGAAAATTCATGTTTGTCTCAGTGTCGAAGCTTAATATAATGGTTTGTAAAAATATTATAAAATACATATATCTGATTTGAATTGTTTATAAATACTGCAGATATTTTTTTGCTAAAATACAAATACATTATTGATTGATAATTCACATTTCATTCTCTATAGCAGACATTATTATTAAAAAAAAAATTTGTATAATAATGAAATAAAAAATGAATAGAAGAAAAGGGATAAGGTTTTAAACTTATAATTCCATGATTAAGAGATTTGTAGTGTACATGTTGCAAATTTTAGGATAATTTATATTAGGAATTACATTATGTGATGGGTTGAATGAATATTGGTAATTGGATAATAATATGATTATTCTTAGAGTTATATCAACAGATACTTTGACTAAAATTTTGCATGTTTACACTTTGTGCAAATATGAGAGCTCAACAACCTCTCATAATCAAGGTGACATCATGTCATTTATGTATGTAATTGTATAATCTTTTTTTTATTTATATTAATTTGAAAACAACAGTGCATTTGTGACCATGATATATATCAAATCAACTAACAAGGATACCACCATTATCATAATTTTATACTCGTTGATGTAACTTTCAAAAGTTAATTATTATTCTATAATTCAAACACGAACATTAATTATTCCAAACAATTAAAACTCAAACATTTATATTTCAAATATTTAATGTACACACTTATTAAACATATTTGCAATCTAAATGGACTTTAGTTAACTTATGAATGTGTTATAGACCCTTTTGGTTTGTAATTCGAAACTTTCGATATTATATAAATAAATAAAGCAAAATAAGTTGAATTTAGAGCTAAAAAGTGAAGGGGGGGGGGGGGGGGGAATAGTCTTCTTCTTTACTCCCAAGGGTTTGGGAAAATTGAAAAAATTGAAAGCAAATATATAATATAGGAGAAAAGATTAGTAAAAGGTTGATGGGTGGTTGCACATAAGAGACAACTGGCTTAATTATACAAAGAAAAAAAAAAGTGAAATAGTTGAAGATTGTCCCACAACACACAATCCTTTTTGACCACCAACGACCCTAAAATTGAAAGGTCAGGTACCCTAAAAAGCAAATACTTAGAACAAAAAAAAACATGTATTAATTATAAAAATATTTGAAGAATTTAATAACCATCCAATGCTGTTTGTTTGGGCACAAATAACTCATCAACGGTTCTGATTTAATTTTTTAATCCACATTTCAGCCACCCTAAACCACAACCATAATACAACAACAAAATATATATATCATTAAAATTATATATTAAATTATGTGTGGAGTAGCTAATGTTATTATATTATATTATAATTGTGTGTATATTATTATTTTGATTAAAGCTATATAAAGGAAGATGACAAATTGAATAAATATTTGATTAAATTATTTGTGTATGTTGAAAGGGAAAAGCAAAGTCCAAAAGGCACAAAAGTAGGAAGAAGGTGGGGGTTTTAATTTGGACTAAAGTAGTCCATTTCCTATGATTATCTTATCTCAATCTTCACTTCTTGTATCATTAATGGCCCTACCCTTAATTTCTCCTCTAAATTAAATTATATTCTTCACTTTTTTTACTAATTAAACTTTAAATTTTCTTACTTTTTTGTTAATCTCTAAGAGGGTCTTGAAAATCTTGTGTCAATGATTTTAAAGAATCGATTTGATTTGATAGGTTGATCTTAATTATTATTATTATTATTTTTAACTTTAGTTGGTTCTATGTTAATTAAAGGCAAGCATTTTCTAAATTAATTTGATATACATAAAAGAAAGAAAATATAATAAAGTTAATTTCATTTTTTTTTTGTTAATTTAATTTATTTCTCCTATTTTTAGTTAAGTACATGCTATGGTGGCTACAAATTTGAACGTTTAATTTGTGTTGTATAGTTGTCTTTGCTAGTAGAGTTTCACTTCTTTTAAGAACCTTATTCATATCAATAATGATTGAGAATTGTTTCGACTAATTTGAGTTATCTTCTATTTACCTTCTATTTGATAAATGGTTAATTTTTTGTATTTCATTTTAAAAGTTTCTTTTTATTTTGTAATTTTATATTTTCCCCACGTTTAATGGTTACGAATCTCAATGTTTTTAGTGTAACAAGAACCGAGAGTTGAAGATTGAACCATTAGCTTTTTTATGATAACTTTAAGATTTTTATTTCTACTCAACTAAGGTTGAATTGGTGACCAATAAAGCCTTAAAAGGGTAAATTTTCAAACTTTAAGTTTTAGTGTACTCTAGAAATAGATTATATAATTAAGTTAACATGAGCATAGGCTAAACTACCAATCAATATGTGTTAGCGCTTAAGATGTTTGTAGTTCGAATTTCCACTCATATTTATTCCATGAATTCAAAAACCTTGGTTTTTATAAAGGAACGTGGGATGATATAGGATACGATTGAACTAATTTGGTTTTTATAACCCTTTAAGATATTAACAACTTTCATAATTTAGGGAAAACAACAAATCCCCTACTCCCAAACCCTAAACTTAAAACTCTTAATCTCAAATTACACCAACATAATCTTGGGGGAAAAAACCCAAATAAATAAATACCCATATATCAAAATAATTGACCAACCTTTATCTAGCTAGCATCCAATGTACTTGATGTCTAGATAGGAAATAGAAATAGAAATACAAAAAGATTTTTTTTCTCAAAAAAAATAAATAAAAAAAAAAGAGCAAAGAAAAAGCAAAAAAGAGAAAAAGTAAAATGAAATCCAAGTGGTTTGAAAAGTGTAAAAAGCTAAATTTCCAAAAAGAAACAACACCAAGCAAAACCCACACATACTAAAAAAAAAAGTACTGAAGGAGAAAAAACTCAGCACATGGGATGTTTCTCATTTTCATTCAAATTCAAAATTTCAAATTAAAATTTAAAAATTAAAAAAAAAAAAAAAAAAAGGAAGACAATTGAATTAGTTAATAATAATAATCATCATTGATATGCCAAGATTTACAGTTTTGCCTTCTTCCATCCTTCACTCCATACTCAAAATCTCTACCCATTAATATTAATAATAATAACAATACAAAATTTTTGGTGTTAATTTAAAAGATAAAAAGAATATAATGTAAGAGCCTAATCCCCTCCCATATATACAAAAATGATCTATAGAAACAAAAAACGGCACCGTTTAAAGGGCTTCTTCATCATCATCATCATCATCATCATCTTCTTCTTCTTCTTCTTTCTTCAATCATGCCAACAAAGAAGCATAACAACACAACGCCTAATAATGTAAAGTCTTGCTCTTTGTTGCCTCACAACTCCACCAAGCCCTCTGCTTGACCCTCTTCTTTTGCTCCCACCGTTGTTCATCATCATCATCTTCATATTCATCTTCTTCCTCTTCTTCTTTTTTACTTAATTTTGATCGATATTCTTCAAGATTTTGTGTTCTGGTTCTGGTTTTTGTTTTGGTTTTGGTTGGATTTGCGATGAGAAAACTGAATGTGTGTCTTATATAGAAACACCAAGTGGGTGTGACTCATCAATGAGTTGGCTTTTTTATTATTATTATTTTTTTTATTTTTTTATATATTATTATAGAGTCTCTCATGTGTCCCCCATACCCACGAGACCAATCCTCTCTCACTTTGGACCCACATTTTTCTTTTATATAAATTACATTATTTATTTTATTATATGCTTGTGGAATCATATTATATATACAATTTATTGCATGTATCAAAATGTGGTCCAACCTCCTTAGATATATATGTACACTCTTCTCATCTCATCCCAATACTTTGCTTTTCCCCTTTTTCCTTTCTCAAATCTAATAAATATACCTTTATCATTGCTAAAACTCTATCCATCCTCAGTAGATTTTAATAAATGAGTTGTAACTATAATAATTAGATTCAAATATTGATATATATATTACAAATATAGTAAAGTTTGTCGAAGTTTATCGTTAATAGATCATGTCACAAATATTGGTTAATCACTAACAGATCTAAGAGTCTAGCAGCGATTATTTTTAAATATTGGTATTATTTAATATAATTATTTTTAAATGGATTTGAATGAAAATATGCATTTTAATTAATTACATCTCTTCAATTATGACAATCTTTGGAATGGATTTTCCTGTTGTGTTTTTTGATGTGGGAAGGTGTGGTGCTTTTGATATTTTTTTTTTCAATTCTCCCATCTTCACTGTCTATGAGAATTATTTTGAGATATTTGGTTTATGTATTTTCAATTATTCAATCATTTTTCTTATAGGTTCCTTTTTTTTCTCCTTTTTAATTATAAATTTGTGGTAATTTTTAATTCATGAAAGACATTATTAAAGATTTGAACTGATTATTGGTGGACTTGTCTATGAATTTGATGTGTTGACAATAAAAAGAGTGAACCAAAAAAAAAAAAAATTCATTATATTACAAGAAAATTCAATCAAACATTAATGAATTAATAAATAAAGTATGGCACAACTAGGATAAATATGTAGCCGCGGCTAAAAACAAGTTGTCCCAAAACTAGCTAATATTAATGTTTATACTACATATATACCAATTGAAATTGCATAAACAACATCAAATATTCATAACTTAGAAGTTGTATTTACAACTTAACCTTTATAAATCTTTATTAAGAGTAGTTTAAAGGATAGTTTCAAAAAAGATATCAATTTAAAGAGAAATGATAGAAGATTATGTATAATATAACACATAGTGAGTCATGGAATGAGTTCTAAAACATTAAATTTCGAGAGTGAAACAGAAAGAGAATGAACAAGTTGCGAGAAACAAAACCAATATCATAGACAATGATAAAAGAAAAAGATAAATGACGAAACCTATAATTGGATATAAATTATAAGAGAGAGACTATATATTATAAACATAAATAAATGCTTACATACGTTGTATCTAAAAGAGAAAGAAAAGTAAGGTTTGATGGTAGGAAATTAGAGGACAAAGAATATTTAAGAGCATGGGGGAGGTCGGGGTCCCTCAAAAGTTTAGGGTGTATGTGCCTAAAGATTAGTGTGTGTTGTGTGTGGGTGTGTATGTAGGACTCGACCACCCACCAGCACAGTGGGTCGGCCATTGAACCAACAAGGGCACCAAGTTTTCATTGTTTATCTATTTGCTACACCTTATTTCTTCACTTCACGACATACATCATTAAAAAAACCTAGCTACCACATTTTTCCTCTTTAACCCTTTTTTTTTCTCTTCAATTTTGTCGGATCCCTACAACTCCCCATTTAAATCTCTATTATATATCCACATTCTCGTTCAATTTTCTATCCATTCTTAACATTGTATTATAATCTCCCCCTATATTGTTGTATAGATATTTTTGATTTTGGTTTTTTATTACTTTTTGTATTACAAATGTTATGATGCAATGCCTTATTTTTATCACACAAGAGTCTATCTTAGACCAGATCTTTAGTCTATCGGTAGGCCAAAGTTTAAGAAAATTGATAGGCAACGTGAAAAACCTGTGTCTCACAAGAAGTAAAAAATTTAAACTTTGTTTTGTTCTCTGCAACTTCGATGGTTATATTCTCTTTGACATCATCGTCATTGTATGTTACCACGAAAGACTGTTAGAGCCAAAGGAGGGACATTATAAATAGCCCCAATTAGAGAGAAGTAAAATCAAAAGAGAACTCTAACCTAAATCTCTATGCTTAAGCTTAACTATACACACACGATGAGCAACGTATTCTCGTGTGTAAGTCAACTAAGAGAACTTGGCCAAACCTGAGAGCGGAGCCAACAGGCAAGTCCACGAAGGGTTCGCTTGCAATGATAACGAGTGTGTGCACGCAATTTTTCCCAAGAACAAACTTGTATTTTCAATAAACTATAGAAAATTGAATTTATTCTTTAATTTCATGTCACAGATAGAGTGAAGATTTGAAATTATTGCATTTTGAGAAAATAAATTACTCTTAACCACATTGAGATATACTCGATCAACATGAAAATATAGGTTTAGAAGACATATTAGACAAACTATATATAACTATAGTGATATTCATGTGAGGTTAATCATCTAAATATATAATTTAGTGAACAAAACACCAAATGGTTGACGTGATGGACAAACGTTCATGCATTATTTACTTTTTCTTTTTCTTTGGCATGGATTTTTGTTAGGGCATGCATTAAGAGAGAAGGTTAGAGAGACATGTCACCCTCTCTATTTTCCTACCATCATATTTAGACAAAATCTACCTTCTTTTATATAAAGGAGAAGGTGAGGTTTTGATAGCTTAAACTTAATTGACCCTATAAAATTGATTGGTTTTGTTAAGTAATATATAAACAAAAGTTTTCTCCTAATACTTAAATAAACAAACTTGAGTTGTTTTTATAACCCTAATCAAATAGGATCTATGAGGGCCGTGAACATCTTTTTCAATTAATTAAGTAATTAGGTATCTCTAGGTATATATAATTAGGTTTTGAGATGACCCATTTTCTCTAATTTTAACGAGATAAGTTAATTTAATCAAATCGTAATCCATATTTGTTTACAGAAATAGATAATGATTGGAAGTAAATTATTGTGAGAGAGTAGAGCCATATTGTTTTATTCCGGAATTTATTGCACGTATTAGGGTTATAATATGATCATCAGAAATTGAGAGCTTAACCTAATAATAATAATGACAAATTAAAAGGCTGGTTTAAATTATGGTTCTAAACTGCAACTTTTGGCTGCATTCCCATTTCAGATTCTTTTCGTTAGCTGGGAAAATTATGAATTATTTCAACGTGTCTTATCAAATTAATGTCACCTAATTAAACTATACATTTTTGCATTTATTAAGATTCACCAATAACATTGCCTTACTTTCATTTCCAACCTAACGATTTTTCCTATTTTTCCCTCCATCCCAATAATTTTATTAAAGAATTTGTAAAAATGCAAAATTTAGATCCAACTTTTAGAGTCTATAATTGGTAGAGACGTATATATTTATATATCTATAAATGATGTTGTATATGTAAGTTTTAAGTGATACTGAAAGAGCAATGGTGAAGAAGGTGAGTAGGAACCAGGAAGGAAGGAGGGTCAGTGATGAAATAAATTTTGGGGTGGAAA
This sequence comes from Cucumis cinereus, assembly GCA_037974625.1. NCBI lineage: Eukaryota > Viridiplantae > Streptophyta > Magnoliopsida > Cucurbitales > Cucurbitaceae > Cucumis > Cucumis cinereus. The sequence goes on along the minus strand of JBBPDJ010000002.1, from coordinate 1,951,502 downwards.
AGGAATTAGTGTAAAGTTTTGGTCAATCACGAAACCCAGTAAAAAATTTAATATGTAGTAATAAATAAATTAAGGAATGAGATATTTAGGGGGTTAATAAATAAAAAGGTAATTAGGTACCCAATTTGCATGGCTTTGAACACACTCGAAATCAGCCTGGAATTCTGACACAATTGTCGCATTTAATTAATTAATTTAATTATGTGTCTTTATATATATTGTAATCTTTAGATATGGGACAGTACTATGACTCCATATATATATATATATATTAAATATTTAATTATTTAATATTGGTATTGGACTCCCTACTTATAATTAATTATACAATTATATTATAGGAACTCCTGAGAATGGCTCTTGGCTTTTGGGCAATTTGAAATGAAAATCCCACACTCAACACCGTTTCCAAAAAGGCCATACAATAAAAAGTTACAAATTTATTGCTTAAATTACATAATATAATATTAAATTCACCGTAATCAATCAATTTAATTAAAACCACCTCGACCATTTGATAATTATTTTGTTTTATTGTTTTTGTTTCTAAAACTAAATCCTATGCATACTACTTTTACTCTCAACTTTTTTATTTGTTATCTATATTCTACTAATAATTTAAAAAAACCAAACCAAATTAAAACTTGGTTATCGAACATAGTCTAAATCAAATAACGATTTAAAATAGTATTAAAAGTTTTGTTATATATTTTTAGGTTCGTGATCTTTTGAATTTTCTTTTAATAGATAGATAGATTTCAGTTAAAAAGATATAAATTTTAAGAATGAGCTAATTTGCTAGAAATAATTTTGAATTTCATGTTTTAATGAATCTTAAGCATCTAATTTTGTTTTTAGAAAATTTTTGAATTTTGTTAAGTACATAAACGCTATTTCCGTCTTCAAATTTATTTGTTGTTGCCAACTACGTTCATGTTTTCAAATACTAAATCAAGTTCTTTTATTTTAAATAACTTTTTAGAGATTAAATTTGTAATTTTAAAAACTTTAGAACTAAGAAATCATATATATATATATATATATATATATATATATATAAATATATATGAAGCAAAGGGAAAATAAGGATATTTTGAATGGAAGAAGAAGAAAGCAAGGCACCTGAGGTGTCTCGTGCTCCTCCCAATTGGGGTTATATCCCTCTTTAATTAATTAATTAAACTGTCTCTTCCATTAATGCCCTCATTTCACTCCATGCTCTTATTTTATTAATTCTTTTTAAAAAAAAAAAAAAAAAAAAAAAAAACCCTAACAATATAATAATCTCTCACTGATTTCAATATTCAAACCACACGTTCACTACAATTCTTCTTCTTGGAGGTATTTGGATTTGTGAATTTGATTATTACCAACTTTGGGTAATGTTATTTTAGGGATCATTAATTAGTCTTAACGCTTTCTTTCCGTGTTTTTATCTAGTGTTCGATCGACAAATATGAGTTATTAATGTTGATGTAAAATTAATTTTATCACGATTCATCGATTTAAATTTTTAAATTAATATAAATTAATCAATCATATTAAATTTTCAATTGTTAACTCAACATTATACAACAACAAACAATGATTCCTTACCCAAAATTAAAATAAAAAAAAATTTGTGTTTTGTATATTCAATACTGGCAATTTAAAAATAGTTAAAAGAGTAAATTAGATTATTATTCCCAATAACAATTTAAAAAACCATTAACAAAAGAAAAACAATAGGAACATGACAAAATATCCTAAATTTTGTTTTAACCATCCCAATAACAATTTTTAGATTATTATTTGATTCTTAAAATCTCAAAATTGAAAAAATTTGGATATAAAAAGAAATTTATGGAACAATTTTATTTATTATGCATTAAATTTTAGACAACACTTAAATCATTGTTTCTAAAAAAAAGCGTATTAAATAATAAAAACATATTAAAATATTATTTTTGTTTCTATATTTCAAAATTTATTTAATTTTAATTTCTGAACTTTTAAGTAAATCTTAAATTTAGTTCCTCCTACCAATTTATTGTAGAATTTTCATTACCTTTTATTTTCTACTAATACTTTTATTATAAAATTTAAAACTATATTTACATATTGTGTTTCTTTGTATGAAAAATATTATGATTATTTAATAAATTTCAATTAAAAAAATAACATCGAGAGACTAAATTTAAGATCTACTAAAAGTACAAATACAAAAAATAAATATTGAAAAATACAATAACTAAAATGATATTTTAATCTAAAAGATAAACTGAAATAGTGTGTTAAAACGTTAGATCCAAAATATACTTATTTATCCTTAAAAATTCGAGGACCAAACAAGTAAGTTTTTAGCATGGATATTGAAAAAATTACCCCAAATGTTAAAAAATGAGAAACCCACAGAGAAAAGTAGCATCATTTTTTTATATAAAAAATTAATTTATAAAATTAAAAATATATATAGATACGAAAGAAACACAACTGACACAAAAGCAAAAATCATAGATACGAAAATACACAAAAGAGACAAACTTTAGTAAATTAAAAGAAAATTTAACAAAAAGATTACAACAATCATTTTATTAAAAAATAAAAATAAAAAACATTTAAATGTTTTACTGAGATTCTTCTACTTTTTTATTTTTTTAAAAAAAAAATAAATATTGTAAAAAAAAAAAAAGAACAAATGAGATTGTTTGTACAAAACAAGGAATGGTCAGAATTGCACGTGAACTTCTTTTTTTTATTATTTTATTATTTTTAATATTTCTTTGGCTTTTATCATTATGTTATTTCAATTCACATTTCCCCATTTGGTCTTTTCCCTTTACGTTTCTTCAAATCACTACACACCAAAACTCCCCCACGTGGATCCTTTTTTTCTTTCTACTATATTTATTATTATTATTATTATTATTTGTTAATTTTGATGGGAGGGGCCTTTCTTGCAATTTCATATAAGTTATAATCTTTATTATGTGTGTATATATATATTATTTTAAACAATATGGGGACACCTCATTTCCCATTTTCTTCTTCAAACTTTTTCAACATAATATCATTACTTTCTTTATGTTTCAGAATAATACTTTCATGAAAGTTTTATATATATA
>JBBPDJ010000002.1:1922390-1948298 GCA_037974625.1 Cucumis cinereus | reverse complement strand
CATGAAATTAATTACTATAGTTTGTTCTTGAGATTTGATTATTATCTTTTACTTTTATATATTAATTTTTTGTTATTTATTTGTGATAATAATGGTTAGATTTTGTGGTAAAATTAATTTTTACAACCATGGTTATACGATGAGAGCACATTTCTAAGGAATTTGGGTGTTAGGACTAGCTTTTAAGTGGAGCAAATTGCATATTTAACAAAATTGAGAAGAAATCTATCATAAAAACCAATGGTGCTTTGATGGAAATTTTTTCCATCATCTAATCAATACACATGTTTTATAATAAAATAATTTTTGGTTTATTTTAGGTCCTTTTATTTCTTGCCCTCGTCTTTTACATTTTACATTTTCTATTTTTCTCCATTTTTGTGAGGAGATGCGACTCTTCCAGTCAAAATCTCCATTAAAAGAGGTAATCCTACAAATTTGCAATTATAAAAACACATAAATACACAATATTTTTACTATATCACTAAAGCAAAATAGTTGGAAGAATATAATTCAACTTACATGAAGTGTATATTAACGATTTTAATGTAACTTGAATATATATATAAACTAAACTATACTCATATTTCCAAGTGTCTATAATTTATGACAGTGGGACAGTTAACAATAGAAATTAAAATGGGTATGAAGGTAGATTCTAGGAAGCAAAATAGAAAAAGCTGTTTCTTATACAACCAATACTATATCTAAGTAATTACAGCTTGGCGTGGCACTGTGAAAGATATTAAAAGATTTAATGTCTAATAAATAATTAATGTTGTTGTTGACTAAAATGAGACAGCTAAGGTTGTTGTGTTCATGTTCCACCACTTCTCTTACTACCACTCCAACAATTTAATAAACCTCTAATTTTTACTATATTACATAACATTCCTTTCTTATTTTAAATCCTGCTATGTTTTTGTGATGTCATACCTTAAAATTGGAAGGTGGAAGATTATGGGCCTTTACTTATGGGCCGACCCACAAGTACAACAACTTTCATGTTGGTTCTGGGCCGAGCTAATGAGCTCTCAAATTATTCGAGACCCACAAGCATGAGACCCCAATTGGGTATTCACAAATTGCATTGAGAAGTCAAACTCATAAGCCTGCTTTCCGATGTTGGACTTAAATCTTTGGTTTTGAAGAAATGAGTATATATTAATTATCTTTTAATTATATTTATTTTCGAGGTCTAAGACGAACAATGTTTTAGAGATTAATATGGGCACGACTTGATAGATAAGTATAAGGTGCATGAAATTTCTATAGTTGAGAATAGTGCAATAGCTATTGTTGAAGATTTAGAGAATTAGAGAGTAAAGATATAATACGATTGAGAGTTTAAACTACTCCAATTCAATATATATTGTTGTTGTCGTATAGTTTCAATATTAAAAACACAACAATCTACTATGTTGATGATAAAATTTTGGTAACCAACCCTGAATTTGTAATTTTGAGAGAAATTAAACAATCACTATACACAATAGAGAAAAGCTCATATATGTGTGGTGCTTGATCATGAACACTCAGACGATCAAGTTGGTAGTTGTTTAAAGAGTTAGAGAGTAGAGAATTCGAGATGTATTTCAACATCCTTAAAATGTTACAAGTCATCTTGATATTATAGAAATAGGTTTCGGTCATTATAATCTTTACTAATTTATTAAATAAATAAATAACCTAAGCAGTCAAATCACTTCTTCTTCACAGTCTGAAACTGGTGGATAGATGTTTAAGGTTCTTTGTAGTGTTTTTCAACTAGAAAATTTTTAAAATTTTGTTTCTTAAATTTTACACTAAAATTCAAGAAAAAAATATTAGAAAACATTCCAAATTTTTAAAACCCATAAATGTGAAGGGGACATCAAACGATCTTAAATTTCAATTTTACTTTTACCCTACTAATTATTATTATTATTATTATTATTATTATTATTATTATTATTATTATTATTATTATTATTATTATTATTATTATTATTTTCTGAAAAAGAAAAAACCAATCTTTATCCTAAACCTGTGGAGCCTTATCATCAACTTGCACCAACCAACTTTCATTCTAATTTCTATTTCTTGATTTTTTTTCAATGTTAAAAAATATATTCCAATATTCTCAATTACTCTATCAAAGTTTAAAGGATAATATTGAAAGTATTAGGCATTTTTTAAACAAATGGCAAAATTCAATAATATTTTTCATAATTTTACCAAAAAAAACCCTATAATTGTAGTCGACTACAATCAACTGATTCAATCTAAATCACATCACAAACCACATTCAACCTAAAAAATTAAAAAAAAATTTGTAGCTTGTTGACAACAACGAATTCATTTTTACATCGCTTGAACCACTGGCTCAGCATCAACCACCGTCACCGGCGGCAGTGACGGCGACCCTTTCCCTTCCGGTAACTTCAATTATCAGAAAACAGAGAAGAATGACGAGAAAGATCATAAGGAGCCCACAAACTATCAAGTGGACAAGGCTTCTTAGCATCTAATCTCAACCATGGCTTCCCCTTTCCACTCCAATGGAGTAAACTCGCCGGACCAGGATGAAGATCCCTACAAACCCCTTTCACATTATCCCCACCCAACCCATGTTGGTTCCATCGATGCTCAACTCCTTCAACATCCCCTGCAAAAACCAGCAAAAATGGAGGCAACGATCCCAGTTCATAAATTCTGTTCTTCTTCTGAATCCTCATCCATTTCCCCAGCCTTTCCGTGTATTTCCCTTCCCTCCATTTCCCCAAATCGATCACCATCACCCCCGTGTTGAAATAACACGCTCTCCGCCCTTCAAACGCCGCCGCATATTCTGAATTCATCCAGAATTTCGCAGTGAAGTAGTTCGTGAAATTCGCATGGCAATACTCCGGCGCTCCTAACACGTGATTCCCTAAATTGATCTTCCATAGCTTCGCTACGTCGTCCACCACTACCAGATCTGAATCGAAGTAGATGATTCGATTAACGGTGACTGGTAATAGTTCTGCTAAGTACATTCTCGCGTAATTCAGTGGCTGATCTAGGGCTCGTCGAATTGAGTAGGTGATTTTTCCTCTTACGAGATTTGAATCGAAATGGTAGAGATGGAAGTTGAGGTAAGGGAATGTGGTGGTGATGATGCGTCGGAGCTCTAAACGACGGTGCGTGACGATGAAGTGGAACACTATGTTTTCCGGGCAGGATGAGTGCTGAAGTACTGAAAAGACTCCGGCTACTGATCCCCGGAGATAGGTAGCGTCTAAAGTCATGGCGATGTGGATAACGGAAGGCTTCGTCGTCCGGTGACATTCCCTGCCGTTTTGGAATGCCGGTGCTTCTCTGAAAACCGGCAAATCGGCGGAGAGAACCGTGGAGGGGAACCGTAGGGTGACGGCAAGGAAGAAGAGTAAAACCAGAAAGGCCATTAGGGGGAATATCCTTTTGTGGGGAGGAGAAGGAGGAAGGAATTGAGAAGAAGAGAGGGGTAAATTGGGAATTTAGAGTAAAATAACATTTTTGGTGGGGCCGGAATAATAAACGGAGAAATGAAGCCAGGCTGGCATTTGAAATGACCTAATTTCAGCGCCGTGACTGAAGTGGGGGTTTTGAACCGTGTGGACGCGCCTAAATAATGGTTTGGTCAAGAGTGGTACGATCTATGATTGGATACGAAATGAAGGGGCGTGATGGTGGAAGAAATTTGGGAAGTACTTGTTTTGACTTAACAGTTGACTTATTTAAGATACCGTGAGAAAATAATAATAATAATATTTAAATTAAATTAATTGATGAGGATTTTTGGAATTTTAATTTTAATAATATTAACGTAACGTCTCTTGTCGGGTCATTTAGTTTTGTAAAATATTTTGTTTTTTTTTTTTCTGTATTAAATTAAATGCTGGCCATTTATTCAAATGCCTTTCAATTACTTTTTAGTGGTTGGTTTTGGATGAGGGACAAATTATAAAAAATTCCGTGAATCTGATTTTCGAATAGTCTTTTGTCCCTAAGAAGGAACCTCGTGAATGCTAAACACTGCCTTGCCTCACTCCTTTTATTCGCTTCATACTATGAAAGTCGTTGTTTGATATATAATTAGATTTAATTTTATTTATTGGCTTTATTTTTTGGGTCAATTAGTAATTGAGGATGGTATTAATCATGTATTTAAGTCTCTCCATTGTTATTTTCTCCTCCAAATTTAATCTTAATCACTTTGTGTTGTAACAAATTTTAGTTTTTATTTATGATTAAATCTTGTACGGTGGCTATTTTAATTTTTCAAGGATATGTGGAGGTTTACAAATTGGTTATTTTGCATACTTGTTACATTACAATCTACAATCTACTCTTTTGTTTTGATTAGATCAAATGTAAAACTCATAAGAGTTAAGATCTTTGTTGCATTTTTTCTTATATTTTTATATACATAGTTCTTGTTCATCTTTGTTCTTTGGAAAAGAAAAGAAGAAAAAAGATATAAAAATGGGAATTGGGAGATTTGTAATAGAAGGTTGATGCTTACGTGTGTGTGTGTGTGTTTTTAAGATTTTTCAATTAGATAGATTTCTTCAAGATATGACATGCAATGGTCAAGTATTTCGAACAGTGCATTGGTTCACCCGGTACGTGTTGAGTGAAGTCCATTTCCACCGTTTGAATTAAAATAAACATATTACTTTTTCGTGTACGATGATAATTAATTTTTTTTCACAACCTTCTTTAAAACTAGATTAGTACAAATCATATTCTTAAAAACTCAACTAAAAAGTTGCATTTTGAAAGGTGTGTTTCGAGAAAAAAGACTACAAAGGGTAACTGTGACTAGAACATCTTAGCATTTTCACTTTGTTTGTTCTTTTTAATTATCCTCACAATTCCCCTTCAATGGGCTTCACGAAGTAAGTAGTTTAATGGGCTGACCCATCTAATTTTAGTGGGCCGCTAATGCTCCTTCCTACTTCAAATTCCAACCTCTCTCTCCTACACCTCTCTCAATTATATATATATACTTTGAATATTCACAAGTTTGAAGATTTCTCTCTGAATTTTTTTCTTTAAATTTTTATAATTGGAAGGTTAGATAAACATAAGGATAATTACAAGGGATAGCAATGTTAAAGATAGTAACCAAGAGTATAGCAACATTTTAAAAGAATTGTAAATATATCAAAGTCTATAAGCGATACACTTCTATCTTTGGACCAATATTTGCAATATAATTTATCAGCGATAGACTCTGATAAAATATTGCTTTATATGTTAATATTTTAAATCTAATTATTATATTTGTAACTGTTGGTAAACAAAAACTACATGTTTTCTTTAATATTTGTCCTTTCATCGTAAATTTGTGGCTCTGTCCTTTGGGTTAGGACGAGTAGGTCAGGGTTTGTAGAATGACCCCAGAGGGCGAGCAATGGCATGCACCACCCCAAGGAGACCCATGAGATAAGAAAAAGGAAAAATGAAAAAGAAATACAATAATAAGTTTTGTATTTTCAAGTGTTCATATTTAGTTTGAATCGAGTAGTTTGACTGATTTTTTCTTAAACAACAATAATAAATATTTTTTAAGGACTACAACAACCAAAATTCAACAAAAATATAATGAAATTTGGACTTTATGAAGAAGCAAATGACGATGACTGGGTCCATGGGTGAATGAAAATCAACACCATGCAGCAACGACAACTTAAATAATTATTTAGCCAATCTGCATTTGACTTTGACTTTTCTAATTCCTTTAATATTCCCACAATTAATTCCTACTTTTACGTCTCTCTTTCCCCCAACACTTCCTTCCCAATTTCTTCATCTAAAAATGACATTAATTATTTAGCCAATTTCTTGGAGTTATATCAATGTATTTATAGAAGTACGTTTTAGAGCTATAACTCTTTATCTTCTTCAATCAAGCCATGTTCCATTGGTCATTTTGCTAGACTCGATTGCAATAGGAACACCTTCTTTTAAGCCCAGTTTGGTCCTAGAATGATGTTCTTGTGGGTTGGGGCATGTGCATGCATCCTTTCGTTGGGTTTGACTTACAAGGCTCCACTGAACACGTCGACTTTGTCCAAGTTCCAAGTCAACCCTCTTAATTTACTAGTCGCGTTTTGGCCTTAAGGCTCTTCTACATTTGGCCAAATCTTGTTATTTTCTTAGTCCGCTTTTTATGTCAGTTATCAGTTGTAACTATATTGATTACCAACCGTTGAGTTTACTCTAAACCAATCATAATACATGGAGATCATAGAAGTAGGAATCTCAAATTTATAAATATTAAATTTGAGTAGCCCTTTTCAGAGCTGGTATTAGGTTTTGTTAGACCTAATCAACGAAAGAAAGTGGTTCATTATTGTATGTACTTAGCTTAATTAGTTTAGTATTATGGTAAGTGTTGGAGGAAAGGCCACGTCGATGGTTATAACACCACAAGGATAAAGTCGAGATTTTTATTAATTAATTCCAAAAAGTGCCCATAACGCATAAATTAGAATCCAATATGATGAAAACTATATTAATTAACACCAATTTGGATTAATTAATAACAGCAATTATATGTTTAACTGTTTCAAAATCGAAATTGGGCACTAGGGTTTTCACATTGTTGGGTAATACGTCCAAGTTGCTATTATTAATACCAATTTGCAGATGAAGTCTGCTGCAAAAGCAACTACTTAATTAAACTATCTGACCAATCATATTTCCATAATCTCTTTCTCCAATTATTCATTAATTATCCACTTTTCAATTGTATATACTTTTATTATTTTCATGTTTATCCTATGCTATTTCTGTTTGTTATAATTGAAAGCTCCCTCATTAATTCTGTTGAATTCTTCCATCATTATCAAATTTTTATGCGTACTACTACCAAACTGTTATTTATAAATAATAAAAATGAAATTTTATCTCAAAATTAGTAGGATCTTTCTATTTTCTTCGAGGTGGGGCTTTCAACATATTCCTTCGAAACGGTGTCTCTTTCGAGATCCAATCATTCATTAACAATGAGGGATAAGTAAATAAGTTCATGTAACGATGCCTCTTTAAGTTCACATGATTGGGTTGGATCCCAACTTTTTTTTATTAGGATATTTGAGTTTTATTGACTTTGATATTTCATATTAGATACACATGGATTTTATCTTAGATGATAACGGGAGAGATAACACTTCGAAGTGTAGCTATCCCACATTGAAAAAAGTTTTTTTAAAAAAATTATGTGTTTCCAGCACTATAAGATAAACCCTAATTTTAAATTATCTCAATTCGAACACACTTTAACTTGACATATGAACTCAATTGTTTTTCTCTACTTAATATTGGTGTGGTAATAACGAGAGATTTTTTTCCCACGAATAATTTTTTAATTCTCGAAAAAAGAATTAAAACTAATAAATTAAAATAATACCACAACTGCATAAAATGTCTGAAACTTACAGGAAAAACAAACATATATAAATATCCAATGTTTTGATCAACTATGGGCCTGTTCAACTTTGATACACATTTCTAAAAAAAAGAAATAATAAATAATGAGATGCAATGGCAAGTGTTGAATAATAAACTTTACATGAATGCAAGAATCCCATATAATTGGACTCCAAGTGACTATAATTTAATTAATATTTGTGTCTTTTATTAATCTAGTTTTAACCATTTTTTTTATATATCAATAAAATTTATATTTATTATTGTCAATTGTCCAATAAGAATCTTGATATAACCAATTTCATATTGATTGTTTGATTTAATTTAGTTACAAAGTATTGACGTTGACCACGTAACGCAATTTTCAAAGGTTAACAAAACTTAAATATAAAATAAAGATTAACTAGAAAATAAACTAAATTTATTGGAAAATTAGCTTATTAATTATCTATACAAATACATATCATCATGCACTTATAAATTTATTCACAACAAACTGTCTGATATTTTGAAGTGTGTTTAAAATTAATACAATATTTCAATGTTTAATATCTCAAATATAATTAAGACATTTAACATCTTTTTTAACAATATCAATGAGCTTTCCTTCTAAGGATTTGAATTTTTTATATTTTAGTACCAACAAGTTAGGAGGACTAGGCTTTTTATGTGTTGGCCAAATTTTCAAAGGAATAATTGGAATTGAAGGAGGAGTCTAAAATACATCGAAGTATTTTTCGTTTTAATTTTATTTCGGGTCAAAATTGGCAATTACTGTATCAAAACCACCTTGTTGAAAGAGGGAAGAAATCACTAAAGTCAAAACAACTAAACCAAATTGGTTGGTATTTAAAATGGTATGAAACTGAGTTATCATATCCAACTTGTTACAAAAGGGATGAATTGAAGGTGAATTATTCGTCGAACGAATTTCAAGTTGTGTTGTAACGACGAGAGATATTTGGAGCATTGAATTATATTGATGGGTGTTGAGCATAGTGGCATAACTCTTAACCCACAATAAGTCCATATGGCAACCCACATAATTTTTTTTTTAAAAAAAAAAAATTATATTAAATTTTTAATTTCATCTCAAAACTAATCAACAAAAATTTATATGGTAACATTTTACCAAAACCCAACATTTATATAATCAAAATACGAGATTCTTAACATGTCTTCTTAAGATAGTATTATCTATTGATCTAAAAGATTATTCTCGGATCGAATTCCAAATTACTTAAAATCAACATCAACAACATGGGAGATATATATATATAAATATATATATTGTGAATTAGGGTTTGTGATCTCTTATCCAAAATTTGAAAACCAGAGCATATAAATATACACACAGATTCACCATAAAACAACCACTCCCTTCCAACTTGCTTAATTTCATTTGACCTTTTTCTCCTCTCCAAATTTTCAAACTAAAACATAAATTTGAAGTTTCCATGTCGGCAAATATGACGTATTCGTCTTTTTATAGCCCCCACTTGCTTTTCTCTCTCTCTCTCTCTCTCTCTTTTTTAAAAAAATATTATTATCTTTTTCGTATTTAAATAAAAGACTCCAGAAATGGACCCCCATTTCACCTTAGTTATTGTTTGGTCTACTCATATATTATATTGATAATATTTTTTGTTTTTATTTATTTATTTATTTATTTTTGCATGTGATTTAACGTGCGTTCACATTTCTTTTCTAATTTTAATTTCTTTTCTAATTTTAATTTCTTTTGAAATAAATAATAACCGTTGGTTATGCCTAAGCTAATCAAATCTCGTCACTCATCAAACCAAATTAATATTAGCCACTATTTAATTGGTGTTCCACTTTTAGGCTTTGCTTGTTTAATGGGATCTATATGAAAACCATAAATATTATGAATGGATCATAATTAATTATCAAAACATAAATACAACTTTAATAAAATCTTTAATATTATTTTTTTTCATCAAATCAGTAATTTTTATTCATGCTTAAAAAAAAACCAACAAATAGTGAAGATCAAACATAAATTAAAAAAAAAAAAAAACATAAAGTATAGCACAAAATGTGTTTGAAGTTATTACACGTAACTTAGATTATAGTTTATATAATTTTTTGAGCGAACTAGTTTATTTTTCATGAAGACACATACAACATGGTTATCTAAAAATTCTTAATCACTAATGTGATCGCTATGTGACTGTTTAAATTTTTAAATAATATACGAAACAATTATTTGTAGAATTAGCATTTTTTTACATTATTGTTATGGTTTTGTATTATCAAAGTACATTACCAAACAAATCACATGCATGCATTCAATCTCTATCCGACCCCATTCTTTGACTATATCAAATTCAAATATTATATTCATAAATTTTAAAAATTATTTGATAGAAACATCAAGTATAATTCGAGGACAAATAAGTCATTTGCTCCCATGGAATGGTTCACAAACTATATCATATCTCACATTTATTCAATCCATCCCAAACTATACGGTTTTAAATGGAAGCATTATTATTTTAAAGTTTGTTTATTATTTTAAAGGAGAAATAGGTGAAATTTTTTAGCACAATCCCAAGAAATAAAAAAATAATAATAATAATAATAAAAGTAAAAATTGTCGGAGGTAAAAACTAAACTCTAAACCATCTAGCCAGAATCTGTTGGGAGACTGTAATGAAATGAATTTAACGTAATATAATTCAAAACTCATATTTGGATTAAACGTTTTGGGTCCAAATTGTAATATTAAACTCATTCTATTTCCACATCTTTGAACTGAATCCTCTCTTTCTATCGTTTTCACATTTCAACATCTTAGTTTTGTTCCACCCTCGATTTCTCCCGCATCCCCAACATCCCTTAGATTTTTAGTAATCTTGATTACGTTCCAACCCTCAAACAATCCCTAAAGCAATAAGAAGGTTTTTCTTATGTGTAATTGATAATAGTAAATAAAATTGGGTAATGGTAATATGTAGCAATTTAGGGATAATAATTAACATTTTTAGAAACAATTGCAAATATAGCAGAGTCTACAAATGATAGACTTTTATCGCCAATAAACTTGTATGGTCTATCACTGATAGACCATTAACGATATGGTCTATCACTAATGCTATATTCGCAAATGTTTTAAAATATTGTTATATATGTTAAAATTTTGATTATGATTGTTATATTTACAATTATTCCAACAGAATTTATATGAATATAAACGTCGGAGAAAATGTGGAGCGAACCTTTTGAAGCATAATTTAGTGAATTATTGACAATTGTAAATTTAAAGGTCAATAAATTGATTCCTCATCTATAGACTATTTCATGATTTTAGGTGTTGAATTTATGTATGAAAAAGGATAAGAAAAAAAAAAGAAAAAAGAAAATTGTATCTTATCCTCTCCAATCTCCACCAATGGGAGAGGCATGGTCTATGTGGTGTACAGTGTCCATTTTGTAGGTCCCACTTCAATAACCAATCATAATTAAGGTTTTCTTTTATTTGTAGTCAACAAAAGCAGCTCCTCACAGCCTCATCTCTTTGAATGACACCTCATCATTGCCTCCCTTTACATTTTCACTCAAAAACACACACACTTTATTTTCTCCTATATTTTTTTTAATTTCTTTAAACAAATCCCATTTAATTTTTAAAAAAATGTTTAGATAATTTGAACTTTTCAATAATAATTTAGAAAAAGAATATGATATATGTTGGTTGAGAGAACTTGAGATAAAGGTAGAATTTGGTATGATTCACAATATTGGTGTTTAGAGGAATTATTAGTGTTGTTATTTATTAGGAAAAGTATTTTTTTTTATTAAATTATGAAGTGGCAGATGAAATGTATAAATTATATTATATTCTTTGAAAGGACAACAAGTTGGGCTAAATTGGTGCAACATTTAACTAAAAATTAAAAAAAAATTATCGCCAGATATTTTATTCCAAATGTTTTTTAATAATAAATTGTTAATTATTATTATTGGATCGTGGGAAAAAGATAGAAGTGACCAATGACCACCAATACCATAATAGAGCTATTTATTTATTTTTAATAATTTGTTGTTATTGAGCTTAAAATGGGTGATGTGGATGTTTTCGTGAAAGTGATTGGAGGATTTAATATAGCCACTCACCTAATTCAACAATTTTCATATTTATTACAATTTTAGAACCCTAAATTATAATTCAAAATTAATGTTAAAGTTAATATATAACTAAAATTTTCAATCTAATTACTAAAAAAATCAAATAAATGTAATATAACTAACAATAAAATTTTAAATTATTAAATCAATTTTTATTTTGTATTGTTTTGAAATAATTATCATTAAATTAAAAAAGATTACCATTATTAAACCGACAACATACTCAACATTTTGTATTTGATGTTTGTAATTATATTTATTATACATTGAACATAAAGCTTAGGATGTCGTGAGATTTTCAAACTTTGTATAAGCAACCAATGTCTATTTATGTTTTATTTCTTGTTTTTGTCCCCAAAATAGGGCGTGGAGGATTAGTCAATATTTTACTTTATAATTTAAATTGATGCAATTTAACTCAAATATAGAAATGTTATGTTTTTAGGAGATGCAATTTAATTGTATTAAATAGAAAAAGAAAAATGGATGTGGACTCATTTTGATATATCAAATCAAAGTCGTACTATAATTTTAAATTACTTCATAATAACAGGATAACGTTTAAATCTATTGTACTCTATCGACATGAAAATGATTCTAATTTATCTTTAATTTTCTTCTTACCATCTGTTATTGTTGATGCCATAAGTGATTAAGACAAAAAATATATATATATCAAAACCTCCATGTTGTTCAATAAGCAAATCAAAGAGATGGACAACTCTAGAATTAAGTCGATGTATTAATGAAAAAATTTACCTAAGTTTATCTTTAACCCTTTCAAGGTTATAACGTATGAAATTTTTTTAATCTTAAACAACTAAGGATTAAATTCGATTTTACCCTCTCAAACTTGTTTTTTTTTTTTTTTTGTCTATTTCGGGTCTTTGATCATTTGCTCGATTTTACACGTACAAGGAAAAATGTTTGGTAATATCTGTGGCTTCAAAATGTATTGGTTAAAAACAAGTTGGCCTCTCAAAAAACCAAATATGTATTAAAAGCCTCCAATAAAGTGTACTACTTGGGAAATCCCACTCAAATTGTATTTAAACAAATATATATATATATATATATATATATATATATATATATATATAATATCTAAAGATAAAAAAGGTCTTTAATTCCTTTTTTCCTTTACATGTAGGTTATTTGTGTATACTTTTTACTCTATTAATTATTAATTTGTAACCAAAAATTCAAAATTTCCTGCATAAAACATCACTACTACTTTGCTTGAACTTGTTCTATATTTATCCATTTTGATTAAAATTTTCTATTCCAAAACTTTATCAAAAAAGTTCTTAATAGTTAAAGATTAACAAAAAAAAAACCCCAAATTTCTCATAAGAATATAATTAGTAATGATTGATATACATCATAATACTTTAGAAATTGATTAATTTTATAGATAGAGTCAACTTTTGAGTGCAGATACTACTAATTTTTACATATATTTTATTGGAGTGGAGAAATCATGTACAAAATTACAACCATTCAATTAATTAAAACTACTGTCGATACTTTAATGAAAAAGATTATCAACTTTTTCTCTTCCTTCTCTTCTCTTTATTTATTTATTTATTTTGTCCACTTTCATTTTTATTTATGATTAAATGCGCAAATCAAGACAATTATTCATGAAATGAAAAAAAAGTTGGGAGTAAAGTTACACCGAATCTTATTGATTTAGATTTAAGTGATGCAGAAGTGTTAATCCTTGTTGGCTAATAACAACGATAAGTTAAATAATTAATTAATTAATTAATTAAAGGCATAAGTGTGTGGACATAGCTTTGATTGGAGGGTTTTGATGGGAAAACGTGGGATTATATTATATAAAAGAAAGTGACGTCAAAATAATAATAATAAAGAGAAGATTTTGTAATTATATAATCCTATGTTTATCTTGAAACTCAAAAAGAGTAAAAGAATAATAATAATAATAATAATAATAATATATATATATTTGATCACAAAAGCCCAAAGATTTTGTTCAGAGTTCGGATTGATGTTCATCATTACTCATTTGATTTCATTTCAAATTTCTCATTTATTGTATTTATTGTTAGGTACATCTCCAAGTAATCAATTACACCTTTTCCTTTCTTTTTAATAAATTAATTATTATTATTCTTTTTTAAAAAAATACAAACAAGCCATAACACGTTTTATTCTTTTATTTACAATATATATATATATATATATATATATATATATATATATATATACACACACGTCCGTCTTAAATTAAATTAGGTTCAATTTGAGATATTTTATTAAAGAACTTATTAATTTGCAATATTTTCAATTTGACTTTAACTGAATGTATGAAATCTTCATTCGCTGTCATACCTCACTTTAAAACTACTTTTTTACAAGTGTTGTATCTAATTACAACATTTTTAATTACACAAGCTTCATTCATGAAATTTTGATATCAACCCATATAAAATTACTTTGATGGTAATCGAGTTATTCATAAATCATTTGACATTTGAATAGGAGGTTTTTTGGTAGGGTTTTTTTTCATTCAACGAATTAAATCATCATAAATAGTTATTTAATTTTAGTTTTTAAAAGTCGGGTTTGTTTTGTCATATTTTCATTCCCGTAATATTTATATTCTTTATTAAAAAAAATATTTAAATTCATAGTCAAATTTTAACTTGAATTTTAAAAACACTCTAAACTTGTAGGTAACAAAATACAAATATAAACAAGAAATATTTTTAAATATAGCGAAAAATTCTAGGTTGTATAAATGATATATATTGCTAAACATCAATAAAAATGGTAAAACGCAAAAATATTTAATTTTAGGGATTAGGTATTGATATTTTGAACAATTTTGTTATTTAGAATAATTTATGTATAAACAATGGTATTTGAAGATTTGATATTAAAAAATAAATAAGTAGTAAAGAGATCATAATGTTTGAACAGTTTTGGAAATAATGTTGGATATGAAAATAAAAACAATAATCTTGAAAACAAAATATCAAATCAGTACCTAAAAAATAAGTGTAAAATGAAAGCTTAAATTTGGGTGTGAGACCCACCGTCACTCACAAGGGAGCCGGGATCTAATAATCAATTAATAAAATAAAATTTTGAAAAAAAGAAGGGAAAATTAAAGTGGGTCCCACGGTAAAAGCCAGGACAAGTCCGTACATGCATCGCCAAATACAAAGTAATATATATAAGAAAAAAAGAAAAAAGAAGAGAAAACTGGGGGTTGGAGTGGGACCAGTGAAACTATTGGACCAAAACAGTTGAGAGCCGTGGATTGAGAAGAAGAATGGACGGTGGAGATGGGAGAGAGAGGTGGAATTATTGGACGCGATACGAATAGGGAAAAACAAGATAAGTTTAGTTGAGTTGAGGGAAAGACATGTCAGCGTTGGTTCGGAAATAATAGAATCGTGATGTTTTTTTTTTTTTAAAAAAAAAATTAAATTAATTAAAAAGAAAAAGGGGGAGGAATCTGGTGAGGGGGTGTACATTAGATACTAAAACGAACCTAGGCAATAAAGACAAACGAATGAGAAGAGGCCACGGTGGAATTAAGGGTTTAGTTTGGAGTTTAGTGGGATTTTGCATAGCAAAGGGAAAGAGCCTATGCCTATCTATCTAATCCAATCCAAATCCAATCCCTGTGAAACTCAAGCCCCACCTTCCCATCCTAGTGGGAACTCTCTCTCTTTTTTTTTTTTTTTTTTTTCTTAATTAAAAATAGTACCTTCTGGTACCGACACTTGGACTCTTCCCATTTTCTTATTTTTCATTTTTACAATTTTATACCATAACAGGAAATTTTCAATCTTCATTCCAATTTCCTTCTGGGGAGTGATTTTTTTTTTTTTTATAAAAAAATTATTAGTAATAAATAGAAAAAAGAAAAGGGTTAAAAAGAGGTAAGATTCTGATTGGTACTAACAAAAGCAAACAACAAATAATAGAGCAGATATTGATGAAAGACGATCAACGAGAATCAGGCATCAGCAGCAGCAGTATCAGATAAGATACATTCCACATGGAGAAATTTCTTTTTTCTTTTTTTCTTTTTAATAATTAATTTTGAAAATTAATTATTAAAAAAAAAAAAAAAAAGAGAGAGAAGCAGCAAAATTCAGGGGGGATGAACTTAAAGAAAGCACGGTCCAGGGTCATGTGAACCCCATCAACTTGTTTTTAATGGACCCCACCTCTCTCTCATCCTCCTAGAGTTGACCCTTTTTTTTTTCTCTCTCTTTCTTTCCAATTTTCATTTATAATTCCATCATCTTCTAAATATGCGTTTCTAATTGGGTAGCTTTTTTATTTATTTATTTTCAAAAATTAAAAACGTAGACTTCTTTAAAAAAATTAAATTATAAAGTCCACCCCCCCTATATAAATCCACGCCTTTCCAGTTCATTCCCATAATCTCACCCTTTTCCTTTTTTTTCTTTTCTTTTGCGTTTTCTCTCTTTAAACTTAAATTTCCAAAAAATATGGACGGAATTTGCATTGACGAAACAGCTTCTACTGAATCTAAATCTCCACAGCCGGACACCAGTCTCTGCCGTGTCGGAAGTGGCGTCACCAGTGTGGTTCTGGATTCCGACTCCAGCGGCGGGGGAGTTGAAGCGGAGTCACGGAAATTACCTTCTTCCCGTTACAAAGGAGTGGTCCCACAGCCCAACGGCCGATGGGGGGCCCAGATTTACGAGAAGCATCAAAGAGTATGGCTGGGTACGTTCAACGAAGAGGATGAAGCAGCACGTGCTTACGACGTGGCTGCTCAACGTTTCCGTGGCCGTGACGCCGTTACTAATTTCAAACCGTTATCACACGCCGGTGGTGAAGAAGACGACGTCGTATCCGCTTTCCTCAACTCCCATTCCAAGGCGGAGATCGTCGACATGTTACGTAAGCATACTTATTTAGATGAACTCCACCAAAGCAAACGAAACGCTGGGTTATCCGGTTCGGATCGGAAACGAAACCGTTTGTTATCCGGCTCGGATAATGAACCGGAAACCGCTCGTGAACTTTTATTTGAAAAAGCCGTAACTCCAAGCGATGTGGGGAAATTGAACCGTTTGGTCATACCAAAACAACACGCCGAAAAGAATTTCCCTCTCCAAACCGGTTCGACTGCTTCCTCCAAAGGTCTATTGTTGAACTTTGAAGATGGAGGAGGCAAAGTCTGGCGGTTCAGATACTCGTACTGGAATAGTAGCCAAAGCTATGTGTTGACCAAAGGATGGAGCCGGTTCGTGAAAGAAAAGAATCTGAAAGCCGGTGACATTGTTAGCTTCTTGAAATCGACCGGACAAGACAAACAGCTTTACATCGAATGGAAGGCACGAAAGGCTTCTACTACAACCGGGTCCGATATGAACCCGGTTCAGACCGTTAGACTATTTGGAGTTGACATTATCAAAGTTTCGCCGAATAGTGGGTGTAGTGAGAAGAGGAGGAGAGAATTGGAATTTCTCGCTTTACAATGTACCAAAAAACAAAGGATTGTCGGAGCATTGTAACGTACATATTTTCCTTTTTTTTTTTTTTTTTTTTTTTGGTTTTTTTACATGTTAATTTCTTGATGAAGAATGAGGTGGAAATGGAATGGTGTCTGATTCCAAAAATATGAGAAAAGATAATTAATTGTATAAAAGAGAATTTTCTAGACGAATTAAAAAGTTTGAATTTTTACGTTAATTATATATATATATATATATATATATATATATATATATATACAAAATTAAACCTACATGTTTGATTGTTTATTTATTTATTTATTTATTTTTCTTACTATATTTTCTAGCTTTTTCTGATTAAATGTTTTTTTTATAAAAAGAAATTAAAGGGTTGCTGTTTTAAAATAAAAACAAAAAGTTGGAGTTGGAGTTGGAGTGTGTGTGACAAAATCTATTAATCAAGTTGTTATTGATATGGCAAATCTAAATATATATCTTTATATAGTTTATATAAAGATATGCTCCAATTGTTTTACGCTATTAGATTTTGATTTACTATCATTTTTCTTTTTTGATCCATCATGAATATATTTTAAAAGGAAAAGGTTTAGAGAGTTAATCTAGATCCTAATATTTCTTACTTATTTTTTTTAAAGAAAAATTCCCATTTGAATGTGATGTCTATTCCGATGCATATCAATGATTTCCAATTCTTTCTTTTTCCAAAGATTTAGATGTTTTATGTTAATATTATTGTCTTTCTAATTTTGGAAGATTTTCAAATATCTCATTCTATGGTATAAAATCATGCCCTATTATTCCTATTTTTTTAAAAAAAAATGGAAAAAAGAAAAAAGTGGTATGAAAAGAATAATAGGAAATTAGTGGAATATAAGAGGTATCCATAGATTGAAAAATGGTAATTAAAATGAGGATTATTGTAGTTGAATATGAAAATTACAAGTTGGCTTTTATTTTCAAATAATTGTAAAAAGCAATAATATTATGCATATCTTCAAAAAAATATATATATTAAAAATAAATTTTAAAAAAATCAAGTTGTAGCAAAGTGACAAATTCACTCTCAATCACAACTTTGCCCTCTTGCAAAAACGCGTTCACTCTTTCATCAAAGGACCACTTTTCCACATTCAAACCCTTCATTTTTCTCCTCTTGAAAAAATTAAACATTCAAACTTTTAATAAATGTCGCAAATTTAATACCACAACTAATTATATGTATAAATTTAAAGTCATTTATCATATTATTTATTATTCTAATATATAGTAGATTTAGATAGTTGTGTGACGGAAAATGTACTTAATTTAATGGTAATTGACTCGGAGCTTATACATCCATTCTTGCATTTGTTACCAAGAAAATACTACCAAGTGAAGGTTCGTTTTTGTTATAATTTTATATTTTATTTCTCATTATGATTGGTCGAGTATCAGTGGAGTGAGTAATAAATGAAATACATATAGCATATGATTTGATTAATTTGTGAAAATGACACATGGCAACTATTCTACGTGAATTGTTGAATTGAATATGTGATATAGTAGTTGTGACGTACGGATAAAAATCACCAACCAAACATTATATAACACATATGATTAAATTCTACCTTATTTTATGTTTATTTTTCTCTTTATATTGCCAATTTCATTATTTTATTCCTACACTATTATTTTCTATGTTTCAATAAATGGTCACCATTGTTTACAAATTTTTTATCTTTTTAAAATTTAAATTATTAGGTAAATTTAATATTAAAAGTGGTAGTATATTGGGCAGTTTGTTACTGAACTTAAATATTTAAAAAATAATTATTTAAGCTATGCCAATTTTCCGGAAGTAAATTTATAGAATAATTGCCAAAGTGGACTAGTCGTATTTTTTTTTAGTAACTTTATATATATACTACTTTTTCTTTATTAAAAATAAAAAACTTTGTATTTACTTTGTGACTTTACTACGTCAAGGTCAATTTACTTTGATGTAATATGATATATATATATATATATATATATAACAGGGAAAGGAAAATAATTTGAATAGATGGAAAAAGATATCTTTATTTAAATGTAAGTATCAATATAACAGGGACATAGAGAGGAGCAATAATAAGGATTTAGAGATGGGCCTAATTGAAACTCATTTAAAGGCCCATTATATTTTGGATTGAAAGCCCATTATCAATTGAAAGCTGGCTGATTAAATGGGCCATTCTCCGAAAAGCCTCACCCGGCCCGCCCATTATTAAGGCGAACCACGTGCGTATTGCAATTTGCTTATTTATCAATGCCGAGGGAGGAGATTCATTGTAGATAATTGAAGACACCGTGTTCGCCCTGCCTTTTTAACTTTTCAACTTACGTAACATAAAAACATGTAAAACCACAACCAAGCCAACTAAATCCAAATGCTTTGATGTCAATTCGTTCCTTGAGTGTTCATTTGGGGGATGTGTTCGTCATGTCGTTCAGGTTATTTTTATTTACTTCATGATTCTTTATTGACTTTTTTAAGAGTTTTTTAAATCTTTGAAACCTACTAGGCCACCTACCACCATGCAGCTAACATTTTAATCCCTACGCCATCCTCGGATTCTCTAGCTGAACGTCTAATTTCTTCTCATTTAAGCACGACTTCTATTACTTTCATTTAAGTAAGTATCTTCAACATTTTCAATATATGATAACATGAGAGAAATATTGTAGTTACTACAGAACATAAGAAAATATGAGAAACTTCGGGATTTGTCTTATTGTTTTATTGGATTTCACAAGTCCCAAAGTCATATATATATATATATATATATATAATAATTATAAAATAGATGTCAAGTAGTTACAAAGAATAAGAGATAATGAAGGATTGTTGATATGAATTATGAGATGTAGACTATAGTAGAAGTACAAAGTTAGTGAAATTTGTACCAACTTTATGATTTTTTTGTACTACAACATACATTTAGATGAATAGTTGCAAGTACCACACCCTACTTTATTCTTCATTATAATGCACTAGACATAGTTAATTAAAGCAAACATTTTTTTTAATCTCGAAAACATTAAATAACCATTATTTTATGTATAAATTTGAATATTATTATATATATTCTTTTGTTGTTTTATTTTATTTATTTTATTTTTTCTCAATGTAGATTTGTTTTTAGATGCATTTACGTACCAAAATATAATAATAAATTGTGTGAAATCTTCTAAATTAATCAACATAATTTTCATAACACTTCCCTATCCGATGAGATGTCGATTTTGTTGGATATGATGGTTATAATTAAAATTCGAACCGTCATTGATAAATACTCACAAGTGTCCATTTGGTTGGTGTTGGTATAAATTAATTTTTTATTTAATATTACATTTATCAATGAGATTATTAAATTATATTTACTCTCGACCAATATTCATATTTGAATTCTTTGAATCTAATTGTTGCGAGTAATAAAGATGATCTCTAGTGAAGTTCTTTTTAGTTCGTGAGTCGATTTGCTAGGATTTAAGATATTATAATGATCTCATGAAGCATTAAGAATATTACTTGTATTAATATGTCTCGTATTTGTAACGAGGTTGTCAATAAGTAGCTAAAAGGTTATGGTTTGTTTGTTGACGTATATATTATATGATTATCCATGTTGCTTGATTGAATATTTCATTTAACTTGGTTAGACATTTGATCTAATTCTCTGTTCGTGTTGTGTTTTAAATAAAATTTTTGTTTTTAAAAAAATATTTATCTTCAACGTCATGTAACTTGATTGCATGCCCATGTTAATACAAACATATTTTAAGCGTAAGCCATATATATTAATTCAATTTAGGGTTTAGGGTAAAAACTAAACAATTTAGAGAAAGAAGAAGAAATGCTATCGTCATACAATTTTAAGAATATAAGGTATGTTTAGTTGATGATTTAGATTTTATTTATGTTTTTAAATTTATAATTTTGATTGTATTTTAAAAAACTGTTTTCGATTTTTTTATCCAAATAGTGCAAGTTTTTAAAATAAATTTGTATGTTATAAGTGTATCCATATATTAACTTTTAAATTTTAAAATGTAAATTTGAAAATATATTGTTTCATGTTAAAAACTTAAATATTTTTTTAAAATTAAGTTATAGTTATACAATGTATTGTAAATTACAGCATAATATTACAATATAGTAATTAAATAAAAAATTAATATAAATTTTTTTTCATAAATTAATTAATAGTAATTTATAGTCAAACTATTATTTAGTTGATAAGTACAATTGGTTTTATTGTTTATAAACATAATCAAACACATTAAAACCATCTTTAAATTAGAATCTAATTTCAGAATTGATAACTAACAAATCATTAAAATTCATTTTAATATGTATTAGTATACAGTAAAGCAATGAGTTGAAAAGAATGGAATAAAAATTAAAATTTATGTTACCCTAATAAAAGATTAGCAATTAAATAGATTACTTAATTACCTAATCATTAAACCCGAAAGCGTGTTAGTTTGTGTAGTAGTTTACATATCACATTAGTTCAAGGAAACAAAGTCAATTTCTTTTTTGTAATTAATTCTTAATTAGATTTTATCCAATACATTATCTCTAATTATAGTTTTAATCTTGTTTTTTTTTTATAAAAAAAATTAAATCTGGAAAGAAAGAACAAAACTAAAACAAAATGATATTAACAAAAAATAGGTTGGATTGGTGAGTCAATAAATAGAGTCTTCGATCTTATCTATTAGTAAATAAAAAGTTGGAAGGATTATGACGTCATTAACAGCCCACAGATAAATAGCCCAAAAAATAAAATGAAATTAACATAAAATTCAACGAATATTCAAACCTTTCTCTCTACACAACCTCCAATCAAAAAGATTCGATATTATATGCGACGCCACGACTTCGACCAATCCCATCTCTCTCTCTCTAGAATCCTCCATTCATTTCTCTCTCTCTCTAAAAACCTCCATTAATCTAATATTCATTCTCTCTTCTTCATCTCTTATTTATATCTCTCTTATTATTGTCTTTCAGAAGTTTATTCCTTTTCTTGATTCTACGGATTCCATTATTCGCCTTTCCAGTTCTTTCTCATTGGCTTACTTCGGATTTTTCTATGTTCTATTTCCATCCAACCCACCGACTTCTTCCTTAAATAAACCCCTTTTCTTTGTTTCGGTTATCCAAAATCACCCATGGATTTCGTCGATAATTTTCTCGATATTCGAGTCGGAATGGATTTGAGTCACTATGCTGCTGCTTTGGATCAAGAACGCCAAAAGATTCAAGTCTTCCAGCGAGAACTTCCCCTCTGTTTGGAGCTTGTCACCAGAGGTAATTTCACCGGAATCTATTGAGTTTTTGGGATTGTTCTTCATTTTCTATTTCTCGTTTTTGTTTAATTTTTGTGGGTTTTTTTTTTTTTTTTTTATAGCTATTGATTCTTGCCGGCAGCAGTTATCTGGGGTGTCGACAGAGAGCTCTGAACATACTTCGAGTGATCACCCTGTTTTGGAGGAGTTTATTCCGATTAACAAACCTTCTGTGAATTCCCATTTTGAAATTGAAGAAGATGAACAATCAAAACCGGGGGAAATTGAATTGGGTCGATCGGATTGGCTCAAATCGGCTCAGCTTTGGAATCAATCACCAGATCCTCCTGTTACAGAGGTAAGAATTCATCATCATTACGCTGTTTTGCTCTGTTTAGCATCGGAGGCAGTGAACGAGAATTTTCCGGGAAAGTTGTAAGTTATGTTCTGTTTTTTCTTTTTAATAGGATGTTGCTAAGGAAACAACGTCGTCGGTTGTTGAGGTCAAAAAAAATGGCGGTGGCGGTGCTTTTCAACCATTTGAGAAAACAACTCCATTGAAAACAGAGTCGGTGGTGGTAGTCGGTAAAACAGCCGGTTCTTCTCCAATTCCGGAGGCGACGACGAGTTCGACGGCGGAAACCGCTTCCAAATGTGGCGGAGGAACTAGTAAACGAGAAGATAAGGAGTCTCAGACTCAAAGAAAACAAAGACGGTGCTGGTCGTCGGAGTTACACCGGCGATTCGTTCACGCCCTTCAACAACTTGGCGGTCCTCATGGTACCAAAACAAAAATCTAAATTCTTCAGTTTTTGTTTTATTTTTTATTTTTGAAATGAATTGTTTTAATTTGTTCAATTACAGTTGCTACACCAAAACAAATCAGGGAGTTAATGAAGGTGGATGGACTCACTAATGATGAAGTCAAAAGCCATTTACAGGTTCTCATCGCCATTAATTCCATTAATTTAAAGTGAAATTTTCCCTCAAATCAAAAGCTTGATTTTTATATTGTTAATTTAATCTCACAGAAATACCGATTGCACGCAAGAAGGCCAACAAATTCAGCAATGCAAGACAGCGGCAGCTCATCGGCGCCGCAGCAATTCGTGGTTGTCGGAAGCATATGGGTTCCGCCACCGCCTCCACCGAAATACACGGTAGCAACGACAGCCAAAGGGAGAAATGGGATTTATGCTCCAGTGCCCACGTCTTTACGACGGCAGACGACGGTAGAGGAGGAAGGGAAGAGGAGCCACAGCGGGGGAATGGTTCATTCAAATTCGCCGGCTACATCTTCGTGCACCCACACTACCACAAATTCACCGCCGGCATAGAAATTTTGTTTTTTTTCAAATTTTGGTTAAATGTTTGGAGAAAATTTTTGTAAGTACAATCAAATAATGATAAAGCATGTGATATACATAAGATTTTCACGTGAAGTTCGTACTCATTTTTGGATTTACAGAATCATATTTTTGTCCTTTTCCAAAGTCTTGTCTATCAATCCAAAAAAATTACTGCTTCAATTAAATTACTGGTCTAGACTAGATCATATTGTTTGAATTAATGAGTTCAAAATTTTTTTTTTTCAAATGTCTAATTTTAACAAAATTTTGGGACAGTTTATTTTGGATCAATACGAAAATTACGACCTAATAAAATATTTAACCACCAACTCTCGTATTGAATTGGGTTGATTTTTTGCAAAACAAAAACAACTCGAAGAGATAAAGTTTACGAGAAATAGGGAACAAAGAGTCCAACAAAATAGTCAATCACAACTTTTTTATTAGTATATAGTGAAATTTTGAAAATTTTATGTTTGCTGCACATAGTGGACGATGAAAGATTTGTTTAGCAGTTTTTTTAATAAATGTGAATGCAAACTCTTTTAATAATTAAAAAAATTATGTGAAATAGTGGAGGGGATAGACCGACAATTGAAGCAAATGATATATAATAATGTATCATTTTAGGTCGGGTCGGGTCGGGTCAATCCAACCAAAAAAATTATAAACCGAGAACTGGTTCGAAATTCAATTTTCAAATTTTCCAACCCAACACCAACTTACAGTTTAAATTGGGTGGACCAAATTAGTCAGATTATACAATCATTTGAACATCCCTAATTGTAGGCACATGTAAAAATAATGTATTATTAATTTTAAAATAAAATTGTAATAGAAAAATGAAATAAACACTTATACAAATTAGGATTTAAATGAATAGGATGGTTGAATTTAGTAATTGTCTTGTTTTCAATTATCTTTACAAAAATTAGAAAAAATCATTATTTTACACTCATGTTTGATAATCATTTAAAAAAAATTAATTAGTTTACATTAAGTACACAAACATCAATTTATATATTTTGGTATCTATTTTCTATCCATGTTTTAAAATAAGTTAAGTTTGGTAAGTTATACAAGATAATTTTAAAATTTTGCCTTTTGTTTTTAGAATTTAATTACAAATTCAAATATAACCATAATATAAAATAAAATTGAAAAAAAAAACATAAATTCCAGAAAAGAGAGAGTTAACAAAAATCATCATCATTTAATGATATGAAAATATCTAAGGGACTGTATTTAGTAGTTTTAGGAATAGGTTAACTGTATTTAGTAGTTTTAGGAATAGGTTAGATTAAATTAAAATTATAAATAAGTAATATATCTATTAAATATTGACTCATTCTTAAAAAGAGATTTAGCCACAATTTAATTATGTATGATGTAATGGTAAATGATGAATCTTATCTAACTCATAAAATTAAATAAATATATTGTTGGGAAGAATTGTGTTACCATAACCATAGGTTATGATTTGATTTTTCTTGGAAGAATCAAAACATTTCATATTTTCAAACACTTTCTTTAACTCAATAGGTTGAAGTGGATAAAATTATTTAATTCCTATCTTTTCTATGAACTATAAAGTATTACTAGGTAAATCCTCCATTTAATAATGATTTTGATTTTAATTTTAATTTTTGAAAATACTCTAATACTTTCCTTAAAAACAAACATAATTTTTAGAAAATCTAACCCTAAAGTCTCGTTTGGTAACTATTTGTTAAAAAATACGTCATCTAAATTAGTTTTGATAGTGTTATTTCACTTTTAATATAACAATTTTTAAATAATTGAAAACATTATGTTAGGTAGAGGAGTTGAACCACTTATCTTTTTATCGAGATTCCATGTCTAAATTATGTCAATAAAACTATACTAAATTTAACACTTTTAAATACGAGTGTTGAATTTGAATAAAAGACGACTATATATATTGAAGCTAAATATATAAAAAAAAGTGGCTAGTTAAAAAATTTAAAACTTATATAGATTGATATATTTTTATCTTTTCTTTTAAGACAAGATTTCCAACTTATTAGTTACTTCATGTCATAAACATTAACATCCCACTAAACCCACCACCAAATAAACAAAAATAAAAGTTGATCATAAGAAAGAGAATTAAATGGATCATATTATATATATATATA
>JBBPDJ010000002.1:1871926-1922290 GCA_037974625.1 Cucumis cinereus | reverse complement strand
ATATTTATATATATATCACTATTGTTGCTGAATGTTGTCATTTTTAGTTGTTCTAATGTTTTTTCTCGCTGCATTAGGTTTAAGAAGAAACGTACAAAATATATTAGGATTAACATTTAACAACACTCCCTTATTTAAACATTAATCTCTGTATCATTTATAATTTAAATTAAAATTATTACAAAAATTTATATCATACTTTGTTATATGTATATATAAATTCAATAGACAGATTCAAATATGTTAAAATATAATGTCTTTTTCCTTTTTCTAACTTTACTATTTTTTCAAGAGAGAAATTATGGTGTCATAGTGGTGTAATTTGACCTAATCTATATTTTTTTTTTTTAAACAAAGAGTCCTTTATCCCTTTTCGTTTCATATTTTTCACCCACTTGGAATTATTAGTAATTTCTTTTTATATGTTTTCTATGTATTTATATATATATATATATATATATATATATATATATATATATATCAAAAGTATTTGATTAATTTTTAATATCCATCAAACTCAACTTTTTGGTTATATTATGAGTTTTTATTCTCTAAACTTTCTTTCATAATACACTTTTTTTTTTCTTTATTTCTTTTCCAAAATTGAAATCTTTTACTTATTTTTAGATATAAAGAATATAATCATGATTAATCAAATAATATTTGGTTGTACACATCTTTTATGTATTTCAATTTCATTACACATATAAAATAAAACACTAAAATGCATCCAATTTTTTTCTTTCCCTAATTAGTCATAATGTCTTTTTTGGCCTTATATTCAACTTTTCACACGTGTGGTGTACGTGTTTGAATAGTCAAACTATTTATTCATCTTTATCTAAAATTTAATTCACACCTCAATACAGCCTTTATTTGGTATGATCATTTAAATTGTTTTTATCTATTGTTAAATATGTATTTTGTTTTTATTTTTTAAATGAAAAATACGTATGACTAGAAAGAGGATTAACTATTAAAATTGGAATATATGGAGGGGTCAGAAATTGATAGCCATTTTATTAAATTGGATCTAAATACTTATTTACACAAAAAAATATCGTAAATACAAAAACTACTAAAAATATTTATAAAATATAAAAAAATTGAAATTTTATCAAATGATACCAAATCTATATATTTTTATCAGTTTTTATAAATGTAACTAATAGACAATGATAAACTTTTTCTCTCTCTTCTCTTATTTTAGGACGTGATATAAAAAATAAAAAGAAAAGTAGATTTTTTCTCGACAAATATAGATTTGTTGCTAAAGATAAATATTCTCTTTTCATCGAGTTAGGAGACAATTTAAAGACTTTAATCTGTTTTTTTTTAAAATAATAATAAAGTATTTTAATATGAGAGAGAAAATTCTCAAAAGTGAAAAAATATGTGACCTAAATTTTGGACCCATTCATTTAGATTTACTAATATTCTCTGTATAATAGTAATTGGAAAAGGAATCTCACCCCTTCTATTCCAAGAAATAAACAGAAAATAATTGCAAAAAAAAAAAAAATACATAAATGCTTCCTAAACTACATTATACCTAAAAATGATTGGTTCACAAGATAGAATCTTTTTAATTAATTAAATTATCATGTATTCTTCGTATATGTTGTTACAGTTGGGGTCTACAACTATAACATAATTACATTCTTAATCACTAATTATGTTAACATGGGGTGTCACGTTGTTAGAAAAATAATAACAATTTTAGGAACTCGATAAGATAGGTTTGTATTTGATTATCTATTTCTTTAATTATGATAATCTTTGAACTCATCCCATATGTTATTCATATTTTAAAATTCACAAGTCAAAGGTTATACTCTTAGTATTTTCACATGGAAGATCTGAAGGTTGGTAAGTAGATTAAAATATATACCTTAGAACAAGCGAATCCAACAAAATCTTATAAATTTTTTAAAATATTTTGAAGTCAAGCTATTCTTTTATGTATATTTTTCAAAAGTATAATTTTATGATAAGGTCAAACGTGCATGAATCATGAAATTATTTTTTTCTAAGATAATAAACAAAATTTCCCTTCTCACTTTAACAATTTTGAAATTAACAATTGTTCGAAGTTTAAATTAGTTGACTTACATTTATGTCGATTGAATTTAGGACGAAAATTTTAGTGTGAAATCTGTGTTGGGAAGAAAAAGAAAAATATAAAGATAAAAAGGTGTTTGTGATTTTTCACTGAAGTCATTGTCAAGATAATAAGTTTTTGATTATTAAAAAATAATGAAATTGGTGAATTAATGATTTATTATATTTTTGTGTATGATTGAGAAGTGGAGTGAGAGGAAAAGCAAAGAAAAAGGAAAAGTTTTGTCTTGGATTTGGTTTTATTAATGTGGTGTCTTCTCAAAATGTCCAAACTACCAAATTTGGTCCCAAACCCAATGCCAAACGACCAAAACACAATATCCTATAACTTTAATGATAAATAAATAAATATGATTTCGACTACCTGTAAATATAGTAAAATAGATTAAAATAATTATAAAATATAATAAATATCGTATTTATCATTGAGAGATGTTTTTTAAATTATTTTGATGAGTGTCTATTATTGAAGTTGGTAAACACCAAGTCTATCGATATTTATTATCGATAGAATTTAAAATTTTGTTATAATTTGTAAATATTTTCAATAGTTTTGTCATTTACTATAATTTTCTATAATTGATCTTTTTTTACGATTTTTCAATATACAACAACATTCAGAGTGAAGACACAGATAAATTCTTTTTTATCGAATATCAATATCCTAATAAATTAAGTTATACAACGCTTAATATTATAGAATTGACATAATGTACTCATGATTGAAATTAAAATCTCTCGTTCATAATTGATACATATATGACATTAAACATAATTTAACAGACTAAAATATTAACCGTGAAGATTAGAGATTCAAATTCTTCGTTCAGGCAAACTTTAACGATCTCTTGAAAAGATAAACTATGGAATTAAAATATTGTTTTTTTTTTTTTTTAAATTTTCAATATGGTTGAATTTCATTAGTGGGAAGGAGTGGTACTTCCAAAGAGTGGAAAGAATTAAGGAATATGCCCTTCTTCTTAGGGGTGAATTAATAAATAGTAATGCAACCTTGACAACTTTGAAAACTTTTATGAAGTGATCAACAATGATGAAAATAAATATATATGTAAAATTAAAATGAGGATAAATACATCGTTTGGTGGTATAAAATATATTTTTTTATTATTTAATTGTCTATATAATGCAAGTTGTCCCATGAGATTAGTTAAGTTGCATGTAAACTGATCCAAACACCTTAGATCGAAAACTAATAACAAAATGAAACTTATTTACTTTAATTTCTACTTAGTGACATTACTTAGCATCAAAATAGATATTAGAAAGTATCTTTAAACCAAATAAAGATAGATAAATAAATAAATAAAGATTAAATTTCCAAAACAGCATCTTAGTGGTTTTGTTAATGATGGATGGCGCCCGAGTCCGAATATTCCACAATGGTTTTCATAATATCCTTTTTTTTCTTTTTTTGGTCTAATTTATTTAATTAATTTAGAATATTCTTTTTTTTTTCTATAGAATTTATTACATTATCTTTTTAAATTTTGAGCTGGCCCACAACAACCTCAAGAATCTTGCATTGTCCAAGATTCCCCACAATCAGATCTATATTAAAATCCATGGGACCCTTTCTTCTAATAATTTACGAATCTAGAACAACCACTTCCATCTAATCTCTGCCCTACATTCTGAATCCCACGGTCAATACCAGACGAACATGATTTAAATATATGCCTCACACACGGACGATTTTGCCCCTGGTATGGATAAGTTCGAGGAGGATATAGATAGTGACCTTTGAGGGACATAAAAGGCCAAATGACTTTTGAAGGGGCCTTTGCCTTAGAGACCTTTTTTTCTTTCTTTTTGTTCTATACAAAACGACGACGTTGCATGCTGTTACTTTATAAGTAAATTTTGGCATTAGGAAAAACAAATTCTAAGGAATATTCTTTTGTTACATTTGGTGGTGGCCTAACTTATAGAGAAAATATAAAAATGTAATCAGTTGTAAAAAAAAAAAAAGATTTTTTTTTTTGAAACATTCTATGTTATTCGGATTTTGAAATCATCATATCCATGTTGTTCGTATACATACATATGAAAGAATAGTATTTTGTTGAAATTACCACTCGATAAAAATACCTAATTTAATTAAAATTTTCAGATTTATATATTTTTGTTAAGAAATACAAGATTTGATGTTAAATAAAATAAAAACAAGAAAACAAAAACCAATCATTTTTGGAAAGAGAGGAAAACACAAACAATTCAAAGTTTGCATAATGTAAGAAGAAGAATTTAGAACAACATTCCATCTGTCATGGAAACATTTACTTAGACATCAAGTCTCACAAAATGACATTATAATATGACATGTTTGACCAAAATGGTGGACTAAAAATTAAAGAAAAAGGAAATTACTATTATTCAAATTTCGGTCGGTATTTTTTTTAAAAAAAATATTTTTATTATTATTTGAAGTGGGGGATGGGGGTATATCTATGAGCTATCCAATACATTTATATATAATTTAGGCATGATTAATAACTAATCAAAGTATTTAAGTCGGTGACCTAAATAAAGTGGTTTGCATTTAATCCGCAATTATAAATTTGTATTTCAATCGCACGCCCTTCTTATTTATTTAATTTTAAAAAACAATTTTGAAGCCAAAATAAATTTAATTCATATTTCTAGAGTCAAGATTTGATTTATGATAATAATAATATACAATGTAATATATTTTATTTATTACTAACCTTATATGGTAAAACTTAAATATACACCTTATAAGGATAATGTACCTGATATAATTTTCTTTAACAAAACCCAATTGTCTCAAATTCATCCTACAAACATAAGTTTAAACACATGTGATCCTAAATTTTAATTTTTTAAGCTTTTCAAAATCTAAATTGACTTTAAGATAAACGACGAATTATTACACTAGTTTATTGAGAGAGTGGTTGATCAAAATGTATATTATCGAATCAAATTTCGATAGATCAAATTAATTGTTCGAGTTATCACCTGCACATATATACCAAAAGTTTAAAATGTTACCTACATAAATATTTATTGGGTCAACTTTACAATGAAATATTAATGAAAAATCAATAAATTATGATCGTGTAAAATTAAGAGGTCATAGAGAAGTTAAAATATTTCTAATTTATGTTAAACATATTTTTATTCTTGATATAATTAAAGTGTTGCTTCATTCATTACACCAATGTCAAATTGGCTATGATACATGAAAACGTTAATGAAAGTATCAACATGTAGATTTAATAACCTATTATAAACATACACATCAATCAATAAGACCAATATTTTAATCACCCAAAGGCTAAAAGGCATCAACTTCCTTTGATGAATTTGGTTGAGGATGAGAGCTAATTACATTCACAAACATGTCCAAGTACATCCACCTTTCCATTTTTGGACCTCTTAGATCGCCAATGGCCACTAAACAAAACTCTTCAAACTTCATTAGTGACATTAATTAAAAATCAATTAACTAAACCTTCATTGAGCCGATCAAATTAAGCAAAGCACAAACCACTTTGTTTATGTCCTAAAAGCCATGTACGATGGCATTCTCACACAACTACATTATCTCTTTGAAAGACTTTGAAAGAGATGATAATATAATATTTGCTTGAGTTCTTTTTTCTCCAAGGGCCATTTTCTCGTCCAAGTTCATTTTCAATACTCTTCTTTGGTTTGCTAAGAATATCAAATGGTAGTAATCTCAAAGATAATGTGCAACACAAGTAGACTTTCCATTTGTGGTACAAAATAATCTACATTTTCCTTATAAAGAAAGAAAAAGAAAAGGGAAAAGGACAGAATCTGAATCTAAATCTGAATCTGAATCTTTTCCCACCCACCAGCAGATTATTGGGGCAGAATTACTTATGGAATAATCATGATTGGTGTAAAAGGTTAGTGTAGGTTGTCCTTGAAGACCTGTTGGAGGAGTTTGGACATGTAAAAGGAAGTTGGGCAGAGTTTTATTTGGACTATGTTGTCAATCCTATGGGCCAGAAATCCTTTAGATATCACTAGAATGAAGCCCATAGGCCATTCTGTTTTCTCATTCCTAGCTCAAACACTCTCCTTCTACCAAAAAGAGCTGGAATTTGGATATCCTACGCTTCATGAACTCTGAAAGAGTGAGAAGTTCCATTTGACACAAACTAGTATTCAAATTTGGACCAAGGGCTTGTTTAAAACAATTTTTTAAGTGCTTAAAAACTATTTTCAATCACTTGAAAAGTCATTCTAAACAGACCTCAAAACATTACGTACATTGTAAATAATCTTTAGAGAACAGTCCGAGGATGAGAAGATTGTTGACTTGTTCACATGTAAGATATGGAGGGGGTTAGATGCTAGTTCAGAGAAGTGAAAAGTAGAGATCTTTCCTTTATTATGGAAACCGAATGATGCTGAAAAAAAAAAAACAGGCTTCACTAGATTCCATCATCAATAAATTGTATACATTCAAAAGGTGAGTTTTCATTATTGAAAAACCAGGCACTCACGCATGATCTGAAGGTGGAGAAATGTTAAGTGGTACCCCAGGTATAGGCTCCAAGACAACTGCCTCTGGAAGTTCCCTTGACAGTAATTCCTGCATTACATTGAATTAGTAAGCATTTAACAGAGCTTTCTAACGTTTATTGTGCAGTAACAGAGTAGAAAGTAAAAAGTGGAAGAATTGACTCCCACATTATCGTTGAAGAAAAAGTTCATCCAAAAAAACCATCATGCAAAGTTCAAGTATGGCTGTATGAATATTATCATATTCATAATGGCTGTGGTTAAAGTAAACATTAACCTTGAAAGATCCAATTGTCCCTTCCGCACTGATTAAGCTTGCAAGAAGCCCTTTGCTATCCATGTCTCCATTATTCATTGGCACGATGAACCTGAAAGATGACAAGGAAGGATAATTTGGTAGGAGATAAATATTTAAAAGATATTACGGGCATATTAGTTATTCGCTAGAGAGTTTATACGGTTATGAACCTCTGCATAAGGTAAATCGCAAAGGTTAAAGGTTACTAGGTTAATCATATTACAGCACTGGTCCTGGAAGAAAACGAGCCTCTCGAATTCTCAGTACCTTTGTAATTTTCTTTGATATTGTAATACATTTCATCACCAATTTTCGTGATTTTTAATCTCAAGTTCGGGGTTCTAACTTAAATATAGAGAGAACGAGATGCCTCCACCAAGTAGTGAATTTAAGGTTATGGAAGCATTCATACTTTGCATGCAGTAGCTTTGCAAGTTGAACTGCATCTTCTTGTCCAGAAACGAGAGTAAAATTAGGCAGAAGCTGCTTTATCACAGGTGTGATGACAATATCAGCCCTTTCTTTCCCCAAAAATTCCTTGTCGTAAGAGCAATGAGGTTCATAATAAAGAGTCAGCTGGCCTTGGGGAGAAACAATAAGATACCTGTATCAGATTTAATAAGAGATGGAAACTAAATAACCAGGTTACTAAATACGATGTTCATCATGTAAACTATAATACCTATTTAGTGGGATTAGCAATGTATAAGATCAACAGTTTTACCCGTTCTCAGGACGCTGCCAAGGAGGACCTAGTACTGGTCCGGCAGTGGCTTTAATGAGTACTTGAGAACCATTTTTTGCTTCAATAACTGAACTCTGACCAGGTTCTAGATAAGTGACCTGCATATAACTAAAACTAGCCTTAGAACATTCACATATGAGTACAATGTGGTATATGAAATGCTTCCAGTAATAATCTAATCAAATTAGACCGCCATACAACATTAAAATGAAAGGAAGGGAGGGCACGCAAAGGCAAAACACTTGTTAATATGCGCGTATAGAAAAGAATAAATTATTTGGCCCTGTAGGAAAGCCTGGGCTTTTAAAATTATTTTGCCCGATGCACCTCTGTTATCTCTTTAATCACTCTTCATCTTTGTCTTAATACCTTGTACGTTGATAGTCTATCCAAACCAGAAAGAATGAACAAAAAAGGTGGGAAATGGGGGATAATTAAAAAAATGCCTTCTAACTACAGTAACAACTCTCTCTATATATATCTCTGTTTGACCAAATAAACCACTGCAACTTAGTACATGGTTGTGATTTTGAAATGGTTAAAATCACTTCAAAACATAACTTTAATCCCTCAAAATTCACTTAAGGTTTAATTTTTCATTTTTAAACGCGTTTTCTGTAGTATTAAAATGGATTTGAATAATTGAAATGATTTTCAAATGACAAAAGTGAGTTTAACAGTTTTAGAATCACTCCAAGACATGTTATCAATCACATGATTTTAGCAATTTAGCCTTGAATGACAGCAGAATTCAAACAAAGAGAGAATGCACAGCAGAATCTGCTTACATTGCTGAAAAGTGGATCTAACAATGTCTTTGCGTTTGGTGTTGCTATAACCTTTACATTTGGGGACTTCTTAGAGAGAGGCCTCAAGGTCTTCATATGGCAGTGATCATCAAGGCTTTGTGTAATGAGTAAGCAGTCAAATTCAGGAAGTTCACTCAACTGCACTAAAGTTGCTCAAGTATCAGAATCAATTTATTTAACAACATCACGTAAACCAAACACCAAAATAATGCTTATAGCTATTATGAAATCACCTGGAAATTCTTCAATATCTTCTTTGAGGCCTCATAAAGCCATGAGATACCAAAATCAAGACTACCAACCAAAACAGGATCTACCAAAATGCTCAATCCGCCCACTTCCCACAACCAACTATTTCCCTAAAACAAAAAGGGGGAAAAAGGGGGAAGATTAATTCTACGCATTAAGGAAAATTACCAAACCCAAGTCGATAAAACTAAGAACCCGCCTCCAGATAAGTTAGATTAAACGCATCAGTGGCAGAAACAGTCGCCCCCCCATCAGCACTCTCTTCCGCAATCACAGCAGGAACAACCCTATTCGACCTGTAACGCAGCGTTAGGGCAACCACAGCTTGTAGTCTCTAACTACAGAGAAATGTAGAGAGATGCAGAAGAGAAGACCTGGCGATCGAGAGGTTCAGCAATGAGCTGGAGGCTTTGAAAGTGGGATAACTCGTACGAGAAATTGAAAGGGTAAATGAAGAAGGGGAGAAAGCTCTTGTGGTGCTAAATGGTTTGCAGAAGCTTGTGCACTGTACAGCCGCCATGGCTGCTTCTCGTCCACTGCTACAGCTTCTTCCTGTCTTTCGCGCGAAATCGAGAAGACTAGTAGTAATCTATCTATTTATTTGTATGGGTTTCCTTTTCCATTAAATGTTCATCAAAATTATGAAATTCCATCAAAATTTTGTGTTCCTGATTTGGCCACTTGCCAGCTGCATGGTGGCTGTTCCCTCCACAGTTTGGATTAACTGTTTTTTGAAACTTTTATATCATCATATTTACAATATTGAATTAAAAATTAAAAGTTTGGTTGTGTGTAAACAAGTCCTTAAAGTTAGAGTTTAGGATTTATGAAATTTGTGTTAGTCTGTTCAACTTAATTTTGTTGGAAATTTAATATCATTCCAACTGACGAAGGTTAGAAAAATATTTCTGTGTGTTCCATTAAATTGTGTAATCATAATTTGTATGTGTCAAATCCTAATGAGATGAGAGTTTGATGCACATAGATTGATAATACCTATTAATTGTTTAATAATAATTTGTCAATTGTCAAATTTTGACGAGTGTGACGCATACAGACGAACGTTGCCCGAATGCACTTAAATATCATTTTTCTTAAATATACTTTTGTTGTAGTTAGCTGATAAATTGTTAGACATTAAATAGAGGGTAAAATCGTAGCATTTATCCAAATCTATAGTCAAATTTAATGAAACTAAAATTTTACTATAAAAATTGTTACCATTCGAGAAGTTTAGGAATAAAAAAATGATATTTCCTTTAAAAAAACACACACACAAGTACAATTGAACTTTTCACAATTCTCTCGATAAGAAATGATGTCTTCTTGAAAGTAAACTTATCTTCCCTAAAAAACAAACTATAGAATGAATATTCATCCAGAAACACAGTGAAATCAACCTCTTATTTAGGCAAACTTTACATATTTATGACCATTTCAAATCAATAAAATGTAAGAAATAGGAACCACTATAATCAATGTCTATTTCTATACAGATATTTCACATTTTCACCAAAAAGTCACTCAACCAGCTAAGGAGATATTTCTAAAAGGAGCACCAGATTCTCTTGTGCTTTTATAGAATGAAATTGGGGACAAAAGCAGCTCCATAATTGTCCCCAACAAAAACAAATGACCATATTTACGTGGAGCTTCAGTTCATATTTTAAATGCTAGTTCTCTCTCCCATTTTTCGGGATGATAAGGTATGGATTTGACGATTCGGGTACCTATAGGCATTGGCAACTCATCTCTTGAAGGAATTTTCTTATGCCATACAATTTCGTTCTCGCGTTCGAACTTCCTGAGCATTTCGGCTACAATATCTATTTCTATTCCGAAAACGAGTTTCCATGAATTTTCTCTTGGCATTTCCTTTTTGACATCAGTTAATGCATATCTAAGAACTCCTATGGCAACTCCAGCTTGGCCACCAGACATTAGTTCTTTTGCAAGATTTTTCCGACTCATCAACTCATGTAGAGCTCTGAAAGCTGATAGAAATTCCTACGATGAAAAACAACAAAGATTATACCAGTCATGTGGCTAAAGAGGAGATTATACACACCCTAAAACCACCATGAATATGCAAGAAGAGCATTGTTACTCACCAGAAAGTTTAAGGACATATCTTTGCATTCTCCAGAACTTAGGCGTAAATGATTAGCTGATTCATTGAGTAATTCAACAATACCATAATGTAACTTTGCCAAAAGACTAGGAATAGTTCCCTTTTCTTCTGCCCGCATCGATGTGACAGCCTGTTACATTTTTTATGACAGAAGATTAATATAGGCAATCGTCATTGAGACCAATATTAAAAAAGAGAAAAATGGACCTCCAGAATTCCACACTCTGATCAAAAGACCAACTAAACTATTCAGTCTCACAAATTCCACTTTCATCTTAAAGGCCATTTCTTTTTATAGATGAAGATTCAAGGTGGTCCGTGAGGGTGAGCAAACTAACCTGAGCCTCAGCTAAACAAACAAGACTCATCGCAGCAGAAGTGGATGGAATAACTTCTGGTGGCCTTTCAGAAGGCAGGCAGTGTTGGATGGCTGGAAGAATCTCCTTAGCAAGATATTGATAAACCCCGGCAGCTTCTCTGAAAAAGGTCGCAGATTGCACTTGATCTGTATAAGTGAAGAGGAAATCAAATAGGTATAAATTCGTGACTTCTACAGGAAACTAATGCATCATTAGTACCCACCTTCTGATATAACTTCTAATGCCCTCTGCCTGAGAACAGCGCCATGTAAAGAAAGAGTCATCCCTAACTCAAACCTCAAGTTATCTATTTGGAAAAACTTTGGACCCCTAAGATGAAATAACGAAGATGAGCTCAGAGCACTCGACCATCGTATCTTTAAGTCTGAAGTCCACTGAACAATCCTGAGGTTATAATCGATCATATCGACTTGGGAAATAAAATTCTCCAACAAGGGCAGATATTGCTGTAGTTTGTGAAGGACCTGGAATTTTGAAGCACGGAGAACAGGACACAATTGAATGAAAGCAGAACACTGATAACAATTATTACAAGGTTGTAAATCTAGATTACGGAGAAAGAGAAGATAAAACCGGCAGTTCAAAAAAAAATAAAAATCTATGTATAGCTTCCCTACAACTTTGGGCTAGAGTGCACAAGTGGGCGGTGGGAAGTGACAGGAGAGTGGAGGAGGAAAAACAACTTCCTTTCAAATGAAAAAGGAACAAGAGCAGGAGGGGTCCTTGATTTAAATTAACCATATATGAAAATGAGCTCAAATTGAAAGAATAAATCCAGCCACATTCATTCTCATCTAACGAAGAGGCATTGCCAGTATGACAGAAATTCAAGTATTTGAATCACAAAGGAGCTCAGACAAGGATAATGTTGCTCGTTACTTATTTCACTATGTTGGCATATTAGTACCTGTTGAGTGTGTGAAGACAACCCGCCGGACATTTCTCTTGCAATGGCATCTGTGATAGAGCTAGTTTCATTAATGGATTCCTCGATAACTCTACGCCTAGAAGTCATCTCCTTCAGTTGTTCAAGTGTACCAGAATCACGTGCAATGAATTTGTCCTCAAACACACACTGTACAAATTGACAATTAATCACCAGTCTTATTGATATACTAATTAAAGGAAAAGAAAAACGTTTGGATTTGCCCCGAGACTTGAAGAGATTTGAACACACGATCTTTAGATAGGTGTTGCACAGAGAGCATAGGACTTGGCCAACAAATTCAGCCAAAAACGATAATAAAGTAGTTTAATGATCAAATGAGGCTTCAGCCAAAAAACCATTCTCGTTAAGGCAATGTTGCATCGGAAGTCACTCTTCTCTACCTTGAAAAACTAATATTTAACCCAACGAACTAAAGTTTAATACAGTTCAACAGAATTTCATTTTGATAGCTTAGGCCCCCGCCTTATTTCATAACAATTTTGTTTCCTAATTTACTTACCATGATTTTCACTGTTTTTTTTTTTTTTTTGAAGAAACATTTGCATTCCTGTTCAATATCGAAAAACAAAAACCAGTTCTCAAAAACTACTTTTATTTTAGTTTTCATAACTTGACTGGGTTTTTGAAAATATTGGTAGAAAGTACACAACATAACATAAAAATTTAGAGGTGAAAGTAGAGTTTAGAAGCTGTTAACCAAAGGGGCCTTAGTTATTAATAGATCTAATAATATTTACTGAATGCAGACAAATTCGTTAATAATCATAACAAATACTACTCCGCTCTCTGCCTACACTACTCTCTTTTTGGGCATTTCCTATTTTCTTTGCTCTAAGCCTCATTTTACATATAGTTGTAGAAATTCTTCCAGAACTTTTCACTATATAATTGCAGATACATCTTATCTTCTCTCATATGTTTAACTTGCAAAACTTGATTACAATTTACAGCTACGGATTTGACTCTTAAACCTTCACCATATCACCATTCCACACTCTTATGACAATCCAAATAAACACCCAGAAGAAAAAGAAACATACCATCTTGGTTTTAAGCTTGGCTGGGTCTGAAAATTGCAGCAGCATCTTTGACTCAAAACTCAATCACCAGGTATCTGTCTCGAGTAGGGAAACAGACAATAGGGTGAAGGTGGGTTTCTTCAGTGGAACCTTTTAACACTAATTTGCATTCATTTCGGCTCCAAGAAGGAAACTCGTCGACTCAAACGAAGATCAACATACCAATGACATGCCTCGCTAGCGCAATCCAAGTGGAAACAGCTCGATTGAGACACCTGGTGAAGCTTGTGGGTAGTTTATCTAAAGTATCGGCTCATTATTATTATTGCCGGGTCGATATCTCGTTGTTAATGGTTGCCCTCTGGTTTTTACTCCTCGTTTCCTTCGCTACCAAGATTTCGAGTTTAGAAGTCCAACGATGAAGAGGACGATGAATTGATAATCAACAACACGGCTTTGGTGGGTCAATGGGCTATTTATCTTCCTGGGCCACAACAAAGCCCATCCTTAATAATGCCCTTTATTGATATTCTAAATAATAATAATAAGAGGAATGGTAGAACGTAGTAAAATAAAATATAATTTATAAATATAGTAAAATTTAGATATAATTGTAGGAGTATAATTCTTTTAATTGAGAATATATAATTTTTATACTTCAATTAAACTATTTTAAATTTTTAATCTAATAAATATATCAATTTAAATCATTAATTTTTATGAATATATCAATTTACACATTCTATTATGTTTCGTTTGAAAAAAGCTTTTATGAAATTTATAATTGTATTGATTAAATTCCTAAATTTTCTTCGTGGATTAATTTAGACTTTTAAACAAATATATCTTTTGAAAATTGTTCATGCATCTGTTGTAATTGGTCATTTTATAAAACTGAAATTAAATTTTTTTATACACTTTCGATAGTTAATACATAGGTGATTTTTAAAGTTTAACTTGATTGACTTAGAAAAAATTAGAAGTTTAACTAACTATTATTTAGAAAAATTACCCTTCCAAAGGTTATATTTTGTCCGGTTATTTTTTTTTACTTGCGGACATTGAACATCCCATGTAATATCTTAGAAGCGTTTGATGTTTTTGTGTCGGTACTTGGTACTTATTTTCCTTATAATGTTTTTTTTTCTTTTTATAAAAAGTCAACATTTATTTATTTTGAAAAGGACCTATTATTAGTATATTAAACAAAGACTTTTGTCCGATAAAAATATAAAATATACCATAATTTTTTTATTTTATGGAAAAGTTAGGCTTATATGCCAAATTATATTTCAAACTATCGTACCAACGATAGAAATAAATAGAAGTTTATCATTGATATGATATAAAACTATTATTATCCAAATGGATAGAAGTCCATCAATGCTTTTTTTACATTTCTTTAAATAGTTTGCATTTTTTATTTTCGAAAAAAATTCTATCCTATAAAAATATGCAAAAGGGGACCTTTAATAAATATTTATCCAGTGAACAAGGGTTCTTTACATATATTTTTGGACCCAACTTATTTGTAAAGGAAGTAAAATGACAAAAGTGAAAATCTTTTTTGTTTTTAATATATATATATATATATTATTTTAAATATAATAAAATGGAGGAAAATATTTATAAATTTAAAATATATTTTTTGTTTGTTTTTTTTTTTTAATGCGTTAACCGAAATTTAGTACAACTCTCTTTGGGTTCCAATTATATAAATTAGGGAGGCAAAAGAAGTTGTAGCAGCGTTGGCTAAGGAAAGCCAGTTCAGGAATTTCGCATCAGCTTCCAATTTTATGATTTGGCCACTCTTTCATCTTCCCGGAATTCTTCACTAAACCATAATCATAGACTCATACACAAGAAAACCCCACATTCGATTGCTTTCTTCTTCCTCTAAGCGTCGAACACATAGTCACCGAGTCATTCCATGGCAGATAAGCAGTTAATAGTGGTCGTTGAAGGTACCGCAGCCATGGGTCCCTTCTGGCAAACCGTCGTTTCGGATTACATTGAAAAGATCGTTAGGTATTCCTAAAACCCATCACTTTTCTCATTTCTTACCTCTTTATTTTTCTAATTTCTTGTCCGAATGGGAAAAGGGTGGTCAACTTGCTTAACTATGTGTTTTTCTTATGTTATTGTTTGTTTTTTAGGATTTTCTGGAATGTCTACACTGATTCATCTGTTTATCGATTCGTCAATAGGTTCTAATTGTGATAGTGAATGGGGCTATTATGTGAACGATCATAATCAGTGTGTTGATTTTCCCCCCAATTTGAAAATCGCACTTATGAACCCGAAACCCTATCATACCCCAGGTTGTAGAACTCACAATTTGTTACCATATTATCTGATTTGGGTTCATATTGATTTTGGTGTTGCGGACAACGACTGCCACGTTTCTACACAATGGTGTGATATTGTCCTTTTAGGCATAAACTCTCGTGGTTTTGTTTTTGATTTCACTCCAAAAGCCTCATATCAATAGAGATAGTTGTACTTACGTATATAACAATGTTTCATCCTCTTATATAACGGGGGTGGGACTTTAGTCGTATTTCCAACATTTGGTTGGCATGATTGTTTTCCCTTCGAATATTTCAGAATTTGTTTACAAGTGAGGAGTGAGTTGAGTTCCATTACTGACATTGAAAGTTTCTGGAGATACCACGTTGTTTTAATTTATTAACTCTGACATCTTT
The DNA here is from genome assembly GCA_037974625.1 of Cucumis cinereus. Lineage (NCBI taxonomy): Eukaryota > Viridiplantae > Streptophyta > Magnoliopsida > Cucurbitales > Cucurbitaceae > Cucumis > Cucumis cinereus. Next base: position 1,906,348 of record JBBPDJ010000002.1, on the reverse strand, counting down.
TTTTTTTCATAATTGGGGATGCAATTTTTCTTCCATATTTCTAGTTCACAAGATTATCCCTTTCCCTTTCTATTGGCAGTCTCTCTGTCTCCCTTTAATCGAACTGCATGTTATTTCTTACATTTTGGATACAGCATAGTCCCAGGTTCCTTTTTATTAGCCCTTCTCACTTCCTCTCTATAATCCCATTGTATATTATTCTCTGTTCACAAAGTTGTTTACTAGTTGAGATACCACCTCTACTAATTAGTGTCACAGATTTGTCAATCCGGCATACTGGGAGTTGGTAAACAGGCAACCTAGAATCATATTCATGGTCAGGCACAAGAACTCCTCTTATTGCTTGTTTCCTCTCAATTTTCTGTTGGGTTGAAGATTGGAAGTTTTGGACATTAGTTCTTTCCAGCTAGGTCTTCTTTCAGTCTGTGCTTTTCTTAATGGGTTAGGCAATGTTCTGCAATGGGAGGAGGCTTGTTTCTGCCCATTTTGGCTGATGTGACTTGATACAGTAGAGTAGGCAACTAAGAGGTGGATTCCAAATTGAGTAAAGTAGTTACAAGTGTAGCTCTCCACCTCTCTTGTTTTGTATTTTTAGGAGGGTCCCTCACCACAGACAACGTAGCTGATATCAAATAAATGAAACAAAGAGAACACATATTTCGTTTGGTAAAACAATTCCTGTATTTCAACTCTCAAAGGTTTGCAAGTCTTAAGAATGTAAATGAGATTTTCAGAAAAAACTGAGCAAAATAGTACTAGAGTTACTTTAGCATTTTATGAAAAAAAACTTTTGTGTAATTCATACAATGAAAGAAAGCATGTAGGATGTTATAGAATACACCATCAGACACCTATCAGCGATCTAAACGGTGCTGAAGGTTTTATCTTTACAGTGTCATGTGAAAATTCATAAATGCTTACATCTCATGTTAAGGATATGATAAAATCTTTCTATTTGTGCAGATCTTTTTGTGGAAATGAATTAACTGGGCAGGTATGCTTCTTCTTTTTGAGAAGGCTAAATATTCCCTACCACTTCATGCATAGAATAATTATATTGTTGTAGGAATACTGGAAGTGATATATGGTTCTTCCATTTACATTGATACATGGTACCTCTATGTTGATACTGGGTTTTTTTTGTTTTGTTTTGTTTTTTTATTTTTTGAAGACTTCAAAATTGAGGCCTTCATCATTTGTGGGATTTATGGTAAAAGCTGATGTTTCTTTTGAGACATGTGATAATTTGATAATATTATGCATAGTCAGTTGGTGAAAATGTAGGTAAAAGATTTTAGTTTTCTGTTGTTACAGCTCTGTAAAAATGCATTTGGGTAATTGGGATTTAAACGTTCTTTTCTCCCTTTTCTTGTTTCCTTTTAGAGTGTTCTTGTTAATGGCCTATTTCTCAAAAAAAAAAAAAAAATAAATAAATAAATAAAATAATGTGGTTGTTTCCTTTCCAAATTATGTCCTCAAGAACAGTGGTTTCAAGTTGTTCAGTAATATGAACTTTTACGAATCTGTAATTCTTAATTTTCAACAGTTTTGAAAACAAAAACAGCAAATATTTTTGAAACAGCTTTCCACACAAATCTAGCCCTTTCAACTTTTTTAGAATTCTAGTTAATCCAATTTCAAAGGTCACAATTACAAATCTAGCCTTGTGAATTTTTAGCTTACTGATTTAGCCATTTCAATTTTCAAGGCTACAAGTATTATTGACTTTTAAAACTTAAAAGTATAAGTGAGATATTTATTTATTTATTTATTTATTCATTTATAAGAAACATTGAGACAGATTATATGATCACATCCATATAATATCTTTCTCATTCCAAATTTAATTAGAAATATGAAACAATTTCTAGTTATTAAAGTCATGTTATTTAATAATCACTTCTTATGCTTGGTGCTGAACAGAGTACGATCTTGTGAATTTTCTAGTATGTAAACTTGGTATTCACTTTCATTCAACCAGACCATGTAACGATGTACTCTACTTTTGGAATGCAGAAACCACCAACCTCTAATGTTGAGTTCTCTCTGGTGACATTTCATACTCATGGATCATATTGTGGTTCGTAATAAGCTTATTTTTCTTGATCCATTATGTCTATGCTCTTATGTTGAGCATTTATTTTCCAGCACCACAGCATTCCGTGTTTGTTAGTGTTATTCCACAGTGTAGCTAAATGTGATAACGAAATGGTTACCGATAGATTTTGGGCATGGTATTATCACGTTCAATGTTTTATATGGATGACTTTCTGGTTTAAGTCCTCCACTTGTCATTTGTGCCCCTTATACTTTAAAAGTTCAAAGTTTTTCTAGACCTTTACATATAGCTTATGTATTAACTGAAGTAGAGTTCAATTGGAGAATGTTTTCTTATCCACTTCCAAACCTCTGACCCCGAAGAATGGAAGAAGTACTGGACATATATGCGTGCGCACACACACACAATGTACAGGAATGAAACTAGTCACTTTCAGTTGACAAAGTGTCATGTGGAATGTTGGTCAGTTTTGCTGGAAATTTAGCATGTGACATGATGCTGAATATGTCCACCCTCTTTTATTTTGACTTTTCTTTTTCCAGGATGTCTAGTACAGCGGACTGGGTGGACAAGGGATGTCGATATTTTTATACAATGGCTTTCAGCTATTCCCTTTTCTGGTGGTGGTTTCAGTGATGCTGCAATAGCTGAAGGGCTGGCTGAAGCACTAATGGTATGCATTTTCTTGCTCTCTGATCTTGTTAGTCTAATTCTTTTATGGTGCTTTACACCTCATCATTTCTTACTATAGTTGTACGACTTGTATGGTTAATTTTCATCCCTCAACATCTCTTCTTCTTTTGTCTAAATATTTATATACTAAAGACTAGAGAGTCCCTATCTTCTTTCTATACTACTGATGGTGTTCCAGATGGTTTGACTTTTGCTCTCTTCCCTCACCATGTCACGAATTTAACTCTTCAAATTGTAATCATGCAATGAGATATTTTTATAGATACAGGAATATTTGTGGAATTCTTTAAAACAAGCAAACCAATTAACTTCGGAAATATAAGCAAAGGCCAGTTATGAAGAGCCTTGGATGTCCTGAGTTGTTGTTCAAGGAGTTTGATGACATAACTATTTTAAGTAATTTTATAATCATGAGTCTTGTTTTTATCTATGTTTGATTTGAATTAGTTGGTTTTCAGTTGAAGGTTTGTGCTATGAACTTTAATTAGCTTGGGATGGGTTAAACATTTTTGTGATCCCTGTGCATGGGTTTGGCTGTTTTTTATTATTTATTTATTTATTATATGTGTGTGTGTATGTGGATGCATTTATTTATTCATTTTTTTATATTTTAATGGAATTGTTTCATTTGTTATGAAAAAAAGGCCATGCTTGAAAATTGCATGCAGGGCAACGCAAAACTATCTATGCAATTAAGTTTGGTTTGCTGTTGTAATATTCTTTTGCTATTTATAATTTTTTGTTCTCATTCTTATCTAAAAAAAAAAAAATTGTTCTCCTGAAAGAAATAGAGCATGACTTTATATCCAATTGACTACAATTATATCCCTTATGATGTCTCTTGCATGATTATTTCTATCTAGATGTTCCCAACTCAGCCAAATGGTGGCCAAAATCAACAAACTATGGATATGCAGAAGCACTGTATTCTTGTTGCTGCAAGTAATCCTTATCCCCTGCCAACGCCAGTATATAGACCAGCAGTGCAAAATTTGGAGCAACATGACAATGTTGAACCAGGGAGCTCTCAATCATATGCTGAAACAGTTGCTAAATCATTTTCTCAGGTTCACATCACATGGTTTGATTTTTCTTCAAGCTAAAAAAAGTTATTTTTCTTTCCCGCAAGTGCTTCAGGTAGTCAGGTAACTAAACCATCTTTTCATGCAGTGCTTCATATCTCTGTCAGTTATTTGTCCGAAACAGCTTCCAAAGCTCAGAGCAATTTACACTGCTGTAAGTAGGAATGTCTACTCAAGCTTTCTTCCTCTCACACGTGTACATAAAACAGAGACTTTCCCCTTGCAAGTTGCAAATTCTCTGAATCTACCATTTAGATACATTTTTCTTGAATATTCCAAATTTCTTCTAGTAGTTTCTAAATAGTGAAGTCTGGATTCTCTGGCATGCTGTCATTGCTAGTTCAATTTCTAATCCCTCAAATATTCTGGGTTTTAATTGTTGAGGAGCAATTGAGTGAAATTTTCAGCAGGTTATAAGGGGGGATTGTAATTTGAATTATTAACAGCATTAATGGTCTCATTTGTAAATATTTGTACTGACTGCTCCACTGTTTGATGAAGGGAAAGCGCAACCCACGGGCGGCAGATCCACCTATTGATAATGTTAAAACCCCCTCATACCTTGTTTTGATTTCTGAAAATTTTGTGGAGGCTCGTGCAGCTTTAAGTCGTCCTGGAATTACTAGTTTACCTGCAAACCAGAGTCCTGTGAAAATGGACATATCTCCTGTTGTGCCTGTTAGTGGACCACCTCCTACCACTACTCCATCAGGTCCCCACTCATTAGCTTATCTTTGTCTGATCTTGTACATTAGATGCATAAACTCTGAAGTACACTAATTGACATATAGATCTGGTATTTGAAGTAAATTTGAACTAGGTGGATTTAGATTATTATGAAAGATATGGGATTTTTTTTTAACCATACACAAAACTTATCAGTAAATAAATTAAAAGAAACTAATGCTCAAAAATATCAACTTTGAGAGGGAGTGAAACATATCAGATTCTAGTTTGGTTTTATCTAAAGAGGAATCAAAGTAGATTTAAGTAGATAGTTTAAGTCAAAGCTCTTTTGTGTAAATGTTTGTCTTTTGGTTGCTCAGTGTTTGGTGTGACTGAATCTTTTTGCTGCTTCTTTGGTTCTTTTACTTCTTAATAGAAAGGATTGAAAAAGTTATCCATTCCAACTCTTCTTAAGTTGAGATTTCTCTGGCTATATAAAAAAATCATGTGTATATTTGCAAGAAGTGTTTGACACTTGTGTTTATCTTTCGTCTATCCCAGTAAATGGACCTATCATGAACCGGCAGCCAGTTTCTGTTCCTAATGTCCCTCCTGCTACTGTGAAAGTTGTAAGAGTCATTTCCTTTTATTCTTAATTTTTATCAAAGAAACTCGGCTTTTATGATATCCTTCCAACTTGAATCATGCTCCACCATAATTTTGTTCAGGAACCAAATACTGTTACTTCTATGACAAATGGATCTGGATATCCCCCACATATGCCATCGGTTGTTCGTGCAGCTTCACAGGGAGTCCCGAGCTTGCAGACTTCTTCACCACCTTCTTCGCAGGAGATGATCACAAATAATGAGAACACACAAGATCTTAAACCTCTAGTGAATGGTGTTCCACAGCCTGTACGGTCCTTGGGTCCTGCTAATGTTAGCATTCTGAATAATATTTCTCAAGCACGAGTGATGAGCACTGCTGCACTAAATGGAGGAACTTCCATAGGACTCCCATCTATGGGCCAAACCCCAATGGCCATGCATGTATCCAATATGATATCCAGTGGAATGGGATCATCTGTGCCTGCTGCACAAAATGTATTTTCATCTGGTCAATCGGGCATGACATCAATAAATGGGTCTTCATCACTGACACAGGTTGCACCGAACTCAGGTATAAGTTCACTTACTTCAGGAAATAACAATATTTCTGGAAATCCAAATATTGCCACTTCACAAGCAGTAGGAAATCTCCAAGGTAGTGTTAGTGTGAGTCAATCAGTACCTGGGATTAGCCAAGGAAATCTGGCTGGGACACAAGTGGTACAAAGTGGAATTGGCGTGAGCCAAAATGTTATGAGCAACCTAACCCAACCTGGTGTTTCTTCTGGAAATGGTACGATGATTCCTACTCCAGGAATGCCTCAACAAGTTCAAAATGGGATGCATTCACTTGGCGTGAACAATGCAGCAGCTAATATGCCATTACCACAGCATTCAGCAGGTGCTTTGCAACAAGCACAATCCAAATACGTGAAATTTTGGGAGGTATGTTGTGAATGTGCCTTTGTTTGTTTATGTGATAGCCATGATAATGTATTCATTAAAAAGTTGAACTATTCTGTCTTATAACTTCTAAGCATATAAAAAATCTTTCTTCTCTTTCAAGTGTGTAATCGAGATACTGTATCTCCTTCATATAAGAAATCAGTGCGAAGAAGCATATTGTGGGTGGTGTGTTTTGTTCTATTATGCTATAGGGCATAGAAGTGTGTATTAAGAATTTAAGGTTAAATTAAGCTAACACTTAACCATTTAATCAAACATGTGAAATATAAATTTTGTTGGACAACTTAAATTTTATTTTGTTGTGATCACTTGGTTTCCCCAATGTGCTTCTTCTAGTTTCTTCATTACTCGTTAAATTCTTTTTGAAGATATGTGTGATGTTTTGTGTTACTTGCTAGGAAAAAGGTCTGAGTAAAAATGCAAGTTACATATAATTTTCGTTTATTCCTAATTTCCATACTAGATAGGATTACTTTTACAGTTGCATGTTTCTTCTGATGATGTTCCACCATCTTCCTTGGTTCAATTTGTTTAAAAAAATTGATTACTTCGAATAATTGGTAGCACTGTTCTTTCTAAGTAGAAATTAGAAGTTTAATTTTGTAGGATGAAAATTATCTCAAACATTGTTTGTGCATGGCAATGCAGGGAAATCTATCTGGTCAGAGACAAGGCCAGCCTGTTTTTATTACAAGAATGGAAGTATGTTTCTGATCATCCGCCAGTAATTCTAGTAAAAATCGATTTTTTGTTTTCTTAGTACCATATTATTACACTTCTTTTCTTTCAATTTTTCCTCTGGTTGAAAAAAAGCATGAGGTTATATTAGAATTATATTCTGTTTTTATCAGTTTGGTTATTTCAATGGATTATACATTGAAAGCTTTTATAGTGATTAGGAACTTACGTTTTCTCTTTCCACGATGTCAAGTTATACATTTATGTTTAACCGATTAAGTTGTTTCTCTCAGGGTTACAGGAGTGCTTCAGCTTCTGACAAGTAAGTGGACTATTGCTCTGAGTTTTATACTTAACCTTTCATATATTTGCCACCTTTTAATAATATATATGAGATTCTTATAAAAAAAATTATGATCCATTTATATTTAGCTGATTAAGGCATTTTTTAGAAATTTATTAACCGTTTCTAAATTACATTTACATCCCTCCCTCTTGGGATTTTGTTGACTTTATCTACTTTACATTTACATGTGTGTGTGATCAGTTCAAATTTTTTCGTTCAAGTGGAGTCATTTAACTATCTTCTATTTTTATAGGCTTGCTGCAAACTGGCCGCAGACAATGCAAATAGTTCGGCTTATCTCACAAGATCACATGAATAACAAGTAATTTTTTTCTTAGTGGGATAATAGTAATTTCTCTTGTCTTTGATCAGCTTAATTAGAAGTAGCTCATGTTCTTTTCTATTTGAATGTAGGCAATATATTGGAAAAGCTGATTTTCTTGTTTTCCGAGCTATGAATCAGCATGGATTTCTTGGTCAGCTTCAAGAAAAGAAACTTGTAAGTTGTCTACGTTTTTTGTTTCTTCTTCTTCTTCGTTTTCTTCTTCTTCTTTTTTTCTAAAACAACTTTAATAAGCAAGTTTATGTGCTTTCTTTTAGAAAGTTGGGATTGTTTCCATCTCCGATATAGATACACATCATTGTTCAATTTGAGCAGGAACCTTTTTCTTCTCAAAATTGTCAGATCTTCATCATACATCGAAATACAATTGTAATCTGGTTGTTTTCTCTTTCTTTATATGTGAACAGTTAATTTATGTGGAAAGGGCCGAGTGGAGAGTTTCTTTGCTTTGTCTTGTTGGTTATAAGGGGAACAATGGTAACGTGGTGTTGCGGGATCAAGAAGATGCTCTGATTCCACCCCACCCCCACCATATTTCTCTTTGCGGACACTGAAACAAAACAATAGCAATAGCATCCAAAAACATAAAGGCATTCTTTTTTGCCAAAACTTACAAATACAAATTGATTAAAAGTATTCCTACTGCAGATGCAGAAATTAGAAATCTAAATTAATAAGTTGATCTTTTTTTGCTGCTTAATTAGTACTGTCTCTGAGTTACTCCTCTTTTTAGTTAAATTAGTGTTAGTAAGTGTAAGACTGGCCTAAAAAATTGGAATTAACCCAACTGAATTATCGATCTTCCTCAGTTTCTGAAACAAGTTTTAACTGATACCAGTCCTACATTTAAGTTATGCCGTTTAAGTATTAACGGTGAACTGTTTCCTTGAGCATTTTTTGCACGTATGCTGATGTCATACTACTAAGCATGATTTAATGGTCTTGTACTACATGCAAATCCTTGTGCTTGCAGGATTTTCTGTTCCTTTGAACTGTAGTAATCTGTATTTCATTTCGAATCCACATCCTAATTTATTTCCCGAGTGGTTACTTGTCTTATGCTGAGCCGCTTCTTGTTCTTTTTCAGTGTGCAGTCATCCAGTTACCATCCCAGACTTTACTGCTATCCGTTTCTGATAAAGCTTGCCGCTTGATAGGGATGCTTTTTCCTGGGGTAAGATACTTTTGAGCTGCAAAGATTAGTACTAGTATTCTTTCTTGTTGCTTTAAATGAATGGTGAGAATTCATTTCAAGGTAAGTACACTAACCACAAATCGCAGATGTCCGTTTATATTTTTTGCAAGGGTAGTAACACCTTTTTTTTTTTTTTTTTTTTTTTTTTTTTGACATTCTCTAATTATATAAGCAAAAATTAAACCATTCTCAAACATAGTCAATTAAACCATTTGCATTTTTTTTTTCTCTTGCTTGAATGTGTTCAAGTGTGCCTGTTTGACTTGACCACCCAAGAAAATCAAGAATTGTAGACTCAACCTTTTGATTTCAATTGAGTTTTCCATCTTTTAGGGCTTCCAAATTCCTCAAATGCTATTCTATTATGGATTATTGGTATTTGATAGTTTTGGTTCTTTCTGAATCAATCAGGATATGGTTGTGTTTAAGCCTCAAATATCCAGTCAACAGCAACAACAGCATCAAATGCAACAACAACAAATGCAACAGCAACTTCAACAGCAACATCCTCAGTTGCAACAGCAACATCAACTTTCTCAGTTGCAACAACATCAACTTCCTCAGATGCAACAACAGCAGCAGCAGCCGCAACAACCACAGCTAAATCAGATGCAACAACAGCAGCAGCAGCAGCCTCTTCCTCAAATCCAACAGCAGCAGCAGCCGCAGCTTCCTCAAATACAACAACAGCAGCAGCAGCAGCAGCAGCAACCACAATTGTCACAGCTTCAAAGCCAGCAGCAACCACAGTTGTCACAGCTTCAAAGCCAGCAGCAACCACAGTTGTCACAGCTTCAAAGCCAGCAGCAACCACAATTGTCACAGCTTCAAAGCCAGCAGCAACCACAATTGTCACAGCTTCAAAGCCAGCAGCAGATTCCACAAATGCAGCAACAACAGCAACAAATGGTCCCGGGTGGAATCAGTCAATCTTATGTCCAAGGAGGGCGATCACAATTAGTTTCACAGGGACAAGTCTCTTCCCAGGGTCAATCTAACATGTCTGCTGGAAACTTTATGGGTTGATTTGAACATTCCAATTTACCTTTTTTTAAGTCCATTGGTTTTGTTGGGGAACTTGGTATTAATAAACGATTTTTTAATCGATTTAGTGTAATCATTATGTTGTGTTATAGTGAATTTTTGTATATATGACATGATGGTTCCAATAACACTTAACAGAGGTTGTTTGGCCAAAATGAGCACAACTCAATTAATATAACATTTGTATTATATCTCGAAACTAGACGTCCAATTTCTCCTCCACCCCACATAAAGGGGTTGATTGACTCCCCGTTTTGGACAAACCTAAAATCATGTTTGGGCCACTCGTCTCAATATCCAAGGTTGTAAACACCAACTCCCTGCGACTAAACTAGGAGGCTCATTATTAACGAACAGTATTCAAAATTAAATTTTAGTATGATGCAGTGTTAATTAATTATTAGTTGTAAGTTAATAATTGATATTGAATAATAACTTTGGACATTGATGTCAGATCTTTAATGTCAGTGGTCAATTATAATTGCAACAACTGCATTTTGTTTTTAACTTTTATCATTATAATTTCCTTTCTTTAGTTACCATTTCTGTGATGTTTTATGTAATTACATGCTCATAATCACACACAAGTTACTGACAACATGAAAAATTTGTTTATATTTTTGTGGTGAGAAATCTCCAAGCAGTCATGTTTCTGCTTCAAGCATTTTAGGAATACATTAAAATGGGAAATTAGATACCCCACTTAAACTTTAAAACACAGCCACCATCCTCCAACTTTAATCATACTTTCTTTCACTAATGCCTTCCCACTTTTTTATAAAAAAGCAATTATTGTCATGAGGATTAACAATTCTCAACAACCATAAACCATCCTTGTTTTTTCATCATTCATACGCCATCCCACATCTAACTTGAAACTTTTCAAAAGGGAAAACATTTACACAATGTAACTACTTTTTATATGCATTCGAAATACCTTATTTAAATTTCTCTCCCATACATCGATCGATAGAATTAGTACTTGTCCATAATCGAGAGAGAGACAAACGGGTGCTTTATAGTAGAATCTAACATGTGACATTTCTTTCCTATTAAGTTTGGTGTTTCTAAGTGTTTGATGAAAAAAAAATAAGGATGAGAATGTAATTCCTCGTCACTTGATTCAAAAACTTCATTTTGATTCTTTGTTCTCATTTTTTAGGACCCCTCTTACTTTGTTCTTTGAAAGAACTCAAAAAGAGAGGCAGAGAGAGGATTCTTCATATAATATGATTAATCATTGCATAAATAAAGAAGAGCCACGTGTAGCTTTCACTGCTTTACATCACTCCAATTATTCTATAAACACATTTAAAAAAGTAGATAACAAAACAAAAAAGTACTCTTAAAAGCCATAGTTTCTTTTAAAATTTTGAAATTTTTGTTACGAAGTTAGAAATAAAACAAACGAGAACAATTATCTCTATTTGGTACGTGATATTTTAGATGAAATCAAAAGCAAATTTACGAAAGTTTATGTTCGAAGTAGACAATGTTATACTAATTTAAAGACATGTAAAGAGATAGATTGTCCGTGTCCATATTAGATTTGAGGCTCGAGAGTAAATAACTTGCTTATTTCTATAGCTTGACAACAGATGCATATAACTAGCCACATGTAGGACAAGTGTAAGAAGAATGAAAACTAACTAATATAACATAAATACATTCATTAACTCTAATACAAAGTCAACTTTAACCTATTTCCTTTGTCTTTTTCCTCCTCTTAAAATGGCCTTAAAACAAGGAATCAAGTATAAAGCAAGATTAAAGTGCTGGGTTAATTTTAATTAATTATTTTATTGTCTATTTCACCCAACAATTGACTCCTCACCCACTATTTATATTTGGGTTTCCATTGTTTTGAGAGACACACACCAATTTCAAAGCATTTTCAACTTTGTCTTTGTTCTTGGGTTCCATCTCTTAATATTTATTTCAAACATGGTTTCTACTTCTCAACCTCCTAAGGTGAAGCCTTCAACAATTACCATGTCCAATGGCTATGGCTATTTGGCCTTAATTCCTCTGTTTTCTTTTTTCTTAATTGTCATTATACATTCTGTTTTCATTTTAATTAACTCTCTCATCTTCTTAGGAAACTCTTGAAGTTGACCAAAAATGGAAGGGGGAAGACCCGGCACGGCGAGCCAAGTGGTGGTATGCCACCTTTCATTCTGTCACCGCTATGATAGGTGCAGGCGTTCTTAGCTTGCCCTACGCTATGGCTTACTTGGGATGGTAACGTTAAATCACTGCTAAACTCAAAAACTTACATCAACTTAAATCTTTGACATGCAGAACTTTGCAGTTTAAGCCAATAAATTATGACAAATATTCATAAAATTTCTCTCCTCACCTTTTTTGGCTTCTCTATGGCTTGATCAGGGGTCCAGGAACAATGGTCTTGTTTGTATCATGGTGCATGACTCTAAACACCATGTGGCAGATGATTCAGCTCCATGAATGCGTCGCGGGGACTCGTTTTGATCGATATATCGACCTTGGTCGATACGCTTTTGGCCAAAAACTTGGTCCTTGGATTGTTCTGCCACAACAACTCATCGTCCAAGTTGGTTGCGACATAGTTTATATGGTTACAGGTAAGTTTTCAAATATCGACGTCCACGAAACTGTCTCACTTGTAAAAAAAAAAAAAAGTATATCAATGAAAATATCGACATGTTGAAATTACAGGAGGGAAGTGCATGAAGAAGTTCATGGAGATGGCTTGTGTAAACTGCTTTGAAGTAAAACAATCCTATTGGATTCTGATATTTGGTTCAATTCATTTCTTTCTTTCTCAACTTCCGAATTTCAATTCTGTTGCTGGTGTTTCTCTTGCAGCTGCCATTATGTCTCTAAGGTAAAAAACAATATATATATATATATAATATAATATATATGCTTATATAATTGTTAAGCATATGTTTATTTTAAAACTAAAAGAAGAAGAGACTGTGTCTCACTTTATTTCACAGAATATGTTCCATTAATTCAACATTAACAGATCTAAGAAAATCTTGTTTTTTAATATAAAGATTTTTTCAAAATGTTCTTAAAGATCTGTCTGATATCTGCAACTTTATTCTTATTTCTTTCAAACCTGAGTTGTGAGTCTAAGAATTTCTCATACATTTAAAACCAAAAAAAAGTTCTGATACCTTTTTGAAGTAATAGAAAGTTGAAGGAAAGAGAAGAGAAAAGACAAGGAGTATCTTTTGATCGAACAAACATTAAAAGTAAAGATGATGAAGGAGAAATAAAGAACCAATAAAATAAAATAAAAACACTAATAAAAAAAATCAATAAATCATTTATAATTTTTATTTTTTATTTTTTTTAGAATTACAACATGAATTTTCCATATTACCAACCAGAAGTTTTTAACAGCTTTTGAAGAAAAAAAAATGCTTTTATATGAGACGTTGTTCTCTTTTCTACTTAATTAAATGATGAACCGTTACAATGTTATTACATATTGTAAAAAGTAAAGATATGAACAATATAAAAATGAGGTTACTCTTAGTAATTGAAATTTATGTTGTTTACTTCAATATAAGAAGAAGTTAATAGGTCAAACGACCGTAGGTAAGAAAAGGAGAGAAAAGTTGTTGACTTTAAGATAAAATGAGGACCTAATTGCTCCCCTTTTTCATTCAATGGCTAATAAAAGAAGACATGTCCTATCTTTTGAAAGAACAAATAAAGTGATGGATGGAAGGTCCTTTTTCCATATTAAAAGAATACCAAAGCAATAATTAAAAATAAAAATAAAAAAAAAAAAAGCAAGCTTTATTTAGACATAGGGTAAATTAAAAGATTGGTTTTTTTAATTTATTTGTATAATTCATTTAATTTTGACATTAAACTAACTTTGGCCAAAGGATTAGGTAATGCAATTAGCGGAAATTTTTTATTCTTAGAATATTTATTATTATGATAAAATATACTCTAATAATGCCATGCATTCTATTATCTTATCTTTAGTTAATGACCCTTCTTTTTCAAATTTATATCTTTGAAAACTTCTCGAAACACGAATAAATTTTCCTTCTTTTTATATTAAAGTTTAAGATTTAATCTAAACTTTCAATTTTTGTCGTTTAATTTATACTCTTTTATTTAAATAATGTTTTCAATTCTTATTAACTATTTAATTTTTTTCCGTGTCTATAAATTAAAGTTTGTCAAAGCGTCGTTGAAGATTTAAGACAACTTTCAAAATATATACAAAAAAAATAACTTTAATAATTTAACAAAATAACTACCAACTTCTTCATAAAAACTACAATTAATTTTAAAACTAAAACATGAACCCTTCTTTATCAAAACTTATTGGTAATTCAAGTGATGAAAAAAAATGGTTTAGTTGAACTTATTATTTTTAAATTATATTGAATATATATATATATATATATATATATATATATATTTAAAAAATTTCTGACGATATCGATTGATTGGTGGCAGCTACTCGACTATTGCATGGGTCGGGAGTTTGAGTCGAGGCCGAATCGAAAACGTGAGCTATGCCTACAAGGAAACCAGTGTCCAAGATTCAATGTTTAGGGTGTTCAATGCCTTAGGCCAAATCTCCTTCGCATTTGCTGGGCACGCGGTGGTTTTGGAGATTCAGGCCACCATACCCTCGACACCAGAGAAGCCGTCGAGAGTTCCGATGTGGAAAGGGGCGATGGGGGCTTATTTCATCAACGCCATCTGCTATTTTCCGGTGGCTTTGATTGGATATTGGGCTTTTGGTCAAGATGTTGAAGACAATGTTCTTTTGAATCTCAAGAAACCTGCATGGCTCATTGCCTCTGCTAATCTTATGGTGGTTGTTCATGTCATTGGCAGCTACCAGGTTCGGAAACACACGACTCTATTTGATAATCGATATCATTTAACTTTTAAAAATTAAATTTATTAAACATGCTAACTCTACCTTATCGTTTTAAGATTTAAAATGTCGATGTCGATAGAAATATTAAAATGTCGATTTCGATGAATATTTTTTTAAAAATTACAAAAACAAAAAATTTTAGAAATGAATTTAAATTAGTAAATAAACACTTTATTGTTTTTAAATTAGTAGACATGTCTATTATTTATATTAGTAGCATTTTGATATTTATTTTTGTGTTTCGATGATTTTTCTACGATATAATGAGAATATCGAGTCACCTCTCGTATCAATATTAAACGTGAAAATATTGATGAAAATATAAACATGTCAATAGAAATTTAATACCATATATAATCATGTACATTAATTTTAAATTTGACCATGTATTAAATAGGTGTATGCAATGCCGGTATTTGATATGTTGGAGAGGATGATAAGGAAGAGATTCAACTTTCGTGATGGATTTTGCCTCAGATTTATCACTCGATCGACTTATGTTGGTGAGTTACCTCCTACATAAAAAAAAAAAGTGAGATCTTTTTTAATCAAGTATAACAATAATGAAATAGATGATCGAACAAAATTCATTTCAATTACTATTGGTCTAACCTCACTTTCACAGTTATCAAATAAGTCGAGCTAAACTCTTTTAATTAATTGGATTAAAAAATAATTAAAGTTGAAAATTTTGAAACTAGATGGACGACCAAATTATTAAATTGACCAAAGTATTAATTAAGTAGCCAATGTTTTGTTTCCAGCATTTACTATATTTATTGGTGTGACCTTTCCATTCTTCGGAGATCTGCTGGGTTTCTTCGGTGGTTTTGGTTTTGCTCCCACTTCATACTTTGTAACGTTTCTCATCTCTTTCTCCCTTTAAACATTCCACATTAATTCATAATTTAAGTTATTGTTTGAACCGTTGAGTTAATTATTATATTTAGTATTATTATAATTTGTGAATTACGATGACGTTCGAGATGTACACTATTTTAGTTTAGCTAACAAATGATACGACATAATAGTTATAAAATAATAAATATTGTAGAAAATGATAGTTTTTAAAATAGCTTTATAATGAGAAACTTCAATTATTATTAATTAATTTGAAAATTGTATTTTTTGATTGGTATTAAATTCTATAAAGTTTAAACGGAAATTACTAATCAATTTTGAAATAAAACTTCGTGTATTTTTTAGGGTAATATATGATGGATTATTTTTTCTAACCTTTCATTTTTATTTATTCTGAATTTAATGGATTAATTAATTAATTAATTGCAGCTTCCAAGTGTAATGTGGCTAGTCATCAAGAAGCCAAAGAGATACAGTTGCAATTGGTTCATCAACTGGGTATGAATATATAGTAAAAAAAAAAAAATTCTTCATCCTAATTAGAGTATTATACATTAATTATTATTAATTAACGATATAGTAATTGATATTTTTTTTCAAAGGATTAATATATAGTTATTTGTTACAGGCAAGCATATTTATTGGAGTCTTCATAATGTTGGCTTCCACCGTGGGAGGCCTCCGCAATATAATAACCGATGCTTCCACTTACACTTTTTATACATAAAAGAGTAATGATTAGGTGCATCCTAGACTGCATCTATCTATATGTTTCTCATCTATCCACCACACAAATATAAGATTAAAAGTTACTTTTTTAAAAAATAGTTTTTAATCATATTTTTGTGTGGTAGAAAATTTTATATTTTTAGTTTATGAATAGGTGTGTTCGGTCTCCCAAGTTTTAAAATGTATTGTTTTAGTATTCCAATTTTAAGAGTAGGTTTAAAAACCCCACAAATAATTTATTATTGCTATTTTAAATAATTAAATCTTTTGTTTTTCTTCCTCTTTTCCTCCCTTTTTCTTCTTAATTATTATATTCAAATTGAGATATTCCGTCAACATTTATAAATATATGAAATGACTTGGACATTTATAGACATATTGAAAATTATTAACATTAGTCAAAAGTTCTTTACATAAAGTTTTTAACAAATTCTTTCATTATAATATAATAATATTGTAAAAAAAGATTATTAATTTGATAAGATTTGACTATTATGGTAAGAATTTATTATTTATGAGACATTTTTAATAACTGAATTGTAAAACATCAACTAATTAATTAAAGCTCATCAAGAACCTAAAAGAATTATAATTACTACGTATTTTCTCATTTATTTTATCATTTCATGTCTTGACGTAGAATTCACTAATTTTTTTAAAAAAGTTATTTATAAATATAAAACTATAACAGTAATAAAATAAAATAAAAAATGTGATATTTTTATAGTACTAAAACACTTTATAAGTGGTTAAATGTTATGTCATCGAGTTATTGTTTAATTGATGATTATAATAATTGGTGTTGATAAGTGGACATGTAATCAATTAATTAGAATATTTTACAAGTGGATTACTTAGTGCTAAATTAGCCCATGATAAAGAGATAATGCACATTTTACTTTAATTATTAATACTTGATTGTGGTGATGAATTGCATGACGTTACTCCATACAACTTAATCACTTGCATCTGGACAACTTTCCATTCATAAGTCTATAGAGACAAAATAAGAATTAGTTCTTTTTTTTTTTAGTCTTGCAAAATAAAAATTAGTTTAAACTACCATTTTGATTTTAATCTCAATCTCCATTTCTACATATTTTTTCACTTTTATTTTTCTAAGATAATTATAATGAAAAGTTATTTTAAAAATAATAATCTAAGTCTACAACATTTTTTAAAAATAACAAATATAGTAAAGCTTAACAGCGAGCGATAGACCTAAGTCCTAGATGAGTGTTTCTTCTGTCTCTTTCAATTTTGTTATTATTATTATTATTATTATTATTATTTATTTTTATTATTATTTTTTTTTTGTTAAGATAAGGGGCGAAATCATATTAATATATATTTATTTGTCAAAATTTTCCGACCATTTTCTATTTATGGATCTCCTAAATTTGTCAACGGCCCAAAGGCCCATGTTTTATGGGCTGTAGTACAGAAGAAGTTTCAAGGCCCATTTGACTTTAAGTTATCAAAACGTCGTCTTTCTTGAAATGTCCATTTCGTCTTTCCTCCTCCATCCCCAAGACCTCCGCTTTTCCCGGTAAAAAACAATCACTCCACTTCGCTTTTCCGATCGAAATTTTAAATCTTTAGAAGAATCAGACAAATTATTTTCCATCGGAGCCGATTTTCCGTTCCAGATAGAAAGGAAACGAAGTCATGGAGATTGCGATTTGTGGGAAATTAGCTCTCTCGCCCAATCATGTCTTCAACCCCAAACCTGGTACTACTACTACTTTTATTCACTATTTTTCTTCAATTATCGTAAAATCATCCCGGGTTATGCTGATTTTGATCCGCCATTACTTATTCCTCGAGAAAGCCCATATACATCATCTTTCTCATCTATTTCATTTTCCATTTCGGTTTGACTTTAATTCTGCGTTGTAAACTTTAATCTCGACTAAAGTTGACGTCTGAATAAGTTTAGTAGCTTTTACCAAGATATTTGATGATCCCAATTGATCTCTGAAGTTGTTATGCTTGTGACCTTCTGCCATGCTTATCTGTTTCTATTGGGCGAATTGGAATAATTTGATAGCGGCGACAAAACGTGCAACATTTTTTTGTGGAAAAAGAATTTTCTGTGTATGGAGATATCTTGAATGGATTATATCCCATTTTTCCAGAATCTTCCTTGTGCTAGATTTATAGAAGAATCAATCTCTTCTTTTGGTCCTAGTGTGGTCTATAAGCTTCCTAGCATATAATATCCCACTTCAATTTCTCATCTTGTAGCTATTCTATAATTTTTTCCCCTTTGTACTTTGCTTTATATGCTTGTTTTGGGGGAATTCCAAATTCTCTTTTGCATATGGCTTAGTTGTCAATCACGTTGGAAGCTCCATTGTTTCTGGCTACCAATGAATTAATCTTACTTTCTTTTCTTTTGAAGATTGAGATTACTTTTTCTTACTTTATTGATTCCTTTGCTTTATATTTTTATCATTAGATTCTTCCTTCCCATTTTGCAACTTTATCTTATTTTTCAAAGTGCAGCACTATGATTGGATTAGCAATGGATAATATTAGCTTCTTATAAAAGTTTAATTTCAGGGGACAGAAGCTCTGTGTGTAAAGGGCTATGCTCTAACTTTGGCGCGTCGATTGTTAAATCAGCCGCAACATCAGGAAGAGGAGGAGGGTTGTTGGAGAGACCTGTTATTGAGAAAGCAACTCCTGGAAGGGAATCTGAGTTTGATTTGAGGTATTAAACATTAGACCGTACGGTTATGTATTGAAAAGACTACTACTATATACCGAACTAGAAAAGGGGAGAAAGAAAGAATAAAGTATACCAGTTAAAGACATTAAAGAGATGGACAGATTCTGATGTAGGGTCATCTGAAAACCAACGGTTAGATAGTTTTCACTGATTTTTACAATTTGATTTCTAAGTCAGGACTATTACTCTTACGCAATGCATCTCTTTATTTTTCATTTGTTTGCTTTTTGCAAATAACTTTACATGTATCGTATAAATCATTTCGTGGTGCCATTGCAATACTTCGGATGATTTTTGAGACAATGTCAGCTATGCCATGTTGACCTTTGCATGGGAAAACCGAAACCAAAGCATCTTTATTTATATGAAATACATCATTCAGTTTGGAGTTAGTCTTTGTTCTTGTAGCTTAACCAACTGGCAATCTGTCATCAACTGAAACTTGATACAGTGACTCTTGCTTTCTGAATATTCAGAAGGATGAGCATTAAAGAATTGCAATGTAAAGTAAAGGGGAAGAAAGGAGTGGCTATGAGCCTGAATTGCAACTGATGAAATCACTTACTTTTTGTTTTTTGATTATACAAATGAAACCAATTAGCTATGTTCTTGCGACTTGGACAGACTTCTGGTTATTAGCAGATGTTCAAGTTAATTTTGAATGTTTCATTGTACAACTTCATTCTGCATAAACGCGCTGACTTCATTGTTCTCTGTTGAATAGTTCTTTTTCATAGAACAAAACAACAGATATGGAACTAATCAATCCGTATCAACAAAATTGTTCAGGAGATCAAGGAAATTGACACCACCATATCGTGTCATTCTGCATAACGACGACTTCAATAAACGAGAATACGTCGTTCAAGTCCTCATGAAAGTCATCCCCGGAATGACGCTTGACAATGCAGTTAACATCATGCAAGAAGCTCACTACAATGGCTTGTCACTGGTGATCATCTGTGCTCAGGCCGATGCTGAAGAACACTGCATGCAACTCAGAGGCAATGGGCTGTTAAGTTCAATTGAGCCTGCTAGTGGTGGGTGCTGTTAAGACTTCTCTTCATTGGAATATACATTCATGTGTATTCAAGCTTGTCTTCAAAACTGAAAGCATGAAGATGGGTTGGCTTTAAAAAAAAGAAGGAAGTAGAAGATAGGAAACTGGTATGTAAGTAGTATTGAAACTCCTTTGATATTTTGTTTGTTTTGAGAGTAGAAAAGCTTTATTTTGTCTTCCTTCTTTGATTACTTTAATTGTGTTTCTTTTAACCTAAAAAAGGTACATATGGGAGAATTGTATAGGAAAACCTTCCCCATAGGTTGATGATAAATATAACATAGAATGTTTTGTACATGTGATCTCAATATGCTGCATCCTCTTCTCTTTGTAACTTGACATAAAATCAAATATATATTTATGCTCGGTAAACACAATAATTCGATGCAAGTGAATATAGTCGAGTGGTAATTGATAGATACGAGAGTGAACTTTGTTTAGACAAGTCAAATGTTAGGCTATAATTTCATGTTTTTTTATAATAACAATAACGAAGATGGGAGATCGAACTTTCGATGGAGAGAATGTAAATTATTATTGAGCTGAGCTCATTTTAAATTCTAAATTTTGAAATGTGCATCATGTCTATTTTATTTTTTACATTAGAAAATTACTATCTATTATAATTACGCTTGAAATTAAGTTTAAAGTGTATGGACAGAATGTAGGAAGGAAATAAATAGATAAGGAAGGCAAGAGGCAAAGTTGGGATAGGTATAATCAAAAGGGGATGACCAATAAGTACATAGAGACACTTTTAACAAAATGATAGCTTTTAACTCCTAAACTTTAAAAACATTGGAATTAATAAAGAAGTGGGGTATTGAGTTCATTCCCATTCAAACAAACAACATTATTCTTAAAGTGCACACTGTTTACTGAATTCAACAGTGAATTATTCAACTCCCCACAAATGTTCCCTCCTATACCCCACTTTCCTCTCTTTTAAAACATCATAACTTTACCCCACCACTCAATTAAATTATCCCAACTTTACTTAAAACTATATACAAATTATTCATAGTAAAGTATGAAAGTATATAATATAATAAAATCTTAAAACTTTAACATAATTTAGGGGTCATGTCCCACCCGTGCCATTTACCTTCATTCATTCAAAGCATCTTCTTCTTTCTCAATTCCATTCTAAATCCTTTCATCTTCTTTTCTTTCTCTTCAAACTTCAAACACGCTTGTCGTGAAGTGAAACTAAATGACACTCGCCGCTTCTCTTCTTCTCTCTTAAATAAATACTTCAACCTCCTCTCTTTTCTCTTCTCCACCATTCCTTCCCTTTTCTTTATCCTCCCATTTCAATGGCCACCATTTCTCTCCTCCTTCTCCCCCTTCTCTTCTCCTCTCTCTCCGCCTTCCTCTGCCGGACCTTACCTCCCACCCCCACAACCTCTGTGCTCGATGTCGCTGCTTCCATACACAGAACTCAACACATCTTCGCAATGGAGCCCAAATCTTCAACCCCACATGAAAATACAGTCTCTCATTCATCTTCCTTGTCTCTCCAGTTGAATTCCAGGATTTCTGTTATGAAAACCTCGCACAGTGACTACAAATCCCTCACATTATCCAGACTCAAGCGCGACTCTGCTCGAGTCAGATCTTTGACTGCTAGGATAGATCTAGCCATTCGAGGAATTACGGGAACAGATCTTGAACCTCTCGGGAATGGTGGTGGTGGTGGTTCGCAATTTGGGGCTGAGGATTTCGAGAGTCCGATTGTGTCAGGCGCGAGTCAGGGGAGTGGTGAGTATTTCTCCCGAGTTGGAATCGGTAGGCCGCCGAGTCCGGTTTACATGGTGCTTGATACTGGCAGTGATGTAAGTTGGGTACAATGTGCTCCTTGTGCTGAATGTTACGAGCAAACCGATCCAATATTTGAACCGACTTCCTCCGCTTCTTTCACATCTCTGTCCTGTGAAACAGAGCAATGCAAATCGCTCGATGTTTCGGAGTGCCGGAATGGTACTTGTCTCTACGAAGTCTCTTACGGCGATGGCTCTTACACCGTCGGCGATTTCGTTACTGAAACTGTTACTCTCGGCTCGACTTCTCTCAGAAACATTGCCATTGGCTGCGGCCATAACAATGAGGGTTTGTTCATCGGCGCTGCCGGATTGCTCGGACTTGGCGGCGGCTCGCTCTCGTTTCCTTCGCAGCTTAA
Source organism: Cucumis cinereus (assembly GCA_037974625.1). Classification (NCBI taxonomy): domain Eukaryota; kingdom Viridiplantae; phylum Streptophyta; class Magnoliopsida; order Cucurbitales; family Cucurbitaceae; genus Cucumis; species Cucumis cinereus. The sequence goes on along the minus strand of JBBPDJ010000002.1, from coordinate 1,884,196 downwards.
TGCCTCGTCTTTCTCGTACTGTCTCGTGGACCGTGACTCTGATTCCACCTCAACTCTCGATTTCAACTCACCGATTTCTCCCGACGCTGTAACCGCGCCGCTTCACCGGAACCCTAATTTAAACACGTTCTTTTACCTTGGCATGACGGGAATGAGTGTCGGAGGCGATGTTCTTCCGATTCCCGAGACTTCGTTCCAAATGAGCGAAGATGGTAATGGTGGGATCATCGTCGACTCCGGCACCGCCGTGACGCGGTTACAGACCACCGTTTATAACGTGCTTCGCGACGCATTCGTCAAGAGCACGCACGATTTGCAGACCGCACGTGGCGTGGCGTTGTTTGATACATGTTACGACTTGTCGTCGAAGTCGAGAGTTGAAGTTCCGACGGTGTCGTTTCATTTCGCCAACGGGAATGAGTTGCCGTTGCCGGCTAAAAATTACCTGATACCGGTTGACTCCGAAGGGACGTTTTGTTTCGCTTTTGCCCCTACGGATTCCACGCTGTCAATCCTCGGGAACGCACAGCAGCAAGGGACACGTGTCGGTTTCGACCTTGCTAATTCGCTCGTTGGGTTCTCACCCAACAAATGCTAATTAATTATTATATAGTTCTTTTGTTTTTTAATAATAGAAGTTTCGTGGTCTTAACTCTTAACCGTTTTCTTAATCCCCATTAAGCTAATTACTGAATTTTTCAAGGTGGCTTTTGTAATATAGAATGTGAAATGGACCACTTGTTAACGGTAACTGCCAATTGTCGTAAATTCTGACATGGAATGGGGGCATTACTGGAAATTGGTTGGGATGGACGTTGATATAACCGTTAGGATTTACGGGGTTCAATTAATGAGATATATTTTTTATTCTTTTTAAATTTTTTTAGGAGTAAAATCTGGAATTGGGAAAAAAGGTGAACGGTCAACTACAAGTTGCCGGTTAGTCGTACGTTGAACATTGGATGCTGAGGCTGAGACGTTGATTGGTCTGTCGTTGAGGGTTCCAGTTTCCGGTTTTGTCTTTCTCTAAGCCTTTCATTCTCAAATATATATTTTTTAATTTAATAGGTTTAATTAGAAAAAATTATTGAAAATGACTTTTACAAAATTTCATTTTCTATCAAATAAAGATATCTATAGATTTTTATAATGTTTATTTAAATGTTTATCAATGTATTTATAGAAATCTATTAATATCTATTAGAGGCCATTTAGAATAAGAATTATGCAAGACTATAATAATCACCTCTAATCACACAATAAATACTATTATTCTCAATTAACTACACTAAATACTATTTCAAAATCTTCACAGTATTTACTATCTGCTATAGTTGTTACTATTTCACATTCTTACTATTAAATGCAAACATATACTATTATAACCTAAACTAAAATAATTTAAACCTAAACACAAACTATTATAACTCAATTATAATACTCTAAGGCTATAATAATTTATTTCTTACTCCAAACACTCTCTTAGTGTCAGAGAATATAATATTTTGCTATATTTTATATAAAAAAAATTATTCATTATGCTGTATTTCAAAATGCACCTTTAGTTATCTAATTGGTTTATAAACCCTCAAATGTACCTAGTAGATTTACCTTGTATTTACTGTTTTGTACCTAACATAATTTTTTTTAATTTGTGTTTAGCCGATTATTTATTTATTATAAATAGTTCTCAAAGTTTAAATTAAATTTTTAGTTTTTTAACTTGATAATTAAAAAATAATGAAAAATAAAATATCAACTTGACTATAATTTAATTTGTTAACATATATTCTTTCAATTAACAAGTCAGACATCCTATTAAAAAATCAACACGTTAAAAGTTTGACATATGATTTAAACTTAAAACTTAAAAAATAAAATCAAACTAATAATTTAACCTTTTTACACATTTCTACCTACATTTTTAGTTAGAGTAACATACAAGAAAATATAAAACTTTTTATTTTCTCCATATGTATATTCTAAATAATAATCCATACATTAGGATCGAATATGAATGGTATTTTTAAAGAAATATCAATGTCATTTTATATACTGGAAATTGTAAGGTTTAATAATATTTTAGGCTATGAATTAATCAAATAATACATATAGAATTTTGTTATTATAAGGGTTTAATGTAATATAATATATAATAACATCAAGCATTTGCATGTGCATGTTTGTTGTCTTACCATTATGAATTACATGTGGACATCTCCCTTGCTCAAGTTGTGTGTGTGTGTGTCTATATATATATATATATATATATATATATATATATATGTATGTATATGTATATATCCTTTACATTATTTTATATTTTTGTTTAATGGTTGTTTAGAGTTGTTTAAATTTAATTGGATCTTTGAGAGAATCATTTACCACATATACCATCTAAAAGTACAAGATAGTATCTTTACCTATTTTATTATTTATCTTAAAATATTTATTTTTAAAAAGTATATTTAAAATTCTTTAAGAAAATAAAATAATTACAAGTAGCTATATATAAAATTTGGTAATTGTGAAAATGGAACCTTGAAAGTGGGAGTTGGTTTAGGTGAGGTAGAAGGGGTTTCCTCTCCAAGACAAAATATGAGATTTTTTTTGGAAAATGATTAAAAAATAAACAAAATATCCAAAAGAAAATCTAGGATAATAATTTGTGTCTTTCAGTAATTTTTTTTTTCTGAGATGTAAATAATTTATTTTTTATTATTTTTTAAAAAACATTTTTTTCTTGCTTCAACCAGTATTATTTTAAATATAGATTATCCTTGGACTAATGCTTAATTATTTAAAACTAAAAATATCTGCCCCATTATTGTCATATCACTTTTCTTACCGCTTGAATGAAATAATTACATAAATTATAAAAAAAATCAAAGATTACAAAAAAAAAAAATTACAAATATAGCAAAATATAACTGTCTAATAGATATCAATATCAATGTTTATTATTGATGGACAATGACATTTTACTATATTTAAAAATAACTCAAAAAATATAATGTATTAGAAATATATAATCGTGCTAATTAAAGTATATGTTATCAACTAAGAGATCTATCTCCTCATCTCTACGTGTTAACATTTTTTAAAAAACGAGGACAGTTTTTGTTTGTGTTTGACTAACAAAACATACATATATATGTTGTAAAAAGAAAATACATATATAAATTTTGGGATATTTTGGATGCACCATTTTATTTTTTAATGGTGCTTTTTTTTTTTTTTGTTAACAAGGGTTTTATTTTAAAATCATAATGAGATTTTTAATTTATTATGGATAAATAAAAAAATTAAAATACAAAAATATTAAAAGTGAGAAATGAATGGACTTTAAAAAAAATCAAGACATTTTAAAAAAAAGTTCAACCAATAAATAAACATTACAAATAGGTCCCTCTTAGACTTTTCCATTTCTCAATTTTTTTTTTATTTTATTAAAAAAATGAAATTGTTAAGAATATATATATAAAATTAAATTTATCATGAGGAAAAGGAAAAGGGTAAAAGAAACGGTCTATATCTTGACCGAAACGAATAGCAGTAGAAATGTAGAAGTAAACCACCTGATTTCCCTTTCACGGGGTCTATGAGCGCGTGACATTTAAACTCCTCCATGAGTGGAAATTGAAGTGTCGGAAAGTGAATAACCCACATTCCCTTTTCCGAATTTCACAGTGATTCTGTCCAAATTGTTCTGTTTCTCACTTCTTCCTTTTCTCTCTCAAATCTCCTCCACTTCCTGAAAATTTTCAATTTCTTATACTTGTTTTCTGTAAAAGAAAGCCCTAAAAAGCGACCCTTTCATCCTCTGTTCCTATCGTTTTCTTACCCACTTTTCACGTTCTTGTCAACCTCATTATGATTCACTCCATAACCTTCCATTTCTCAAACCCATTTCAGAACAATTCTCCATAGTTTTTTTCTCCTTTCGTAATGGGGGACTCTGGTAGCGTCTCTTCTTCTTCCTTTGATTCCGCCTCTGTCGCTACTGCTGATCAAGCCCAGGTAAACCCCACTAATCTATTTGGTTCTGTTCAATTTCTTGTTGTGGCTACTTTTTTCCTGCCTGGGTTTCGTTTACTATTCATGATAACCTCTTCTTCTTCTTCTTCTTCTTCTTCTTTTGCGTTTTTATTCCTTTTTTATTTGGGTTGATTACAGAATATAGTTCAGGGTCGTATGAGTGGTGATGGAGGCCAAGCGCTGTCGGATGAATCGTCACGTTCTTGGCGGGATATTTTCTGGTGCTTTGTGTTTACGATTCATTTGATCAGTGTGGGATTCGTGCTTGTGATTCTGGGGCTTAATAGGTTCAAGAAGAGCAATAGGTTACAAATTGATAAGTACACAAACACACTCATGGAGAATCGGGTTGGGTTAACAGAGGATTACTGGCCTCTTTATGCTTTGGCAGGTGGAGTGGGAAGCTTACTTGGATGGACTTGGTTGCTCTTGCTTGGTTCTTTTGCAAATCATGTAATGAAGATTTCTGTGCATTTTTTGACTACATATCTTGCTGTGATAAGTGTTTTGTGCTTCTGGGGCCAGCTATTTTTCTGGGGTGTAGCATTTTCAATTGTTGCTGGGCTGCAGTTCCTGTATGTTATATCAGTTATAGACAGGTATGAGGTTGAATTTTGAAGAATTTCGATATTCTCGAACTTGACTTATTGTTGTGTTTCAGAAACCTTTTGTTATTTCTTTATCTGAACTGTGAGAGTGAAAGTTCGGTTTTGTATGTGTTGAGCAATATTTTTCTACATTTTGCTCTTGAACTCAGCTCTTTGAGAATTAGAAATGTAGACGAACAAAAGATTGGACTAGGTGATTATTGCAGTCTTTCTGATCTTGCATTTTTTCCTTCTACAGACTACCATTTACACTTCTAGTGTTGCAAAAGGCTGTGAAGATGGTATCTGGGCTTCCTGAAGTTATTAGAGTTGCATATGCTTTCATGTTTGTCATGCTTTTGTGTATGGGAATTTGGTCTTTTGGAGTGTCTGGTATTGTGGCATCGAGTATGGGTGATGGTGGACGCTGGTGGCTACTTGTGGTGAGCTGGCAAGTTTGCTCTTTATTATGTTGGTTCATTTGAAGATGAGAAGTTTTACAGTTTGAAAGACCCAGGAATGTTGGCTGAATTTCTATGATATGCCATTTCTATTTGCAGGTTTTCTCCATAAGCTTGTTTTGGGCAGGTGCTGTTTTTTGTAATACTTTACATGTTATAGTTTCTGGAATGGTGTTTCTAGTCCTAATCCATGGCGGTAAAGAGTCAACGTCTATGCCATCAAAGTCGTTGGTGAAGGCTTCTCGATATGCTGTGACAACATCTTTTGGTAGCATTTGCTATGGATCACTTTTTACAGCTGCCATTCGAACACTGCGGTGGGAGGTATTCGGTGCAAACTCTTTATTTCCTCCCACACTGTGGATTGCTTTTTCTCTTTAGTTTGTATATTTCTTTGCAAACTAAACCAATATCTTTCAGATCAGGGGAATCAGATCGAAGATTGGCAAGAACGAATGTCTGCTATGCTGTGTTGATTTTCTGTTTCATCTTGTTGAGACTCTTGTTCGTTTCTTTAACAAATATGCCTATGTCCAGGTTTCCCCTTTCACCTGATGTCAAGTTGAATAATTGAGTTTGACTTGTACTTTGAATTTTATGAATTGCTATTATGGTTTCTCCATGTGTATAATATAATAGTTTCCCCTGCCTCTCTTTGCTTCAGATAGCAGTTTACGGTAAAAGCTTCAACCGTTCAGCCAGGGATGCATGGGAATTATTTCAGTCAACTGGAGTAGAAACTCTCGTTGCTTATGATTGTTCAGGTGCTGTTCTTCTGATGAGCACCGTCATGGGTGGGCTCACTGCTGGAACTTGCTCAGGTATTTGGACATGGATCAAGTGGAAGGATAAGGTGTCAATGGTGGCATGTACTGCAACATTGATGGGAATGGTCCTGGTAAATATGTCTTCTTTAAAAACTTATTCTTACTTTTTGCCGGCTGATTCTAGTCTACAAATTTAGATTTCATAACCTTTTTTTACCAATTGAGTCTTAGTTCTAACTTCTTCTGATAAACTGTTCTTTGATTCTTTATTACTTGAAATTTTCAGGTAGGCCTTGCAATAGTGGTTGTGGAAAGTGCTGTTACGTCCATATACATTTGTTATGCAGAAAATCCGTTATTGATTCAGAAATGGGATGCTGAATTCTTCAACCAGATTTCAGAGATGCTTCACCAGCGGCTTCAGCATCGCAGTGCACGAGCAAGGGAAGTGTTATCGGATTATCGGTTTGACAGCCGCAGAGAAGACGTAATCCAGGCATGAACTTCCGTACCATATCACCATGCACAACCTCATTTGTTGACTCTATTCACTTGAATAAAATAATTTTGTTTGAGTTTTGGAGTTTTCTTTTGTTACTGTAACAATCAATCAACTGTATATTGGTAACTTAAAATTTTTTACTTGCTGTTCTTTGGAGTTTACTTTGGTTGTCAGCATGATTTGATTTAGTTAGTGAGAATCAATGAAAGTCCAAAGAGAACAAGGCCTTGTCTTTATTCATTTGGAAGCAGGATATGGGAATGTCAAAGATACATACAACTTTTTAACACGCCAAATTACAAAAATATCCCTCAAACTTTATATTTTATTTCGAGACTCCTCCTATTCTTTCAAATTTTGCGATATTACCTTTGTCCTTGCATAGTTTTTTCCTTCATTTGAGTAGAAGAAATCTATTAGTAGAATGTCATAAGAAAATCAGAATCTAGAACATTGCACTAGTGACTTGAAACGAAAATTAAGATTCCAACAAAGCCACGATCATTTCAAGTCTCAATTTTCGTAGGATTCCTACTATGAAAGGTTAAAAGGTATTATTGTAGCTTTTATCGTATAGAGATATTTTTTAAACAACGGACAAATTAAGGGATATTATTTTCCAATTTATCCTTTTAAAAACACGTATGACCCTCGGTTTCGCTGTCCTTTTGTCTGTGTTTTTCTTTTTTCTCATGCTTTCTCAACCTTCCTGCAACACAAAAAACAAAAGGTTAGGTTATGTTAAGTATTGCCTTTATACTTACGAAACTCGAAAGTCAAGATAGGAACATACTGAAAACACAATATTTTTTGTATTTGACTGCTTGAGGAATGAAAACCCCTGTTCCATTCCCATTCTCCCATGAATTTACATGACAAACAGGTTGTTCAAAATCATTCCCATTTGGACACAAACTCAAATTTCTCTCTAGCTGTGGCCGACTATCTCTTTGTCGAACTTCTGCACCTCGTTTGGCTGCAGTTTTGGGAAGCTGTTCGACCTCGTCATCATCGTACGCTGTCAAAAGTAGAATGATCTGTTTCCTAATCTCAGCGTAGTAACTATCTTCTTCTTCTGTTATTTGTGTGTTGATGTCTGCTTTGAAATCCATGGTTATGGTGAAGCTAGATTGTATTTGTAATTTTATAGTGAAATGAGAGCCAATGAAGTACTCTGCTGGGAAACAGAATTGTGAACAGATACAGAGAGAAAAAGGGGGATTCATTTAAGTGTTATGCTTACACGGCTCCTGTCTAGATGTTAATTGCTTCATTAAATTCATAAACTTGTAGATTAAGAACAACTCGCCAAGTGAAATGGAATTATGGAATGTATTTAATGAATTAATTATTGCTTTGTTTGTTAGTCTTTAATTTTCCTTTTTGTTTATATATATATATATATATAGACCACTTGCGCCATTGAAGAATTGTACTCCTAATTTCAAACTTGTCGAAACAAGAATTATTGAAATTAGTGATTTTACAAAAAAAATTACCTTATTATTATTATTTTGTGAAAATTAAAAATGTGGATTAGCAAAAATTGGAAGTTATGGTAATTGGTGTTTATCCTGTGAGTTATATTTGGATGGGCAAAGTTGTTACATCCAACTTGGTCTATGGTCTAATTTGATAAATTTAAGTATTTACGGTAAAAATTGATGCATCGTATTTCCTCACCTACTCCCTATACATATACTTAAACTTAACCTCACCTTTAAACTCAAAATGGGAGATAGTTCAACCCACCACGTTTTCCACTTAATAAATGCTTATCGACTTCTTAATTAATTAATTAATTAATTAATTATTCTAACGTATGATTTCAAAATAAAAATATTTAGATAGGTAGTACCTAATTTTATATATTTCAACTAATTATTCAATCATAATTTGTTAAACGACAAATTCTTTTTTTTTAAAAAAAAATATTTATTTAATTTATTTTTTATGTATATATCGATAGTGGAATGCATATAGTTGGGTGTATCTTGAAAAACACCTAAGTATTGATAGTTTCAAAATGTTTATTTTAGTCCGATAATTTTAATTTTAGCTTATGTACTTTCAAAGTGTTTATTTTGGTTGTTATACATCATTTTTAGTTCAAATATCTTTAAAAAACAATTATTTTAGTATTTAAAATAAAAAATAATAATAAAATAAAATAAAATAAACAGAAGGACTGAAATATTCCATTTTAAAAGTATAAGTACCAATTGGACTCAAATAAAACTAAGTTATAAAATACTAAAATCAAAATAGTATTAATTTAGATGTAAATAATAATAAATAAAATTCATATCACAAAATTTAGATTTATCAAACGGTTTATGTTGAAGGGACACGTCCGCACATTCAACCTATCACAGTTATTATGCATTTCAAGAGTTTCAAATAAACAAATATACTCAGCCCTTTACACTTCTTATATTCACTTTCTTCAATTTTATGGATTATTATTCCCATCAAGACGCCATATTCTCTTCACTGCCGTCGGCACCACCGCAACCGCCACCCCCACCCCCACCCCCACCGACCTCTTTTCCCGCCAGTTTCAACCACCCCCTCATGGCGGCGCCGGCCAATAATTTTCCCCAAAATCCCTGTGAACCAAAACCCCACTCCACGGTTGGTTGGTCCACCGGTCTCTGCCATTGTTGCAACGACATTAGTATCTGTTAAGTTCTTTTTCATTCACGTTACTAATATGGCTACCTCATATAATTTCTGGCTGCATTTTAGACTACACCTAATTTTGTACAATTTGTATCATATAATCTCTCTTCTTTTATAGGTTGCTTGACCTGTTGGTGTCCATGCATTACGTTTGGCCGCATAGCTGAGATGGTGGATCGAGGATCAACATGTATGAAAAAATAATTAACTACTTTTTAAGTTGCATCTATTTATTTTGATTGAGAATATAATAAAAAGTGATAGGACTCATGGGCTAGCTTTGATTTGAAAAATGCAGCGTGTGGGGTTAGCGGCGCAATTTATTTGGCGATATTATGCGTAACGGGTTGCTCCTGCTTGTACTCTTGCTTTTACCGCACAAGAATGAGAGGACAATTCTTATTAGAGGAGAGGCCTTTGACTGATTGTTGCACCCATTGCTTGTGTGAGCAATGTGCCTTGTGCCAAGAATATAGAGAGCTTCAACATCAAGGCTTTGACATGTCCTTTGGTATATCCAACAGTCACATTTTTCTCCCTTCTTTTAACTTTTAAAGTAAATCAAGTATGACCTTATTCTTGTAGATTGAACCTAAAATATCTCCTACTTAGAATAACCCAAAAACTCTTACTTAGGGACTGTTTGGACTAACTTAACTTAACCATTTGTTTTTTTTTTTTAACGTTACTTAAGAACATGTAATTTCATGAACTAAACTTATAATTTAACGTGTAAAATGATTGTTTTCCCATATACGACATAGGGTGGCATGGGAACGTGGAGAGGCAGAGACGAATTGCTAATGCTGCTCAACCAATACCCCCGCCAACTGTGCAAGGAATGATTCGTTAAACGCTTTTCATTTTTTTCTTTTTCTACATTTTTATTTTATGATGATATTTTATATGTTTTTTTCTTGGATTTAATTTTATGATATTATACTCATCTAGATTTTGGATTTAATTTCTTGACTCTAATTTCTAAGTGTCCCAATCAATAATAAAGTATAAAAATGTAGTTAAAGGCTTATCGTAGTTTTCACAGTAATTAATACATTTTCTTTCTCTTGAACTCGAAATTTTAATGTTAGAAAGATATGTTCTTGAATTGTTAGAGACAATGTTTCGTCAATTATTTATTCTATAGTAATATGATATATATTGTTCACATTGAGTATAAGTTTATATGACTTTGCCTTTTAGTTTCGTCTAAAATAATAATAATAAAAGAACGTGACAAAAGCATTGAATTTGAGATATAAATATGAATGTATATAGTTATCTAAATAAAACGACTGAGTGTTGCCTTGTATTAGAAGATTGGACTTCCTTTCTATAACATAATTGGTCAATTGCCGACCAATGGGCCAGCATGTTGTTCTTGATTAACTATATTTAATTAATAAATATATAAGAAGCATGGAATAATTAATTATTGTTAGTTGTTATAATCCCATTCTAGCTCATTGACCGACAAGCATCAGCAATAAGTCCACAAGATGGGGCATTGTGACTTAACAATGATTTATCTATTTAATTCCCGCATTTATGTTTTTTAAAAAAAATTAATATTTTTTATCATTTCATTCATTTTTTACTTTACAACTTTCATGTAATGCCTAAATTTTTTATCATTTCATTCATTTTTTACTTTACAACTTTCATGTAATGCCTAAATTTTTTCTCATTTTGTTTTAGTACAACAGTTGTTATCTCCAACACTTAAAAGTATATGTCAATTACGGTTGAATTACACTCGCTAGAATAAGAATTTTGTCTCTAAGAACATGTCGAGAAGGTTATCCATCGCAAACTTTTGATATGTTATGATGTTTTATTTATATATAACATAATGTAATGTTTTGGTAAACATCTTTTTCTAATTTAAAACATTTTTCATGTTTTTCACAACAATGATTGTATTTTACAGGAAATATATCCATTTCATACATGATATTCCAACAAAAGAGGGTCTCTCCCGTTTTCAACCACCCCCATTATCTCCTCTTTTTATTTTTTGTTTTTTATTTTATTTTATTTTTTAAAAATATTTTAAGGGTACACTGAATGAGGATAAAGGATGACAGAAAGTGGGAATTAATAATGTCTGGGGAATGAACATATTTGGCTGCCCATTTGCTTGAATTTTTAAGATTTTGTTCTTATCCAAATCTATGCATTATTGCTTTTCAACCCATATACTTTATTTTATAAACATTGATTACAAAAATCATTTTTTTAAATTAGTCAGTCAACCATTTTCTTTTAATATATATTTTCTTTAAATAAAAAAAATACAAGTTATTTACTGGCGGTTTCATCACGTTACATTCTAATTCCAAAATTCTAGTCAAATTAAAAAATAAATAAATAAAATCTTAACAAAAAGGAATAAATTAAAATTAAACTTTAATAATTCGTATAAAAAAAATAAATAAAAATTACCATAACGGGTATGAAAAGAAATGTCCATTTTAAAATCTCTTCCCAATATTCCACATTTAAAAAGGTGGGTTAGTTCATAAATTCCCGAAGTTGTGTGGAGGAAAGTATATATAGAAAGAAGTAGAATCCATGGTTAGAAAATTGATGATATTCCGAATATGTACTTCTTAATTTTGACTTTATTATTGATAAAGACCACTCGTCGTTAATTTTTTTTTTTTTTAGAAAAAATAAAGTATAATAATTGAATTAAAGTCTATGTGGACAAATTAAATTGAATTGCTATGATACAGTTGATGGATGGACTTAGGCGTCACTCATTCTGGTATAGGGTAGTGATCCTTTTAATCAAGGGAATAAAGTTCAATTAAAGATGCAATTAATTTTGGTTTAATTATTATAAATGTAGTTGATTTTATTTCTGATAAATTATTTCAATTTTAAAACGTAGTTTAATTTTTTTAAACTTTGTGATTAATATTTGTTTCATTTTTTTTTTTTTTTTGAGATAATGGGTTTGTGTAGTTTATTTAGCTATTTTGTTTATTCTTTTTTAGTAGATGTTTTGTTAATTATTGAAGCCTTATATAATAATACATGGATCAATTTTTTCAAAAGACTTTTGAATGAAATATTTAATTTATACTATTGTTCAAAATAAGAAAAGTGTTTGTAACAATCCAAAATAAGGATCAAAACATAACACGACACGTTTACGAACATAGTTTGGATTTGAAGATACAAAAAGTCTAGAGGTAAGATACAAAAGCATGAACAAAATATATATA
>JBBPDJ010000002.1:1851619-1865772 GCA_037974625.1 Cucumis cinereus | reverse complement strand
GAATGTAGAAACCCTAGATAGTATGTGAAATTACAAATAAGGGCCTATATATATATATATAAATATATTATAACAGTAGCAATTATCAAACAAATGAGTAGTAGAAAAATATGCATACTAAAGTCCTTCATTTGTCCTTATTCCTCTGAGCAAAAAAGAATTTGAACTTTGAAATGTATTCTAGAAAGTGAAAACAGAATACAAAACAAAGGTTAGGAAGAAGATTAATCTCATCTCAAGGGCAATGCCACCTGTACAATGAACCTTCATTTCCAATCTTCTTCTTGCGTGTAATATCTCTCACCTCACATATTTTCTTATCTTCTTCTCCCTTGTCTCTCCTTCTATCACCAACATTTGAAGAGAAAAACCCACCTTCCATTTTGAAATTTTAATGAATTTGGTTTCTCATTGTATATGTTTTTTTTTATAATTTGTTTCATAGAATCTATGGCCTCCACTCTTCCTACCAAGCTTCAAGGTTTTCTACACTTCTAGATGTTCTAGTCTACTTCTGTTTCTTTCCACTATTAGATGCAAACAAAGTCTCACATTGACTATGAAAGGGAGAGATTAATGGTATACAAGTGAGAACAATTATCTTTATTAATATGGGACATTTTAGGTGATTCCAAAAGCAAACTTATGAAGGATTAGACCCAGTGTAGGCAATATCAAATTGTTATAGAAATATGTGGACCGTTTGTTGTCCATATCAATTGTTATTAAAACCATGGTCTATGTCTAGTTGTATTTGAGATCCCAGATTTTAAACAAAATTAGTAAGTCTTGCAGATGAATCCCTGGATCAAACAAAAAGTGCTTGAGATGTAACAACCAACCAAGTAGAGCAGTCCCATCAAGTCTGATGGAGTAATAAGAGGAGTATATATCCCCATTGTGATTCGTGACTGTGCAATATTTGGTGTTGCTATGCACATATGAGGAGGGGCTCTCAAGGTGGAATTTTGTTTGAGGGAAAGTTTGTTAGGCGTAAACTAAGTCTAACATTGGCTGAAACCATGGTATATGAGGACAATTGCCTCTATTGGTTTGAGGTCTTTTAGGTGATTTTAAAAATAAAGTTATGAGGGTTTATTCTTAAAATGAACAATATCATACCACTGTAGAGATAGGTGAAGATTTGTTGTTCTTATCCTCCAACAACCAGACCATTCGGTCCTTAATTGGTAAATGCCCTCTTTGTTTCAACATTTTCTTTTTCATACAATGCCAAATGTTTCAAGTTTGAGATCAGTATAATGATTCTCAAATATAATCTAACAAATGATGGCAGTCATAGTGAACTTTATTCATGTTGCCTAGAACCCACGTCTTTTTCCCTCCAACTTGGATTTTATTCAACTACAAACGACATTGCATAGCTGGTAACCAGGTTTCCAATCGACATGCTCATTCCTATTATATTTGTAGTGATGTTGCATGCTTTATTGACGAAGATGAGGCGAATTGATATTTCCTTATAATGTTGATAGTGTCTGATATTTAGATAAGAGCACACCTTAGTAAGCATGCTCTTAGGCTTAACGGATTTTGAAGTTAAAAGCAACCTTCAAGAGTAACTGTCTTAGGAAGAATAACAACCTCATCATACTAGTTTATCTTACCCTCACGTGTCAACATTTTTCAGCAAAGGTCGATGAATTTTATAAAATAGGATGTTAAAAGCTTGCATGACATGTTATGTTTAGTGATCGGCAGCCATCTAGATTGAAAATACGGTCATATAATAGTAAGTGCACTTAGCTCAAATGTAATTGACTTAATCTTCCTCCCATTGGTCTTCTCTGCAAACCGTTGTACTCAAACAAATAATCTTCTAAGTTTCTGAAAATTTGGAAAGAGATTTTGATTTTTCTTATTTTAGGTGCCAACACTCTTCAAATTTTCTAAGGGAGATGGATTCCGTAGTTGGTGAGAGGATTATTGAGTTTCAAAGTTAGGTCATTCTCCAAAGTATCGATAAGCCAAAGCTATTAGAAAAGCCACGAGACAATAGGTGTTTAGGGTGTTTGATTCACCTTTTGACAAATTTATAATTAAGCAATTATTATACAACACCTTAGGAAGAAAATTACTTAATGCTTGGCTCTAAAAGCATTGAAAACAACTTTTAGGTCTCTTTAGAAATTTTCAAACCACTTTTAATCCTGAAGAATCCAAGAACACCTACCAGTATTAAAATCTTTAAACAAATACCATCCATTTGAAAACAAGAACCTTCTAGTCATCCATGGCAGTTGAAAATGCATGTCAAGTACATGCTTAAGGGAGGCTAGCTTGGCTTCCTAGTATACCTCATCCTAGAATATATAAATATAGCAAATGTGAATGACGGTCATATCATATGGAAGAGCACGTCTATGGTCGAGATATGGACCCATGTTAGTTTTGGGAATCTTGGGGGGTGAAGTCCATACAATTAATACAAATTGATAACTATTACAGTAGATATTCGAGGGTTGGCAATCAAAAAAAGTATAGATACAAATGGAGACTTCATAGCCGTTCCCCAGTTCAACATCCAACAAATTCTGAGTCAATTGTTGAAAAAAGAGAGTGAAAAAAGAATATTAGATTATAGGATGCCAAGAATAATAAAAAGCATGATGAAGTGTCTACTCAATGGCGATATTGCATCATTCACAAATGATCAACTGAGTAAACCCAGAGGTCTTGAATGCCTTGCTCTGCACGCTATAAACTGCACTACAACAACCAACGGGACGAAGAAGAAACATACAGCTATTTCGCATTTTTAAAACAATAGCAACTTCTGCAAAAGCACCTTCGTACAAGATGTTTATGATGGAGATGGAATTCTGTTTTAACTAGACATCATCACGTGATCGATTGATTGAAGAGCTTGGTTAGCAAAGAACCGGACATCTACATCTGGGTCCTCACTGAGTTCAACTAGACTAGGACGGATTGTTTTCTCCACCACCTGCATTGCAAGAATTATCCAATATTACGATAAAAATCGAATCGAATGGTATCCGTTAGAACGGAATGGAACAAAAGCATGCCACAAAGTTTACTTACAGGTTGGTCGACTATGGGAATGAGGGACTGCAACACCTTGGCCACATTAAACTTGATATTTGGAACCCTGCAAAAACTAAAATTAACCACCGAAAAAGAGCCAAAAGACGGTCTTGTAGAACAGTCCAATCCAATTAACAGGGGACACCCATCCATGACTCATTTTTATAGAAATGAATTGCTGCTTCCAGCTTGAGTGAGCAACTAATATAATAAAATTCTAAAACAGGAAAAAATATTATGAACAAAATTTATGGCATGTACCTGTCCTTGGAAGAACTGATAACCACAGGTAAAAGCTTTGTGCATGTAATTTCTGAGCCCATAACTGGGGCAAGAAGGGAGACCGCACGAAGAACAGTCATTCGATACAAATAATGTGGGTTGTTAATCATGTCAAGAACCTGTTTGTGAAACGCCATTTCAGTTAGTGGAATAAACATTGCATTGATCGTGGCCAACAGGCTGCAGGCAAGATTTAGGGATTTCTAGAAATGTTTGTTAGCCTTATATATATATATATATATATTTTTTCATAACTTCTGGGCTCTGAATGGTGTTCTTAATCCGAAGATTCAACCAAATTGGATAAACTTTATATCTACCCTCTTAGGGGCTAGGCCATTAATATTCCATTTTCCCTTTTCTTCAGATGGCTCATAAATCAATTTCTCATTCAAAAAGGAAAAAGAAAAAAGAAAATTTGGCTGTGATTGTGAAATTCATTAGAAACAAACCTGTGGGACAATATGCTGCATTGCCCACTCAGGACCAAACTCTTCAGCAAGTCGCTTCAAATTATTAGCAGCTGCATCACGGATTGAGTAAACCTGCAATAAGCAACCATTGCAGTAGAAATAAAAAATGAGAACTGTGAATTTTCAATCTGTGCATTTCCAAGAACATTATTGACTGTTGAAATTGAAACAATGAGAATCAAAGCATATTATCTTCATTCAGTGCTCATAGGTAATAATATACCTAATCCATTAGGCTCAAGTTGGAAGAAAGTCATGCATATATTTAAAGACCAGGCAGATCACACAGAACTTTGGAACAAAAATAGTATTCTTAAACTTTTGTTACTCAAAGTCATCTGAAGTAACATTCTCTCAGAAGCACGTTATTCATATTAAATATTTATATTTTCATGCATTCCTAAACCTTAATAAGTCTTACTGGAGCTCAGGAAATACAAACCTTATCCTGTAACCACTGCATGCAAAGAGCGCCGAGCTTATCATCAAAAAACCCTACACCCAGCTGACTTGCCAGTAAAGGAATATACTCTATGATTGCTAACCTAACCCTCCAATGCCTATCCTCAGCAAGTTCAACTATGGCAGGTAACAGCGATTGAGACAAGAGATCAATTCCAATAACCTGCATAACAGGTATGTGGTAAGATGACAGTAAATTGTATTGGGAGAGAGAGAAGCAGAGTAGTTAAAGAATATTTGTGAAGTGTAAAACAGCATCTTAAATTATGATGTCAGTTAATAACGTTTCCATCATTTTCAAGGTTGAAATAAAACAAACCTGATTTACTTGATCAAGCTTGCTAATGATGTTAAGGCGCACATCAGGAAATTCATCCTTAAGCAGAGAAAGGAATATTGGGAGCAGCTGTTCAATGGTAGCGTCCTGCACAAGCCATCTGAGTGAGATTTTTTATGTCCAGCACAAACAACAATATACCACTATAGTGTTCCTACAAATACACGTGTGAAGTAGTTGTTCCAAGATCCAATGTGTACAGAGTAATGATACTCAGCACTAACTCCACATAATTTGAATTTTAAATTCACATTACTTCTTGGTCTTCACAATAAAGATTAGCAAACCAATCATTATGCTAACAGAAATACTAATCAGCAAAATATTTTTACTCACGTCACTTGTTGGCCTTCAAATTCCAGAGAACATAGATAGCACTTAGTTGTCAATTTCTCACTAGTTACATAAAATTTCAAACACATAACCACAGGGTCCAAAACCAACTAAGACCTTACATTGAAGGTAACATTAAACAGCAAAGTGTTTTTATTTCACTCAAAATCATCAAAATTCAGAAATATTAATCAGCATCCATGACTTTAAAGAACCATAATTTACTTGCAGTCCACAGTGCCCTCCCCCCACTTCCCAGGAAAACAAAAACAAAAAAACAAAAACCAACCAACCAGACATGGCTTCTGAACAGGCTGGTTGAAGATAAAAACAGATAAAATTTCTCAATTAACTAACAAGGAACATTCAATAGTACGTTTTAGTAATCACTATTTTCAGGCAACACATTTGTGAAAACTAAAATGAAGACCTTGTACCTTTCCCAACACAGGAGCCATTCCCATGATAACTGAGGCTAAAGCTGAACGGACATGCTGAGAGGAATCTGATGACAATTCCTGTAGTCATTATTTGCTTAGCGCTCAGCATTAACAGTGCAATATATGGAGGAAATTTAAACTCTGATATAGAATATGCACCTTCACACAGGGAAGAATATGCTGAATTGCCAGTTCTGGACTTAAAATCCGGCAAAACTTGGTCACTTTGCCAGCAGCTGCAATACGAACTTCAGCTTCATTGTCTCTTAGCAAGCGCACATAAGCAGGTACCAAATCCGTCCTTACCACCCAAAAGACAAGTTCATTCATTAGGAACAAAGAACATTACAGTACAATGGCAGAGTTCTCTAATATAAGAATTATTTTCATGTTTACATAATATCAGGAAAATATACATGTGCTGTCATTTTTTTTATCATAGAAAATTTGATAATTATTTTTTTCTAAAATAAAATAGTAAAGAAAAAATAAATAAAGACAAGGCCATATGGTGCACATAGGCCAACCAAGGACAAAGACGAGGAGCCATAGAAAATGTGATAGAAACTAAAGTATCTCCAACTGTGATGAGAAGGGAAATTCAGAGGAACTAGGCGTGCAAAAAAAAAAAAAAATCAGTAACCTCCTTCAAAGAACCCCTCATTATCCAGAAACGGAGGCTTCATACATAATACATTTTCCTGGGTTTCATAACATAATTGGTCCAGAATACAATTCCCATCTTCCCACATAGATCAATAACCAACTTTTCTTCATAGATTAATGAAAAAATTACCTAGTTGGTTCAGGTCCTACAGCTTCACACAACTCGTATAGCTGGTTCGCAACCATGTAACGCACACGCCAAGACTTATCCTACACAAAACAGAAAGTAGGCAGGGAACAAGAAAGAAATTAGAGCTTGGATAAATTGAGTCAAGGCCATGAGATGAGGGTATAAAGCATGTAAATACCACTTTTACATTTTATCACACACGATAGAGGTGCTCACATTAAGAAATACTATTTAAGAAAAAATACTTTTATAGCCAAAAGAAATGGGAGACGAAATACCCCCGCCACCAAAAGATTGTAAAATAGATGCTCAACTAATTACTAAATAAGCAAATATAATGCAGATATATAGACTACAACTTCATTGACATTATCCCTTAGCTAGGAGGGGAAAGGTTTGAGAACAAAGGTATTCTAATGCAGTGCTTTTTTTAAAGTTGATACAAGAATCCCTAAGGAGTAGGACAGCTATGAAGATTTTAAAGTCAACTTAAAAAGAACTTGGAGGCATGTAAATCCGTCATGCTTACAATTAATAGTAACTAGTAAGTTATAATAACTAAACAACAGGAGTACAAAGCAATACAATTCAACATCCAGGCGTTCATCACAAAGATCTGGAAACCACTTACTGATGTAATTGTACAATACTGCTTGATCTTTGTTTCAAAATAGATCATGCTTGTTAAATTTCAACAATATAGATCATCTTACGAACAGAGTACCCGGGCATACATTTAAAACCGTGAAAACCAATCAATTGTGCAAACCCATACCTGAGAGAAGTTTACAATAACTGGAAGGATATGCAAAACACAATCTTGAGGTTCCAATAACTTGCCCAAAGCAGCACAACCCTCAACAGCCAGCAATCTTACAGAATCTTGATCTGTGAAAGATTTAGTGTAAGAACACAAAATGTACTAAAACAGACAGCTGTACCATACAAAAAATTCTAAAGAACAATTCCCAAGCTTTTTCAAGAGAAAGATCAATGTTTTTTCCCTGTTAGTATCGCAGGTGCGCTATGCACGTACAGCAATGATCTCAACTTCAACAATATGTTTATCCTTTAACCAGTAATACATAACCAATCTGATGCATGTGCACCCACTAGAAAGAAACCACACATGTATTCTTTCGCATGAATTTAATATCAGCAAGAAACCAGAAAAGTAATCACACTCAGGTAATGGATACAGAGAATTACCATCTTGTGTAAGATCCTCAAATATCGTCATAATATCAGTTTTCAGATGAGCAGGTTCGATTGTCGCAGCAAATTTTCCTAGGTTTGTTGCAGCAGACCTCCTAACCATGGGCATGTCATCTTGACACAATTGGCCATATATTGACCGCAACTCAGTCTTCAACATCTCTGGAGCACTGGGGTAGGCAATATGAAATAGCCCACATGCAGATACTCTAGCTGTAAACCATTCACCAGCTGCCAATCTCTAGATATATGTCCATGAAGAAACACACACAAAAGCCCTTAGAAAGCTACCAAAGTTTAATATGCAAAGAGCGTTTTAGCAAAAAAAGAAAAGAAAAGAAAAGAAAAGAAAAGAAAGGGAAAACTAGAAATTATCAAATTTTTAGGACAGAAGAAATAAAAAAGCAGCATAACAGTAGGGGAGGAGAGTAGTCGGATAACAAATTGGTTTGACGTTCTATAAGTTTGTCATTTTGCACTGCATTCTCTATTAAAAACTTAAAAGAACGTCGAAAGTATAGGCTCATGAGCAAGACTTTAAAAACGTATTCCAAAACATTCAATAAATCATTGGCCACATCTTTGGCATAACACACCTTATATTTATGGATATTTCTCAGTGTCACTATATACTATGAGTGTCAGATAAAGTAATGGAATCCATGCCGAAGGAAAAAAGAAAAAAATGTAGTAGAGGGAAATACTGACCTTAACGAGAGGAATGAACCAATCAACTAAATCACTCTCTCTCATCTGGGATCCAATTCGGCACAATGACTCCACGGCTTTGTCTCTCACGCATGTCTCCTCAACAGTGCACAGAGTTTCTAGAGGTGGAAGCAAAACATGGGCATGCTCAACTCCACCAACATAAGGGATGAACACTCCCAACTCCTCAGCCATTGCAAGAAGTACTTCATCATCATCATCATTGTTTTCACTCAGAAATGGGATCAACTCTTTACGGGTTCGCTCCTCTCCAAGAGCACGTGCAATTGTGGAAAGTCTCCGAATGGAGTTCAACCGTAGCTGAATGTCGTCATTCTTCAGCTCGTCAATAAGAACAGCTATTGGATATAGCGGCTCGTCAACCATAGACATCTTATGCGGCGCTTTCCTGTAAAATTAAAGACTTGATGAGGGAGGGAGCTACAAGAAGACGGCTTCCGAATAAGAATCAGATACTAGATGATGGGGGAAACAATACAAAGATGTCAACAAAATAAAAATAAAAAACATGAAACATAGCATAAGAACGAAAACCCTGAGGTGAAGAACAGTGCCCAAACGCAACATTACCCATAGATATGGATAAAACCGCCTTCTGGACGTTCAAAATAAGAACGTGGACAAAATCAAAGCTACAAACGATCTCCAAGAACTAGCTGGAAAACACTAATTGCACTAGAGATTTTGAATGCTTTGTTGTTGATTTATAATCCTCGACTTCCAAGAAAAAGTAACAAGTAGAAATGGACAAATCAGATCCGCAATCGAAGATCTGATGGCAAGATAAGCTAAGGCTAAAGAAACATAGGAAAACGGTAAAAACGTCCAAAACAGTGAGAGAAATATCGCAGATGCAAAGGTCCGAACCCTAAGAACGGTGTTATGCAGCTATAAAGGTGAAAATCAAAACCCTCTATCCATAACGTGAACAGCGCGGTTGAATTATTGTCTTGTTCCTTGAAACTGAAGATATGCGACTCATAGAATTCGATCTCACTATTATCTTCCAATCAACGACGAAGTAAAGAAGTGAAATCCAGAACAAAGAATGGAAAATTGGAAATGAAAAGAAAAATGGCAGAGGAAAGTAGAAAAGTGAAGCAGACTCACCTAGATCAATGCCCTTGGCTGGTCGAGCTTCAGGAACCTGTCGTCGGAGAGAAAGAGAAAAAGAAAGAGAACAAGAGAGAGAGACAGACCACAAGGAGAAGAGAACGAGGACAATGGAGGCTTTTGTTTCGATACTACCTGATCTGGAATTCTATAATAACAGAAACTATAAACTTTTATGGGCCGACTCATCAATCACGTATTTGCCAGCACAAGTCCTTGTATATTGGGCTTTGAGCCCAATTATTTGTTCACTGCTCATGGGCTGGAGATTTTGGGCTGGCTTATGGGCCTTAATACACAACAACCCTATTTTGCGTTTGAATAGTTAAAATATAGCGGTTAGATTCAAAATATTAGCATTTATAGAAATATTTTTAAAAAATTGTAAATATAGAAAAATTTATTAAAGTCTGTCAATGATAGAAGTCTATCACTGATAGATCATATTGCAAGTATACGTCTATCACGGATAGACTTTGCTATATTTACAATTTTTTTAAATGCCGTTGTACACTTAATTATTATTCTTAAGATTACTACCAATTATAATTACCATTTTCAGTAATAGCTATTTTCAAGAACATCAACTTTTTTGTTCAACAATGTGGAGATCAAATAACAGTATGTGTATATACACAGACACACATTCAATTATGAAGAAAAAAAAAGTTGGTAATTTGTTACAGAATTATAATTTTTCTCTTTGTTTGATTTTATGAACAGTGCATTCTATAAAACATTGAAATAACATAATTACTATAATGATTCTTAAAACATGATGATTTCAATTTACTTAGTTTACTTTTGGCCGGATGATACATTCAATTATTATTGATAATATATAGAATATATAGTGATTGTGTGTCGCATTTTATTTGTTTGGTGGAAAAAAAAAAAAGGTAGATAGTCATGTGATATTGTGATCCTTCACGGGACAGATCCATTTTCCAATATGATCAATTACTAGTTAGGTCGAGAATGGAAGAATCTTCATGCCTGCATGAATCAAGTCACAACTTGCCAATTTGGAGAGAATCATGTTACATTCTACCTTTATTTTCAAGTAGGGTTGAGAAAATTAGAGCAATCAAATCCGACCAAGCTCACTTCAGTCAAGCGGTTTAATGATATAAGCAGTCGGTGGTCGATTTTTCTAAAAAGGAGAAAGATGATCCTCATGATTATCGATCTAAACCGACAAGTCGTTGATCGATGGCAGTTTAAATTCAAATCCGACCTCACTCGACTGACGGTCACCTCTATTCAAGTACATGAAGACATGTTCTCAAAACATTTGGTAATATGGTTGGAAATAGTACAAAATGGTTTTTCAGTCTATACAAATAGCTGCTTTTGAAGACAAATGTGTTACTGTACTTTCCCTTGAAATGGAGTTAGTGAAACTGGGGAGATAATGAAACATAAAATTGATTTTTTTAATCGTATTACCATAAATTCTTTGCACCAAACAATGAATTGAGTGATATTCGGACTTCAATTCCAACTTTTTGGTCTAAACACAGTGGTTATCCCATTCGAGACCGATACCGGGAAGGAAATGGAATCCATGCTTTCTCGGTCTCGATTTCAGCCGGGATACCACCAAAAAAGAACGAAATTGATGGTCTTTTCACCCATCAGGTACCCAGAGTTCCAGAAACACATACAGTCATTTTGACACTCAGAATCTGGTGAAGTCTATATAGTTGCAAGCTTATCTTCAAGGAACAACACCCAGCTAATCCACATCAATCCCACCACAGGCGATCTTGGCTACATTGGAAGTCCACGCTTGACCTCGTCAAATCCGAGTGCCAAAACAAGTGCTGTACTGTAAAATCCCCAAAAACCAACAAAAATTCCTCATAAAAAATCATCTATAAAAGTTTGTACTTTTTCTTGTGTTTGTCCTTTGGGGACTTTTTTTGGGATTCCATTCCTTTTCTCTTGGTGTTGGTCCCAGCCAGAACATCACCGAACAATAAAAAACAATTGGAATGGTCTTTCAATCCTAAAAGTTTTGCTGTAAAAGTTTGGTACAAATGGGCAATTTTTATAAACTGAAAAACATCTTATACTATTTCTGGCAATTACTTACGCACAGAATGGGAGGACAATACAATAACAAGAAGAACAATATACAATCAAATATATGGGGCTTCACCTTGCTAAAGCATATAAGATTATGGAGTGATGCTGTTACATCACAAATGTACTAAACAATCCCTCTCATAACATCACATCTAGAAGCAAAATAAATGTAATGTCTTACCACAGTCATTAATAAACTTAATCCTCAAAAATAATATCATTATGTACGACGCTCCCTCCCATATATGGTCCCAACAGCTTTGATGAAGAGCTAACCCGTATTGATCTTTACACAGGACGGGTCTATTTAAGTTACCTGCCAGAACAATATAAGAGGGCATAGGTTAGCCAAACTGAGACCTCAACCTTTTTAAGAAACAGGTGGCAAATTCAACCATCACTGCAGGAAAGGTGCATTAGTTAGCCAACTTAGGAGAGGATTGATATCAGACAACCCAATGGAGTCGACTGTGGCATGGCATCCTATCAAGGATCAATTTTTTAGGCCAACGAATCTTAACAATCGAGTCCAACAACCAGCATGCTCCTTTTCAACTTTGAACTCTTCTGGTGCCTTGAAATTTGCCTTCTCACTGAGCTCTTCAAAGGCATTCAGGAGATTTTGAAGCCTTGCAACAAATTCAATGAGAAGCGAAGCAAATGTTGCCAAAGACAAGGAGCTTGCACTTTCATATACTTTGGACTCTCGTTCATTGGGCACGGTGTCCATCAAAAACGAAAGGCGTGGCCATGAAACCAGGTTTTTGTTAAAGACACTATCTGTGGATACCCATTCTGTCATGGGAGGGTGGATGCCAATGCTTGAGTGTTGAGCATCCAACGTCTCGTTCAGGGATTCAATTACCAACTGTTTGTTATGATCATCTTTGGCATCAATAAAATGTTGAGGATCTTCATGGTCCCTGTGCTGTTTTCCAGTTCTCCAACTAGCTGAGTTGATCAGCATATCAGATTTTTCGTCGATCTTCATTTGTAAAGTTTCTGCGGCATCATGAACATCAAAAAGCATGTCATTTGAGCTCAATTTCTCCATCTTTTCTACTTTACTTCCAAGCGCACGTAAGAACTTAGCTCCCTCAGTGCCAACCCTCTGAAGCTCCTTTGCAAAAACCTTTCTCTTCTCTGGTGGAGCCTGTAATACAAACTTGCTAGATCTAGTCATCTATAATTATTGGTTTTCCAGCGGAAGTCATCAAGCATATTTAATTGTTGCCATTTTAACACCCAGCTAGCAAATCAACAACCAAGAATCATCAAAATTATAGTTGTCAAAATCAAAATTATAGCTATCAACATCTTTCTTTCTAGAATTTCAAATCTAATCACCATGCTTAGCTATAAAACAAGTAAAAACACGACAGTTATGTGCATACAGAATGTCCCGCATTTTCAAAATCAAAGAAAGCTGCTGAAGGTTCAAATGGCAATGTTAAGCAAATTTACAGGTAAAGGAATTCAAAGGCAAAAGCTCTTTGAACTTCAAACCCCATTAATAAAAATACAATTCTTAAAAAAATATGCCTATAATTTAAAATCAGTAACATGCTAGCACCCTTGCCTTTCATAACAACCACAATCATCTAAATTACCAGATTAGAGACGACAAATTTTCCTGGCCTAGAATTAACAGTTATCACTAAGCTAATTAGATCAATTCCTTCTCCCAGCTTAATTCGGGTCAGTGATGATCTAGTCAAAAGAGTGACGATAAAAGTTAGACAAGATTTAAATGATAACAAAAGCAGCCCACTTAAAGGACCACTTGCTAAACCATTTCGTTGAAAGCGCAAGGAAGCTTATACCAATAATCGAACGTGCAGGTCATAACAAATGTCAAATTCAACTAAACTATACACAATGGAGTGGCTTTGAACAATTGTGATAGGACAGTTTATGTATCAATGTCTCCCAGTGGACTTTCTTCATTCTTTTACAAAAGATGAAGATCATCATCTCTTTCGTTGAACAGGTTAGTGACAATAGCCTTCAAAGAAATCAGCAGCAACAAAGAATAACTACAAAAGGAAGGTCTAATTACCTGGATTTCTGAAAGAATACAGCCGTGCATTGCCATAACCATAAATGCACAATGCCTAAGAGCACCACTCACTTTGACATAGTTATACCATGGATAATTGAATGTCTTGTAAGGACCATGCGGTGGCTCCCAGGAGGCAAAATCCAACTGCAAAAACAATGAGCCTTAAGTAAACCTTCTCGCAAGATTCCATCTAATTAAAAAGTAAGCCAGAACAAATACCAAGCTGTCCTCCTGGCTCGAGGACTGCACGGCCGATCTATAAGCATTATATACTGGGTCATCGGAAGCCTGATATGTAAGAATTTTCGAGGAGACTCTCTCATATTCCACACACTGGAGGTATTCATTAACAACGCCTGAACAATTTTTTGAAAAAAGAAATGATATGAGCATGTTATAACAGATTAAAAACCATAAAAAAGTGCACAAAATATTATTTATAGAAATGAATAATAGAATAAATCTTGCCTTCCAAAGAAGAAGCAACATTTTTGAAATTTTTCACAACCAATTTGTGTAGATCCTCCCCTGCCCAAATGGGTAATATACATATATTTACTACTAAACACATGCAAGCACCGACGCCAATAAGTAGTAACCGATAAAACGCCGTTTGGAAAAATGACGATGTACTTCCAGATATCAACACGATGCAAAATGTCAACAGAAATACCCGGAACCCATATTCATACATCTTCATCGGCGGATACAATTTGCAATAGCTTGCGAAAAATCCTAAATTAATGAAATG
>JBBPDJ010000002.1:1754282-1851372 GCA_037974625.1 Cucumis cinereus | reverse complement strand
AATAAAACCTCAAAAATCTGCAACGCGATGCAAATTGGGGGAACTCAAAAATCATTAGCCATACCAACGCTGAACTCGAAAACGACGACGACGGTGAGAATAGCCCAGACTGAATACTGGCCTACTTCTTTCAAAGGCTGTCGAAAGAAAATGACGAGCGAAGCGAGCGCAAGCGACAGCCCCATCTTGACGGCAAAGAAGAACTTACGGGGATCGGAACGGCCCATTTCGTACAACTTGACGGTAGTATTTTGAAAGCCTTTCCATAAGTTGGTGACCACATCGGAAACTGTGCGGAAACAACGACATTTGACATTGTCACCGGCGCTGTCGTAGCTATTCAGGCCGAAATCGGAATAGCCCTTACGAGATAAAAGTTTTTCCCTGTTCTGGTCCAGAAAACTCTGCCGGATTGATCCATATTTTCCTGCCATCTCTTCATCAACAATCGAAAAGAGAAAC
This sequence comes from Cucumis cinereus, assembly GCA_037974625.1. Classification (NCBI taxonomy): domain Eukaryota; kingdom Viridiplantae; phylum Streptophyta; class Magnoliopsida; order Cucurbitales; family Cucurbitaceae; genus Cucumis; species Cucumis cinereus. The sequence continues at coordinate 1,850,910 of JBBPDJ010000002.1, read as the reverse complement.
GCAGATTTTGAAGAATCAGGATCTCGCAATAGCGAAACAAAATGGAAAAAATATATATATACACAAATAATAATAAAGTATCGAACTCAAATAAAGAAAAGATTTATTGGATATAATTGTAGTAAAACGGCACCGTATATAAGGTCTGTTTTGAAGATGAGAAGGGGATTTGGTGATGGTGAGGCTGGCGGTGACAGAGTAAGAAATTTTTCGCTTAATAAATACAAAATAATATATTGTCTTTCCAAAATAATAATAATAATAATAATGTATAAAATATAAGCCGCGGGTACGGTAACTGATAACGTTCAACGGATTGGCTCGCGGAAAAAAAAAAACAATTTAAATAATATTTTAACTGACTATTAACCGCCAACCAATTGAATAGTGACACCTCCCACGTCGCCCTTTCGAATATATACCATTTTTCTTTTATGAAAAAGGAAAGGAAAATTGTACTTTGTTATTCTTAAGGAAAAACAAAAACACAAACACAAACAAAACAAAAAGTTGTCTCTGTTAAATTGTATTTATTTGCAATTATTCATCCAGCTACCTATTAAATTCATAATTTCTACAAAGTAATACTTCTATCAAATATAATTTTAAATTATATATCTAATCTATAAATTTAAATATTCCAAGATTAACTTTGTAATTCCAAAAATTATGATGACATTATTAGTATTGTTATTGGAGGGAGGAAAGTAATTTTTACTAATTCGCATATTTAAAATGTCTTCTGTTGGTACATGTATGTAATACAATATTGCAAACTATCCAAATCAATAGTTTACTTTGTATTTTTTAAAAGATAATACTTTTTATCAGAGTGGAAAAATGAATACGATAAAATCTTGTCTTTTTGTCAAAGGACATGGATCAATAGGAACAAAATTTCATCCCAACAAAATAAAATTTAAACCAATAATATACTAAAATATATAATATTCACGTATGTAATATTTATTTATGCAACTTCTTATATCAAAAAATGTTCTTTTGGTTCATCGGTACAAAGTAGTAAGAAGTTAATCAACTATCGATATTTGAAATGATAATTTATATCTTATTTATTCAATGGTAAACTAGTGTAGGCACGTAATCAAAATCATGGCCTCATTTGGTAACCATTTTGTTTTTTGCTTTTGAAAATTATTCTTATTTCCTTCGTGTTTCTTACAATGATTTGCATCTTCTTAATATAATGGTTGAATTTTTAGTCAAATTTTAAACAAAACACAAGTTTTTAAAGCTACTTTTTTTAGTTTTCAAAATTTGGCTTTGTTTTATTAAATCATTGGTAAAGGTAGACAACAAATACTAAAAAAAATTGGAGGTAAAAGTAATATATATAGTCTTAAATCATCGATTAACCTAAAAGTTTTAGTTAGTGAATGAAGGCAAAATTAATATAATATCCAACACTCCCCATCACTTTTGAGTTTAAAATTTGAGAAAAGCCCAACAAGTGAGAATAAATATTAATTAGGGGAAGAAACAACAATACATAGACTTGAATACATGACCTCCCCCGACCATTTGTTCTAATGTCATCCTAAATCGTCAATTGACCCAAAAACTTATGATAGTAGATTCAGTATGATATCAACACAGATGCTTAATTCTCAAAAACAAAAACAAAAAATAAATAGTTACGAAACAAAGTCTGTAAAATATATATTTTCAAATCTAAACCGGCAACGAATATTACTATGGTTTTCTAAGAAAAATGTTGTCACGCTCACTGAAATATGGAAATAATAAAAGAGAGATATTTGATGATGAACATGTGATGGACATCCACGCACATGTATGGTCATTTCCCAACACAATGGATATTTTAAAATTTCAATAATTTAGGATTCTTTTTACTATGATTGTCGTCGTCGTCTGTATTCTTATTTTGTTTGTTATTCTTAGTTGGATAGATAATAAAACAAAATTTAAGGTTACGCTTGAATTAACTTAGAAAATAAAATGTTTTTTTTTAAATCACTTTATTTAAACACTTTGTATAAAAGTAGTTTAAAATATACTTTAAAAACTATTATGGACGGTTGTTATACATTTTAATTTTTGTTTAAATTGATTTATTTTTTTAATTAAATACTTAAAAATGTATTGTAAAAAGCCTTTTGTTAAGTGTTTCGTGGAAACAAAAACTTATAGCAATTAATTAGATATCCAATTATAAGTTACATTTTGGTGTATATTTTTTTTTTTTTACTTATGATTGAAAGAAGTACATAGAGATGGATAGACGCCCACGCCCAAAAATTACTCTATACTTAGACTCAAGGGCTATTTCTTTTTTGTGAAATCCAATATTTCTATGGATTTTGCATATACGATTGACGAGAGTGCATATATATATTATAGGTAGACACGCAAGTGTTATTTATAATTAAATTCAAAGGTCACTGTGGTTATGTTTGCAGTAATGTAAGATGCTAGAGTGTCAGAAGATTATCTCTTGAAAGTTGTTTCAAGAGTTTACTATGGTAAGGGCACCATTCTTTTACCTTTTAATTCTTTTAAACTTATTTTTAATAATTTGAGGACTATAAAGTTATATTTTGAAAACTCATGAATCAAATAAATTTAGTTTTATAAACTTGAGGACTAAAAAAATATATTTTTAAAATTCAACAAGCGCATATGTTCTTTAAAACTTGAAGGTAAAAAAAGTAAAAAAATACTCACATAAGATATTTTAAAGAATAATAAGAACATAATTATTTACACTTAATAAAAAAGTTAACGAAATGACAAAATCCATACATTTAAGATCCAACCTCATTTTTGACAATTCCCCAAATAAAAAAATTATTTGTTCAACATAACTTAAAAAAAAAAAAAACAAATAATAAACAGCAATAAGGAGGTTTACAATGAGCGGCACATCATATCGAATGCCACATAATGTTTTTTATAGTCAACGTCACAAATGAAACGACATGTCATTAACCAATAGACCGAGATGCCGATTAGACATGGTATTATGAGTTGTGGTGAAGCAATAATTTTGCAGTATCTTAAATTACAGCAATTTCTTTTTACTTCTGGGTGAGATTTGGCATAATTCAATCAACAAATCAATGAGACGTTTCTTTAGGTTTTTTATTTAATTGTTTATAATTTTCATTCACATACTTATAAATATTTTTTTTGAACACTTAGAAAATCAATTTAACAATGCATATTGTCTTACCGTTTCTCTCTAGACTTAAAGTTCAAATCTCATTCCTTTACCAACTTCTCATTTTAAACTTTTCATTTGTCATCAGGTTAAATTGTACTCTTTGGCTTGTGGATAGTTCTCCGTTTCCATGGTTTGGAAGGACAAAAACAAGCATCGAGATTCAAAACCATTATTGTCGAACGTATTTGATAATCTGAGGTTACATCTCAGAATCAATTGGTAATAAGAGGAGTAGTCTATCTACCTTATAAGAAGTGTGTTTCTTTAATTTTTTCAATGCGTGATTCTCAACATCTCAATTTGACGAGATTAGCATATGTTATAATGAAGCTAAGATGGAGGAAATTACATTTTGGCCCACCTGTTATATTATTGTATTCTAATCATTTTCCTCCACCCACGATTCCACGTTTCAACTGCTGCCGCTTTCTGAATGGATGACGCCATTGGACAATTGAATCTTTCGTGTTGGAGTTGCCGCTGATTTTGGGCATTGAATTATATAACCCGAATCTTTTTAAGCAGTTTTATTATTATTTATTTTTAATTATGAATATTATTATTTAAAAAAGAAAAAGAAAAAAACCTGTAAACTATTATATAAAGTTTTTTTTTTTTTTAATTCCCATACTAATCTTAACTTATTCTCTTTTTTAAGAGAAAAATCCTAACTTATACTTACTTAAGAAAAATCCTAATTTATACTTCTACAAATTATTGTTTATTACTTTTAACCATTTGTTTTTTATTTTTCTCTTTGTTTTTATAGACCAATACATTGTGTTAAAAAAACATATTTTAAAAGTTCAAAATGTTTAATTATGAAATATGAGAACTATATGCAGTAAGTAAGTTGCAATAAAATGATTGAAAAAATAGTCATAGTGGTTAGGAAACAAGACAGTTATCAAATAGAGTCATTGTGATGTTATGAAATGTATTTAAAGAAATACAAACATACACACCCGTGCGCGCACACATATATTGTGCAAATATAATGTATTGCTAAAGAGAGAGACATCACACAGTGAAATCAATGCACAACATTACAAAACAAGATGATAAAACTACCAAACAAATAAACAAAACACACCCACCTGCAACTTAAAGGAGCAAGGTCTCGTGGAGAAAAGTTCTCGTGAATCGTCACAGGAGAAGCCCCGACCACTTAAAACAACATCTAAAAACCTCAAACCAAATATCCATGCTCATCACATGCTGAGGGACGTAGAGTGACTCCATAGACACACCTATTACGCTAGTGTAAAACACGATAACGAACAACAAACCAAGCAACTCTCTAAACCTTATGCCTCAACTAATTTCTTTTGCTAAAATGTCAAATCCAAGTAAGTTTCGTAGCCCAACACTATCTTATGAGAACACCTTTCCCACAAAAAACATGTCTCCCAAATACTCTTGCTAAAAGAGCACTAAAAAAATAAATGACTCATATACTCGACTCCACCATTACACAAAATGCATAGTCATTAGGAATATCATACTGTACCATTTGTCCTACACGATCACATGTATACCCCCGAAAGCACCACAAGATGCCAAGGACACAAGACTCCCAAACACTACTCACACTATCCTTCTGCATAACCTTAACATTAATTAGTTGTACCTTTGCGAAAAGATCAACTAGATCCTCAGAGATAGAAGTAATGTTGTAAACCGTGCTAACTATATAATGACATGAATAAATAGTTAGAAAAAACAAGAACAATTTTTAAAAATAATAATAATCTTTCACGTGTTACTTCTGTCAAATTTTTTAAAAGATCAATATCTATTAAGACCATAGTAAATAATCTTTTCAGTAATGTACAACTTTGTAATAAACTATACTCTTTTATTAATTTATTTATTTTAGTTGGATGAGGCAACTTACAACAATAGAATTGCAAACTTCCTCTCTAATTTTATTCATTTGAATCACTTACGTCTGTCATTTCGTACAAAATTAGGTAACATTCATATAATAAATACCTCATATTCAACTATATATATATATACACATATATATATATATATGAATATGTAAAGTTTGAAATTCCCATTTTAATAATTTTCCTGTGCCCATCCATCCATTTCAGCTCCAACGCAATGGGCAGCACCACCATAGGAGAACCCAAATTCTAGCTCTTCGTGCGCTCATACGTCATTTACCAAGCTGCCCCTCTATGCTGACCTTTTTTTTTTCTTTTCAATTAAAATCAAAGGTTCTCTTCTATGTCAACTGATTTGGTTTAAATTGGACTGCGGTGGCAACTTTTTAGCCAAGTATTTTTGAAAGGCCATCTTCACCCAACAATAGTTGTTTATCAATCTATTTCTCTTTTATCCTTCTTGCAAGAGCAATAGTTGTACGAATCTAATTAACTAATTACCGGTCTACAATCCAATTATCATAGTAGTAGTGAAAAAAATTGTACCTAATATTCCTGTGATAGGAACAATAAGTAAATTTATAATTTAAAAAAGAACGTAACAAGATATAAAAACTACACATGGGCATAGTACTTATCACACATGCTCGGATGCAAAAACCACCAATCATACACATGTATAGTAAGCAGAGAGCTTGAATAAACTTACTTCTTCTCTACAGTTACCTTCATGCATTTGACATAGTTTTTACCCCCATAGAGTTTTAGAGTTGTATTAAAGTTATCCTTTAATTCACTGGGTTGAGAAGTGTGAGGTCTAACATCTTCCCAATAGCCTCATTTTGGACCTAAGGTGATCCCTTGAGCAGAGGCACATGTGGAGCTTACCCCATTAAGTACTTTGTTTGATCGGGATGGAAAACTACCTCTTTAGTCCATTTAGCCCAAATTTTGTAATCCTCATGGTCTTATCGTGTCGTGATCAACCAAAACCATTTTGTGACAATTTAATCTAAAATTAATCACAACAAAACGAATTATTTCAATTCAAAATTGTTTTCTTAAAGTAACTGTAAATAAATAGGATGTAGTGTATTATCATGAATGTGAACATTATACGTCACAAATCACAAAGATTATAGAAAGTAGAGAAGATTTTAAAATATATATATATATATATATATGTATGTATTGGGTTGGTCTCATACTGGAAAAAGGGTAAAATAGTCGATCATTTATGATTAAAATTATGTATACTCGACCTTTTCTTTTAATATTAATCTTTATTCTAACAAATAATTCTATCGCATTTTTTGATGACCGAAATGATTACAATAAACGTGCCGATTTGTTTTATGTTAGAGCACAAACAAAATTTCTGTATATGAAAGTTTCCGGTGATCCAATCTGATTGATAATTAATTTAGTAAAGTACTGACACAATATCATAGCTATTAGTATGATATGTATATCTAATTTTTGTTCCTTTCTCATATTAAAAGAAAGAAAAGGTTCCAGATGGAGTTGTTTCGGACAGATCATTTTATTGGTTTATTTAATGTATTGCATTAATAATATGTAGTACCAATTATCACAAAATAACAAATTGATCTAATATATATTACACAATAATTTATGTACTTTTTTTTAATGTTCATTTGCTCAATACTCATGCGACGACTCAAATAATATATGTATATAGTTAGTATATCAATACACATTTGGTATTATCATCTCATAAAACATCGTACTTTTAGCATATATGGCAAACTATGTCCTATAATCCTATTAATAGCAAATATATCTTCTCTTTAGTGATTAGTACTCATGTTAATGATACATAATTAAATTTACCTTCAACTTTCAACTTAAGTTTTTGGATAATTTGATGATTTCTAATAGTATCAGAATAGATGGTCTAATTATATGTTCAAGTTCCTAAGTGAGAAAAGTATTAGAGATACATAAACTTAAGTTTTTGAGTCAATAAGTGATTTAAGAAGAATTCATCTTGTAATGTTGTTCGTGAAAGTAAAAAAAATATATTTTTTTATTATCTTAACGGTGATATGAAAATTATAAAAAGTTAATAAATAATTTTAAACAAATAATAATAAACAAAACCCCATCTTTCACTGTCTTCTCTCTCCTCTATCTTACTCTCATCGTCACCCAAACTTCAGCGGCACCACACCCATCGTCCCAACTTCCCTCTTCCGGCACTCCAACTTGCCGGTGGCGTTGTTAGCACCGTTTCTACTTCTTTTTCTTCTATATCTTCGACGTTTAAAATTTAGTTTAATACTTGGCTTCTTAATCTCTCTTTCTAAAATAAAGTCATTGCCCTTTTCTCCTTTGTCATTGAAACAGAGCAATTCGAGGATTGATAAAAAAACAAGAGATCCATATTAGTTTGCCCTTTAATTGATGATGTGATATTGTATAAAGATGGAGTTTATAGAAAAGAAGTAACAATTGGAAGAGAGGTGGGGACATGGGTGAGTTAAAGGAGGGAGTGAGGGGAGAAGGTCAGAGTGGTGCCGAGGGTAACAATGGAGATTGCGAGTTAAAGAAAGGAGAGAGGGGGAAGTAGAAAATGGAGACGCGACGTCGGCATCCGACGGAGAGAAGTGCTGGAAGAGGTTGGGCCTTGAGGTAATGGGTGTGGCATCGAGGCAGAGTGAGATAGGGGAGCCAGAAGAGGTTGGGGTAATGGTTGTGGCGTCGAGCCAGAGTGAGATAGGGGAGAGAAGTGGGAGAAGATGGGTTTTGTTTTATTTATTATTTTTATTAAAAAAAATGGTCAAAAATAGTAAGATAGATAAAATATTTACGGATAAATTTTTGTTTTTTTAGTGATTTTTTCATGAGTATAAATAATTTGTTTTTTTTTTTTTTCCAACAATCTCTTTTTATAATATACTATCATTTAATTAATTTTTATATCACCGTTAAAATAATAAAAATATTTTTTTGTTACCATGACAAATGAAAAAACTAACAGAGAGACCTTTTAAATCTATTTTTTAGACTCTAGAACCAAAAAGATTATTTTAAAAATATAAAGACTAAATGCATCGGTTGTTGAAGAAATAGGGACCAAAAAATTATTAAACATTTATTTTCACATCTTTCACTTGTTAAAATGGGTAAACTAAATCATCAAATTAGATTTAAAGGAATCGAAACCATAACACAATTAACATCAAAATCTAAAAATAACATTTGAAATCAACTACTCAAATGAAAACTACTTTAGAAAAAGTTTATGTGATTTTAATAAAATTATGGTGTCGTTTTATATAAAACTACAATTAAAATAATATTTACAATTAAAATTTTAATTTAACTATCCAATTTTTTAGGATAAAGAAAATTCCAAAGCTTAGGTAATACTTAGAGATACATCTGTTACGTCACCTATTTTTATGTATCCCTGCTCACCATTCATATAAAAAAAGTTAAAATAAGGTAGAAAATGAAATAAGAATGGTTATATTGGATAAATTGACGAGAGATAGAAAATAAATTAGGGTCGAGATCTAAGAATTTTTCCCAAAGCTTAGAGAAGTAATGTGTGAGTATATATATTAAAGATATCTTTTACACACTTCGGCTTCTTGAAGAAGCCAGGGAAAGCACTTGCCAAAATTTCCCGCCCATTTCTCTGCACTCTATCCATCAATGGCTCCCAAATCCGATAGCGCAGAAGGTGAACACTCGCATCTATCTTTTGAACTGTTGCTCACATGAATATCTAATTACTGTTTTGATTTCAATTTGGGATTTACGATGTCTTCAACGTTGAATTAAATCCTTCCATCTTAACTTCGTTCCTAAAATTTCCAGCGATCGTGCTCAACTACGTAAACGAGGTACTTGTTTCATCACCGTGCTTCATGATTTCTATGTTCATCCATTAAGCGTTTGCAATCCGATTCACTTGTTTTCTTGCTATTCTTTAAGCGTGTGTAGTTTCGTTTTCCCTCTTCTGCGCTTATTGCAGCGAAGATTGCAAGTTTTTACGCTGTGTAGTACTTATATCATCCTGTTGTTAGCTGTAACCCTAATTTGTACACAGAAGAACTTACGATCTTCATCGATTGAGTGTTGGGTAAACACACACTATTTAGAACTCATGTTATTTTCTCGAGAAGCGATTTGTTTCAGTGGACCTCCATTTCGATGTTTAGTGCGTTTGCAGTTTCATTATCAAACTCTCATGCACCATTCATATCATTTTCTATTATTTGGTGAGGCCTTTTGTGCTTTCCTGTCTAAAGGAATTTGCCGTATTTTTGTTCTGTTCAGCAAAATCGTCCACTGAACTCCCAAAATGCAGCCGATTCACTACAAAAGTTCAATCTCAAGAAAACCGCGGTGCAAAAGGCACTGGATTCCCTCGCCGACAGTGGACGGATTTCTTTCAAGGAGTATGGCAAGCAGAAGATATATATCGCTCGGCAAGACCAATTTCAGATCCCCAACAGCGAGGAACTTACTCAGATGAAGGAAGCAAACGCCAAACTGCAGAAACATCTAGACGAGCACAAAAAGGCTATTAGCCAGGTTGAGGAAGGTAATGACACTTGTAAATTTGAAAGAAGCCCTCAATAATGTAAATGTTATGTATCACTTGAGCCGTTTCATTTATGGTATTTGAAATGAAAATGATAGTATCACGATCTTTTGTAACAGAAATCCGAACATTACGGTCAAACTTAACGCTAGAACAAATGCAGGAAAAGGAAGTTATGCTCAGAAAGGAGGTAGATAGTTGCTAAATAGCTGTAACTTTATTCTGATCAGTGATAGTGTTACCTTCTTTATCTCTTGTTAATGTCTCAGAAAGTATCTTGTTTGATAAATGCTTGTCAGGTTAAGGATTTGGAAGACAAATTAGAAGTATTGCGCAGAGGTGTAACGTTGGTGAGCCCAGAAGATCGCAAAGCAATCGAGCAGATATACTCAGAGAAATTAAGCCAGTGGCGAAAGCGAAAAAGGATGTTCAAAGATATATGGGATGCAATCACTGAGAACTCACCCAAGGATTTAAAAGAATTTAAGGTTCGTCATTTTGCTTGTCCCCGTTTTTACCCAAGTTGTTCAGATTACTTACTCTTTATTCTTGCAGGAAGAACTTGGCATCGAGTACGATGAAGATGTGGGCGTGAATTTGCAGTCATTTAGCGATATGTTACCACAAAATCGAAAGAGGCCCAGGGGTAAGTGAGTGATACCGTAAACTGGGGCGTCCAACTGTATTAAGTAAGAGCAGAATTATTTGCTTATATTGCTTTTCTTTATTCAATCCGTTCGTAAAGGCAAATACATGTAGATTCTGTCTGCCTAAAGCTTGGCTTTTGTATCACGAATACTTATCAAGTGGCTTTCCGTTGATTCATGCTAAGTTGAAGGCACCATTTATTTACTATAATGCTGAGTAAAGAAACTGCCATCCTTGACAATGTTTGTTTCTTTTTCACCTTACACTCGTATATTTACATGGTCAGTGAGGTACTTTCCCTCAATTGACTGTGAACTGAACTTATAATGCTTGTGCAATAGAAGAGGTAATGGTCTCTGCTGTTGTATGAACTCAAGAAGAAATATTCATTTCTTATCTGCACTATGCTGTACAGCCTTTAGCCTCATGGGTGCCCAATAAGGTTTCATTTCAGAGGAAAATAAGGAAATCAGTGTTCCATGCCTTAGATAGACGAGGAGAAAACTGAGATTTTACATCATAGTTCAATAGATTATAAGTTACCAAAATTGTACCAACATACTCGAGTTGAGAAGAGATGCCTAGATGAATCCCTAAGAGAAGACTTTTATATGGCTTTAGGGAAGGGGCAAAGTAAATAAAATCCGAGTATTTCAATACCATTTCAAAAGATAAAAAAAAAATTGATATTCAGTCATCAGTGAAACCAATTTAAATATTTGCACACTATATCACGCTTAAGGTTCTTAAAATAAACGAATTCTACTTACAAAATTTATTATCTTTAAACAGACATCAATCAAGATACAAAGTGTTCAAACTCCTTAGTGCCCACGGACATGTATTGTCCGTATAACAGCCTCATTCCCTATGCTTATATTTTGTGAATCAGATTCCTCATTGTTTGCTGTGATCTCTGCAGACTCTGATTCCATCTTCTCACGACACTCAAAGTTCGAATTCCTCTCCTCAAGCGCCGTACTGCTGCTTTCTCCATTCGCAGCATCAACATCACTCTCGTCAAAAATCAAATCCTTCTCCAGCAGTTCGATAATATTTATTGCTTCAATTAGAATCTCATTTTCCTTTATGCTAGCATCCCCGGCTTCCGAACTAGAAGAAGACACTGGCTGCTTCAATTCTGTTCCATTTTCACTCTCCTCCACTTCTATAGACGTACTTCCACTATGTGTTTCCTTGTTTTCTGATTCCACTTCTTTCTCAGTGTTCTTGGATTCAAGAGTTTCAGTGGATTTTCTTGGTTTTGGACTCAGATTACTCAGGTCATCATGATCAAGTGATTTAGATTGAGAGAGTTCAACAGCAGCTCTTGCTGCAGCTGCTGCATAAGCAGCAGACTCGAATGCTGCCTGAGCAGCATCCGCCACGTCTTTGTACTTCTTTCTTCCTCTCATCGAATCAGCATACCGATTGTCTTTCTCTATCTCTTCAGGTAAAATCTGAAATACACCTTCCACTTTGGTTTCCTGCTGTGGTTGCTCCTTCTTCTCTTTGGCCACTTCCACAACTTTCTCCTGCATCGAATTTATAGGCATTCAATAAATCAAACTTGTAATGGATAGCTACTTCCAATTTCTTTAATCACACACCACACACCATACCTCAGTTGAAACTTCATAAGCCTCCAAATCTTTCAAAGTAATGCCATGTTCAGAAGCAATTTGTTTAAGTAACTTTAATTTGATCTCCAAGCTTGGTGGCCTAGCTGACAGCTTCTGTACTATCTGAAAATTCCCAAGTTTACCACATCGTTCAGTGAAAACAGCAAGGGAAGATTAGCATAAGAACACAAGCACCATTGCTTCAAGTGAAATGATAAGAACAAATCACAACATAACATACCATTGTACCAACAGCACAATTGTTGCGTAACTCAATAGCACGAGCCGTAAACTCCTTCCCAAAACGACTGGTAATAACTGAACGAATCTCTATAAGCTCTGGGAAATCCCCACATCTTGAAGATGCAAAAATCAAACCTGAAATTGCTTCCTTAAGTTCTTCTGGGCATTCTCTACATATTCAGAATCAAACCCAAAAGGAAATCATAAGTCAATTCAAAAGGAAAAAGAGAAACCAAATTACATCTTCATTTACCAACCTCTCATGTTCAAGTAGCTTGATTCTTTCCAATACAACCTCACAATAACTCTCTATTATAGCATACGCATCCAACAGTTTCTGGTCCTTAATAACTTGCTCCACCTGTCAAAATCTTAGTATTAGGGACATTTTAACGCTTCTTTTATATTTCCTTATGTCGTGTCAAGCCCATAAAGATGTTGAATTTCCCTAAGCATGCAGGTTATGAAGTCCAAACCCAAGCTTTTAAAAGTATGAAACAAAAATACGAATGATCTTACACGAAAGAGGGCTCTCTCATGGTGGCCAAGCTGCAGCAACTGAACTACATCAGAACGAGCCTGGGAGGATCTAACCTGGCGCTGGTTTGCAAGAACAGCGAGCCGAGATATGGCCAAATTCACGAGAGCTTTGAACCTTGTAGTCTTGAAGCTTCTTCCCAGCAGTGCATCAAGCTTCTTTCCCATGACTCCAATGTTTCTGAGAGATCTTTGTTAGGAGAACTCCGACAACTTCTCCTTTCATGGAGGGAAAGCGGCTTTAAAATACACAGCCACGTCAATAGGTGAATTGTCAAGGTTAGCCACGTGGACGCCAGGTAGAATTCAAAAGGAACCTAAAAGTAAAATACAGGTTTGGACTTTAGAGACTCGAAAAGATCCAATTTTTTATAATTCATCAACTACCAAGTTGCCTTATTTTGAATTGGGTCTTTTCTAGATAGTCCTTTAAATCACTTTTTTATTTAATACCATAAATTTCAAGATTTGAGATCTGTAATTGGTGAAAATAAATTAAATACCAATTTCCTCTCTTAATGATCGACGATCACATTTATAATAGTCAACAAATATACATATATTTTACAAAAAGCATCAATTTCAGATGTTGACACTCATGGACAAAATTAAGTTATAAAAAGTCATAATAATTACAATTAGAAATAAAACGTGTCGTAAGAAGAAAAAGGGAAAGGTTTGACGCGGTTGGCGTGTAAAAAACACAACATCACGATCAATGTAAACAACGGGAAGAAGGGTCTTTAAAATTAACCCATATTTTACGTAAGTTTTGGATTTTCCTATTTTTCCACGAAAATTTTCAAAACCTGTAATAAAGATTGAAAAGAATGGATGTTATTAGATTATTGTGATTATTATTGAAATAAAGAAAAATGGAACCAATTTTCTCATCAACTTTTATAAAGACAAGAAAACCAATTGAACTTGTCCAATAAGCTTCCGTACATAACAGTATATTTGTTTTCCACAATTCCCTGATTACAACTTTAACAGAGAGTGCGTATCAGCCGCAATGAAAGGAAATTTTATGTCTTGGCGAGTGGTGCATGAATTCACAAACATCGGTTGGAAAATCAATGTCAATTAAGGGTAAAAGGTTAAAATAATGATACCAAACCATTTTGTTTCCATTGATAGACTTGTTTCCATTGTCACTTTTACCAAATACCAACCAGTCTTGCTGTAAATACAAATCCAATTATGCATGCAAGTTAAAGGAGTTTTCTCAACGACTAACACAGCAATTTCAAGGATATTGCCTCTTGGTTTGGCACTTGCCAAATACAATTATGCCCTTTCTCCTGATCCCGTCGTTAGAGTGAAGTTTCAGAACTTTTGCTGATACCAAAAATTGCCCTTTTATTATTTTGCTATATAAAATAAATTGGATAAATTTTATGCTAGACTGTGACTTTAGAGGGATAGTTTTAAACTAAAATGGATAAATTTCCAGCAAAGATCATTTGTATTTTTTTATGCTAGACTGTGACTTTAGAATACCTTTGACATCATTTTCCTAATCAAGATTGCAAAAATTATTGAATTGAATAGCTAAAATTACCAAGTTGCCAGGCCTTTTATTTATATTACAAATTTTCTTGTATATGTATAATAATGTCTTTGTTGAAGGCAAAATCCGTAATCTCCAAAACATAAAATATTAATATATACACAATCTCTTACGTAGAGTAATATAGAAAGAAGGGGGTGGGGGATGATTGATACTTGATGGATGCAACCATGAAAAGGAGAGCTGTGGAATATTTCAAACGAATAACAAATGCATGGAATATCATCGGGACCGATAACATTAATGACGAAGGGAAAATCCATTACTTATTGACTTCCTCATCAAGTAAATAGCGGCAAAGAGCAGGAATTAGATTGCCTCGTATCCACAAAATGATTGAATATATTTCTTACTCTTCATAGCCAGCTCATTGGCATAGCCTACAAAAATTATCCTGTTCAATTTATGGTAAAGAAATGATTGGATCTAAATACCCATACAATAAGATACGACCACCATTTACAGACCTTTTGAATACGTAGGATTTGTCTATTCATCTAGAAAGCCCGAACAACTAACAGGTGACACCACTAATCAATGAATTTAAGAAGGGCCATGTTGATACTGGGAGATTTCCTGGATTTCTAAGATGTAGATTAGCAAAATGTGCTGATTAACTTTTTAAGCCCATCCAGCATTCCACAGATTTGGAATAATGCAAGAGTATATTCGTATAACAGGGGTTTGGTACAACGTTGTTTATATGAACTAAAATAAGACCGTGGACAATTCTAATAAACAGAAGGCTATTCAGGATAATCCTGGGGAAAATTGAATCAGCATCTGAGTACTTTTATGGGGCAATGCTTCTGATTACAGAGATGAAATTGTTGTTAAATGTACAGCTTTGTGCAAAGAACAAAACATACCTCTTTTCGATCCAAGATTACAGTTAATCAGCACTAAACTACGTAATGGAACATGTTTGGATTGATTTCCTACATGCTCAAATATATTTTCTCCGAAGTGTAAATAAGTACTTAAAAAAGTCAATCCAAACAAGCTCAAAATGAAGACAGGTGGACAACAAAAAGGAACAATGACTAAGGCTAAGGCTTCTGGCTGCCATTACAAATAAAGAAAAGAAAAATCTTGGTGAAAAAAAATACAGCCACAGAAACAAATAGGCCTGTATAGAACTGACATTAATCACACAGGAACCTAGTTAGAGTGCACTCATCTCAAATGCAGTCAATTTAAGTGTCCATAATACTGGTATAACAAGTATCTAGAAGATGGAAAAAAATACAACAAATAATTCAATTCACATAAATGATCATCATATAAAGCGGAGAACTTAAGAACAATTACTACTGAAATGAAAATGACAACACATTAGCCAAGTCAAATGAGCAAATACAACCTGACGAAGTTCAGGTGATCATCTGGTGATCTATATTTAGACCAATCTTCAACGTGAAGCTCCAAATCTTTATAAGAAATTTTTTTGGAACCAATTCGATTATGCAAACTAGACTTGATTGGAAGAAAACACAGCAAACAAATGTGAAAAGAGAAACATAACAATATCATTCTGCTAATAAATCCGAAAGAAAGGAGAACCTGTATCATGAGGCATGAAGAACAAATAAGGTTTAAATTTATACGCATGCCTTCCATGCACACAATAACGACACGATACCATCTGCACAATGTGACAACCAGTACCATAACTAAGATGCAACAGAACAGTAGATCAAAATACAATTCCAATCTGTCATTACAAACATGAATTCATGATGAGAATCTGACAGAATTTGACATAGGAAAAAAATTTTAGTGGGCAGCTGCAGATGTATAATAGTACGAGCATCAACAAGTCGATTCCAATTTTGAGCTAAAGAGATTAGTCCTGAACGCCCAGACAGGCATTTTTCTGAAACCATGAAGTATCTAAACTGTATGTCTCAAAGTACCAATAGTGATGGGGGTGAAAAAAAAACCGCCACCAGTTTTTTCAGGAATTTCACAAAACAGGGTAATGGAGAATAGAAATAGATGCCCATGTTCATTCAGCATCTCCTTAGAATTACAAGTGAATGGAAAAGCAACATCATATGAGCTACAATGAGATCCAAATAAGTGACCTTGAATATACTCCAACATAACTGAACCAAACAGAGAAATGAACTGGATATTAAACTTTCAAAGCCTATATATGAAAAATGTGAGCACCTAATAGAAAGACTCTCCAGCAACGAAACAGGGTACTTTGACTGTGTTCATAACTAATAAATCCCTCACAGACCAATGCTTCAAAACACATTAACAAAAGATACTCACAAGGTCATTTGATTTTCGATCTACTCTTTTGTTCCAAAATGTTGAATCATCTAGAAATAACTTGCTCATAGGCTTTCTTCTAAAGTTTTACTTTTAAATCCGTCCCTGCCCTAACTCCCACACTTAAATTTTGAAAAGCCTAAGAATATCCAAGTTATATTTCATTCAATATTTTTTATAAGCTTCATTCACTATTTTCTACTGAGTTTTAAATGATAATAACATAATTCAAACTCTACAATCTCAAGTATAAGCTAAACTTCTGAGCACTTCGGCACAAAATAGGTTGCACTCATTGATTTATCAGCATTTTCTGGATAAGTAACAATAATCCTGCCACTGCAACACCAGAACTTAAGATTCCTAGAATCCTAGTACCTTTCCATCTCACCTCAAGAAGGATTGAAGAAGGCTTTTGGGTTGATTGCACAACGCCCATCCTACTTTTGTATTCATGCATCTCTAATTTAAAGTTTATTTATTCAACAGTTATAAATATAGTTTCGCTATTTTCTACACATCTTATTCCTAATAAAATGATGGAGACCATCTTTGTGATACCACGGAGGAAATTTAACTGAAATTTTAAATCACTACTACCTTTCAATGATAAAGATAAACCTTCCTTAAATAAGTCAGACTTCTTATTACCGTATTAAATCTTCTATTTATTTCATATTCATGCAACGCTTCTTGGTTCGGGAGCTCTGGAAATTAAATGCTTTCATTATCACCAAATTTTTATGCTTACATTTACCACATCCAGGAAACAGAAAGAAAATTGGACTATTATCCTTGATATTAATAGTACTTAGCATCATTGCATTCTTTCTAAGAAATATACCAAAGAATATAACCTTGAAAAAGTTGTATAGAAATGGAAACACTTACAAGAGAATGGGGATGATATGCAGTACGCCCTAAAACAAGAGAACAAAATCTTAATAAGACAATGAAGCTTTTGAAGGTAAACTTCTAGGTTCTAATCTCACATACATTTAACGGGAAAAAAAAACAACAAAAAACCAAAAAGATACAAGAACACAAACTAACTGCTTTACTCACTGAAATACTACTTCACATTGTGCCACAGCGGTTAACCTCTCCAATGCAAGTGCCTCCATAAACGACTATATCATGGACCAGCACAATCCAATCGTTAGGTTTTATTCAAACTAAAGACGCCAAATAAATTTTGAAAACTACGATAGTTTAACACAATATCAATACTGCCAAGCAACATTTAAAAGATACTACAATCAATAGTTCAAAATGTTCCCAAATATATAACAATTGCATGCACACTAAGCAGACTATCATTCATGAACTAATATAAGAGATGATAAATAAAAGTTCTCGTGATACATTCCCTTATCAATTGCTAGCACATCCTTCTTCCCAACCACCCCACAGAGGTGGTAAGTGTTGCATGATAACAAAAACATGGTCATAGATACACATGCATCTGTCCTTGAGGAAAATAAACTAGGCGGACATATATAAACTACTATCAACGCTGTCGCAATTTGCTCCCAATAAAACAAACCAAGGTACCTTCTCCTGAGTGCCTCTAAATCATTTAAGCACTGGAAGGTTCTCTCAGAGCAGAAGCAGACATCCTGAAGGAAAAACTATATTAGACACTTAAGAACCTGAAAGCAAGAAACAAAATGGCTCGAGAGAAAGAGGTGGGGAGAGAGGACAGTAGAAGATAAAATCTTGCCAGCCTCCATATTAGAGTAAGGAAAATTACAAAGTAATTGTATTAAAAACCAAAATAAAAATTAAGCACTGAATATAAACAACAAACCATCTTAGAAAAAAAAAGAAGAAATTTTATTTAACAAAGCACTAAAACTAAATAGATTTTTTTGTTCATACTAATTTCCTTGCGAGCACAACTGCAGAAATGTTGTTTGAAGTACAAAATAAAAGAAATAATGAGGAAAGCAAGTATGAACAAAATTTTCATAATGGCCACAATCAAGAATGATTACAAGAGGAAGAAACGCTTTCAGCAAGTTGTCTTACAATAGAAACAGTACATTTGACTGAAAGAACCGCCCACTCCTGACCAATATGACCCCTTCTGAATTCAATCATCCCATAATTGTGCCAGAAGCTTAGGTCATCATAAAGAAGACTGGCAATACCAAGTGATTAGAAACTGTATGAATTAGGTCATAATTTACAAGAAATCTACTGAACTCCAGTGTCATAAAGGCAGCAACATTGATCACTTGCCAGTGATGAATGGATGATTCAATGCTTGTGATACCGTCATCCTTTTTTCTGGATCCAACACAAAAATTTTGTCAAGAAGATCCTTAAAATTGGCTAACATCTTTGGATCTTCACCAGGAGATCCCCTAATAATTGACCCAATATCTTTAGGCTTTATATTGACTATTATTCTCTTTATGGTCTGCAAAAGTAGAATTCAAATCTCAGTCAGTGTTGATACGGCTGCAATAGATAGTGGCATATTCACAATGCAATACCATTCATACACACAACAGCATTTTAAAATCCTTTAACAGACAATATTTACTTAGCTTCAAAAATCTTTGATGTCCAGAAAATTTAAGTCAATTGTAATCATATATGTCAGCAAATTTCCAGTAGGAGTTTGTGATACAACAACACAAACAAGCGAATGGCTTAAGACCCCGGAAGCAGGAAAAGGGATAATAATTACCTTTTTGGTTACAGGATCCTCCTCAGAAGCATGGAAGTTCAGGTCCTGGTCAAAATGTTGGTCAGTAAATGCTCCCTGTAAAGATCAATGGGAGGGGAAAAAACATCAGTAGCAAGAAACATATAACTTTAATTTGTAACTCAGAGACATTGATATTATACAAAAATCCTGTCCGGTGGACAAATCTATGTACCTTACGAAGCATCTTCTTTGGAAAAGGGCCCTTTAATTCCATGTGTAGGCGCAGCATGTCATTATTAGAAGGACCTGGAAAAAGAACTTTTCCTGTAGAGAGCTCGTACAAACAGCAACCCACCGACCAGATATCCATTGGATGGTCATATGACAGCCCTAAAACTGCATCATGCAAAGTAAAATCAGTGAAGTAATAACTAGAATACTTGGATAAATAAAGGCTCAGTAACAACAAATAAAAAAAGGTACACTATCTCAGACCGCCAGATTCAACAGATGGAAAAAGTTGAACCAAAAAACTTACTTATTTCAGGTGCACGGTAAAACCGGCTAACAAGGTATGGTGTGATTTCATTTTTACCAGCAAACATGGCATTACCAAAATCACAAAGCTTCAGCACATTTTTCCCCTCGTTAACCTGAAATTTTATCAAGCATCGTGAAAAACATAAGATCGACCAATTCAATGGAATTAAAACTTGAAAACCTACCAGCATATTATCTGGCTTTATATCACAGTGGAGAACACCACAATTTCTCAAATGCTTCAGGGCAATAAAAAGCTGCTTAGCGTATGCCCTCACAGCAGTTAGCTTAAGGCCAATATTGCGCCCAAATTTCTTCAAGACCTCACGGAGATTCATATGAAGAGATTCAAAAACTAAACAAAGATGATTCCTATATTTGAAACTTGAAAGAAAACGAACACAGTGACGCTTGTCATCTGGATCTGCACCTACTAGCTTTTTCAATATGACCAACTCCTCCAGACCAGCCTTGTACCTGAACATCACAGAATGCAATAGACCATCAGGTTCTTGAACAGGAAACAAAGTGAATACGACAAAAGCATCACCGGAAATAAAGCAAGAAAAACATACATTGTTTCATTACTACGCAAAATCTTGATTGCCACTTCTTCTGGTTCGCCAGGACCAGCTTTGAGATCCTTTGCACGGACCACGGTCGAAAAGACACCTTTGCCATGAGCAGCAGCAATTTCATACCGACTATCAAGCACTTCACCAAATCGATAGTCTATATTCAACACAAAAGTTAAATAAGCAAGGACTAAATGAATTATATACATTTTTAGGTTTTTTGTCTTCCAATTTATTGAATCAGAAGTTGTGATTCACGCCGATTTTATGATTCAGCCTCCTGAATTGCAGAATTCATATCATTTTTCGATTCAAATGAACTAACTAACTCATATTAGCTCTGTTACGTTTTGACTCATGTGATACAACTCATGTAACATATGAGATTGTGTACTGTAAACTTACTATAATATCCATCTGCATCATCCCAATTGTCATGAAGACCACTCCTCTCTATCTGCAAACCATCGCCTTTTCCCTGCCAACATGGACAGAAAAATATCTAAATGCCTTGATGCAATGGGAAAATAGAACTTTAAAAAGCGTAAGTTCTCATACCATTTTACGAACTGCAGCAGGCGTTTCTCCAAAAATGTCATCACAGAATAATCCATCTGACCCCTCAGCCTGCAGTTATTAATATGAATAAAATTTAAAATTATAAAATGGTTCATTTTCTAAAAATAAAGAGCACAACTAAGGAAGCAAAAAATTGCACAAAATGGAGCTCAAAGGAGACTTCAAAGTTAAGAAAATAATTTAAGAAAAAGAGAGAGGAATCTACCCTCTTATACAAGAGAGCATTCTGCGCACCTTTGGAGTACCCTCTCCAAGTCCTTTCGTACCAGCAGTTTTCTCAGATGCAATTACTCCATTTTGCAGTGGTGATTTCTCCACAACAAAAGATGATTCAGCAAGACAATCATCCACTGCCCCATCATTTAATTCTGGAATAGCATGAGCGGCAGCTTCTGATTGAGGAGAATCATTTCCAGAATCCTTATCTGGTCAAAGAGAAATCATTGCAATAAAATGAGACTGAGGTAGTTACAATACTGTCTATCTACGTTGCAGACCTAGTAAAATCTCTAAACTCTATCAGACCGTTTGAGCTCATCTCTAAAAGGAAAACAAAAACCAACCAAAACTCAAACTACCTGACAGTAAATTGTTTGACATCAAAATAAGACAGTGGAGGAGTGAAGTACTACGGTTGTGCAGTAGGAAACTTCAAGTAACTTAAGTCCACGCACAGAAGTTGGCAGGAAGCAAGTACATAATTGCTGGCTTCTCTGCTTGATCAAGACTTCCTAATTGAAAATAAATGAAGCCCAATCCAAGTAAATACAGAAATTTTACCTTTCTCGGATTCCTTCAAAGAAGCCTCTACTTGTTTCTCTAACTGCTGGCATTTGTATTTTTCTAAGATTGCTTGTCTCCGTCTTCTACTCTCCTCTTTGATCCTGTTAAGATCCTCCTCTTCTTCATCAGCTAATTGAAATGGCATGACGTCACCATCCTCTTCCTCCTCATCATGATCACTATACAGAAAGAGAAGTTGGGCCATTGTAAGCAGATAGACTTCACACTGGCAAAGGAAGCCAATGTATTTTTTTAAAAAAAAAAAAGAGGTTACCTCATTAGCTTGTCTTCACCTTCTTCACGAGTGCTTCTCTTAAAACTACCATGTTTTTCGACAGCATTGATGCCTTCCCCATCCAAACCGAATTCATTATCATAATGCCTAGACTGCTTAGAACCTTTAACGTAGCCATGTTCAAGACTCCCATACTTGTCCTTACTACTTAAACCGTCACTGGCTTTATTCTTGTTTCTATCGTCGTGTCTCTCCCTATCTAATTCTTTGTCCCTAAACCGATCCTTTTGCATCTCTCTCACCCTCTCCCTGTCTCTATTTCTGTCACTATATTCAGCCTTATCATCATTCCGATCCCTGTCCCTATCCCTTCTCCTATCCCAATCCAATTCTTTTTCCTTACTCCTATCTTTTTCCCTTACTCTTCTTCTATCCCTATTACCCTCTCTATCGGTGCTCCTACATCTTTCCTTTTCTGCTCTTCTATCCCTGTCCACCTCTCTTTCCTTGCTCCAACCTCGCTCCTTCTCCGTTCTTCTATCCCTTTCTGCCTCTCTTTCCCTACTCCAACCTCTTTCCCTCTCCGCTCTTCTATCTCTTTGCACCTCTCTTTCCCTACTCCAACCTCTTTCCTTCACTCTCCTATCTCTTTCCACATCCCTTTCCCTCCTCCTATCCCTCTCCAACTCTCTTTCCCTGCTCCTCTTTCGTTCCATCTCCTTTCTTCTATCCTTACTCCTACCTCTCTCTCTCTCATCATACTTTTGCTTATCTACCCCCCTATCTTTATCTTTGTTTTTTCCCATTTCATTTTCCTTGGACCATTCCCTATCCACCCCCATCTTACTTCTCCCATTGTCCTTTGTGTCCCTGCTTCGATGCCTTCCCTCTCCCCTAACACATTCAATGTAATCATCATCCAAGTCATTGTGAATTTTACTTTTATCATCAAACATTGGGAGATCCCAACTATGATAGTGTCTACTCTTTGACTCTGCCTCCTCTTCTACTGTTTCACGAGACTGAGATTGTCCCCTAGAATGACAATTTGACCTTGATCTACTCCTACAATCTGATGCATCGATGAACCGATCGTGAGATGTTGATGGTGTAAAATCCTCGGACTTGCCTTCAGTCCTTTCTAACTGTGGCCTTTTCCCATTCCCCAAGGTGTTTGCATCTGTTGCCACCTTTCCATTGCCATTGTTGCTTATTTTCTTAGTAGCCCCTTCAGAAGGAGATGTCATTCGTTTGTGCAGCCTCTCATCTAACTCCAGAGATTCGTGATCAAAATCCCCTTTCCAATGACCCTCTCGGCAACGTTCAAGATTGTTGTATTTAGTTCCAGCCACTTCACTCATGGAAAAGCTAGCATCGTTTCCATGCTTACAACCAGAGTCAGTTTGATAGAGAATCATGTTTTCCTTGTTTGTGCCGTTTTTTAGATAGTAGCCACCTTTGTCCTTATCTAAATTATAGAACTTACTGTCCACTTTCAAGGTCTTCTGATCTTGAGCACTGTTTTCTGCCCCCTCCTTCACAATTAAATTAGCCTCGATATTAGATGATTCATCCACCAAATGACACTCCTGCAAACCCAATAAGAGTACATGCTTAGTGCATATGCTTGCATTACAAAGTCCCCGATAAAGTACATTCATACAGTATTGGATGCATAATAGGAAACACGTAACCAGATCTTACAAATTAAATGCAAGCCTCAATCTTCACTGAAACGCCTACTGAAACTTCTTTTGCATTTCACTTGTGTTTGTGATGCATAATCAGATTCTTACATGTGCAAGAAAGAAACACTGAGTAAAAGCTAACAAAACGTCACCATGAAAGTTCGATCATAGTCTAAAATTAAATACAAGAAAATAATTCTCAATTGGCAGCTGACATCAACGAAGGAAAGTACATGTATACCTGTAAAAGGTCATTGTTCGTTTTTTACAGACAGTTAAAAATGCATTCGTTTGTTCTCTAAGAGAATCAAATCCTTGAAGGTACATTTGATTTTCAAACGTTAACAACCCTAGTTTTTTCTTAAAATTACACGGCAATCAAATAGAATGTACCGAGTAGAAAAACAAGCAAGTTGTCAGACTGAAATAAAATTGCGTTGGCTGGAACCTTACCATAGCGGGCTGGTCAATCCGATCAGAAATTTCATCAGCTTCAAGTTTCCCAAATTCCACATCCACCTCCTTCCTCGCGCCCTCGTTCTCGCGAACACCAGACTCGTCTTCTTCCAGAATTTCACCTTCCTCGACGTCATCTTCAGGCCGAGATCTGCGATTAGCAGCGGGAGGAACACTATCCTCCCGGTCACGGCAGCTTTCTTCTTCGCTCTTATTGCTGCTGTGACGATGTCGGTGGTGCCGGCGATGGTGACGGTGTTTGTGACGCTTCGAAGATTTATCATCGTCTTCATCGGAAGCAGATCGGCGGTGCTTCCGGTGAGCAGTATCGTTAGCCATTGGCGTCGCAAGAAATCTAGGGTTTGTCTCTGAAGCTTTTCGCTGTGTACGCGTTTTGGGCCTTCAGAGAATATAGAATTGCGTAAAGAGATAGTTGTAGCGCTGTAGCCTTACGATAACTGTTTTTCGGCTAAATAATAAAAAATGCCTCTTCAACTATACGATTTACGTAAAAAATGCCACCTTGAACTTGAAAAAAAAATATATCAATTAATTAATTAATTTTTAAAAATGTCCCCAACTTTACATTTTCTGTAAGAATGATCCCAATATTTTTAAACTTTAAAAAATATTCGTAAACTTTTCTAATAATTCAAAAATATTTTTATTGTTAGTTTTGTATAAAAACTGTAAACTTTTGTTTTAAAAATAGTCCAAAATTTTTCAAAGATTTCAAAAATACCTTTAATTTAATAAAAGTTTAAAAGAACCCATCGTGAGCATTTGAAATATAAATTAAAATAATAACTTTAAAAAATTTCAAATGCTCTCCATTGGTACGGTGAACAATTTATTTGAAGTTTTCTAAGTTCGAAAATGAACAATTCTAAAACAAATTATATAGATATCTTCACTTTTCTCATATAGATGTTCTCATATTTCTTTTAATTTTTCAGTTCTAAGCTTAAGCCAATTTTATCAATAGCCAAAATATTTTGTAAAAAAACTCAAAATTTTAAGTAAACATAAAATCACACAAAAATTCACAAAATTTCAAAATCAAAATATTATCTCACAACGGTAAATAATCAAATAAAAAAAGTTGACTATTAACACACACTACAATTACATTGACATATTTAAGTCTTAAAAGTATTTAGTGCTTTATATGTTATAGTTTATGCATATATATACATACATACATACATATATATAACTACAATAATAACTTTTTTATATCTATGAGTATTCGGGTCAGCTTAAACGTACTTCGACTAATATCACGAGAAACCCGTCTAACCCTAAAACATTTAGCTTTTTAGGAAACTCGTAGAATAAGACGTTAAAGGAAAAAAAAACAAGTGAGATAAATACTTTTTGTTGAAATGTCGAAGACTTTACTTTTCAATCAACTCAATTTGAACTGTATTTTTACGTTACTTCAATTGAAACTTTTGAAAGTTTATAGATGTTTTTTAAACAAAATTTAATGTTTCCCATTAAAAACTATCAACAAAGGTATCTTTTGATTTGTTTTTAAAGCTGAAGATTATTTTTTAAACTTTTAGGATTTTTTTTACACAAAATACAAAATTCATGGACATTCTTTGTATATAATTTAGATGAATTTTGTATTGTTTTTAAAGACGTTTTCAAGTACACTCAAATGAATCAAAATATCTACAAAATATAACAAAATTTTAGATTTTTATCAATGATAGACACTCATAAATATCGATAGGCTTCTATTAGTATCCATTATCGATACAATTTATGCTATATTTTATAAATATTTTGTTAAATTTGTCATTTTTTTACGATTCTTCTTTCTTTTTTCTTTTTTTTTTTTTTTTTTTTGTATACTTTTACTTGAATTATTATGTCCATCATATGAATTTTACCTTGGTGGGTTAATCGAGCATATTGACAGTGGCCAAGACACGGTGTAGTACACCGGTGATATATTAGACGATGGTTTTTGTTGTTTGACGAATATTTGAATTGAAGTTAATTTATCTCTCCTAAGCAAAATAATAAATAAATCAAAGTTCTTTTTTTTTTTGGCCAAATTATAAAAGAAAACACCATTCAACTTTGCACTTCCGTAAACAATAAAACTTTTGAAAGTTTCAAAAATAAAATATCCTCAAACTTTCAAAATTTAGTTAAAAAAAATATTTTTACTGTTAGTTTTGTATGAAAATCCTTAAAATTTTATTTAAAAAAATACTCACGAATTTTAAAAAAAAAAATTAAAAAACTACTATTTGTGTATCAACTGAGGGCAAAGGTATTTTTTAACTTTGCAATTCCAAGCAGTACGACGATTTGATTGCATCAAAAGGCAATATTTTTTCATCTTAAAAGAAAAAAAAAAAAAAAAAAGGTGATCTCTTAAACTTTTTTCTTTGAAGCTAAAGGACAAGCAGTAAAATCCTTTATTTATCAACAAACATGAGTGAAAAATATTCCATTATATATTTATAGTTATCTGCAACGAGAACCAAACAATCTCTTTATTGTTGAAACTCTAGATGGAACTTGCGATCTTCGAGTCAATATCACTTTCTTGTCCAACAAATTCACCACCACAGACTCTGTATCTGTACCCCAACAAAAATCATCAAATCAATGACGCTCAAATTATGTCACAATTAACCATTAATTATGAATTCCAAATTTATTTAAGAAACACAGTTAAATTCTAAAATCAAATACGGATATTTAAATCTAAATTTACAAACAGGCCTAAATAATTCTCAAACCATATCCAATATTTCCAAAAACAGCTTTTGAAAAATCACTCATATTTTACCTTTCTCCTCTCTCTTCCTCGCCTTCTAAACACCCCTAAAACAGAGGTAAAAGGCCAAATTCTGTACATGAACAGAAGCAAAATACAACGATGGAATGAAATTCCCCAAAAAAAACAGAATAGAAACTCACCGTTCATTTTGGAGAGTATATTGGCCAGTTTCTTCTGACACTCAGCACAACCAATATCAGCTGTCAACACAATTTCCTGAACCTGAAAATCAAGAACCATCCGCTATTAAATTGCAGCCACAAGAAACCAACTTCAAAGCAAATGCAAGAGAAACAGAGGAAAGAGCAGAGACAAGAGGCAGAGATAAGGACTCAATGGAAGCAAGACTAGAAGCATGAGGAAAAATCCTCTGCTTCCGAACTCCGATTCCGACCGCCACCACCGCCATGCTCCGCCTCCGACTCAAAGGAAGAAGATTTTTATGTATGGGTTATTGTGAAAAAAGGGGATTGGATTATTATATAAGTGGTTGGGAAAAGGGAGAAGGAAGATAATGGAGAGTAAGTAAAAGGGAGTGAGCCGTGAGAGTGAAATGATGATGATGATGAGAAAGAGTTGACAAAGATGGTTCTTTTCACAATCACAGCTGCTTTCCGCAAAAAGAGTTTGCCTAATTTTTTTCTTCTCGCGCGGAAACATGATGATTCCTTCGAGGTTGCTTCTATGACCAAACATTACCACATTTTGGGATAATGCTATAGAATATTGCTTGCGTGGTAATTCTTTATTTTTTATTTTTTTAAATGAAACTACTTATTTTTTGTTAGTCCTTTAATTGTCTAATTGTAGTTTGTTGTATTTTTTTCATATATTATATCTTATTTTATTGATTAATATTTGTGTTTTTTAATTTGTTTGGTTTTAGTATTTTTGTATAATTAACTTTCACATATTTGACAATGTTTTTTTAAGCAATATATGGACTCGAGTATTGTTTTGTTAAAAACAAATGTGTGAAGTTTAATAACATTAAAATAAATATTTATAAATATAAAATATAGTGTGAATAGACGAAGTATAATACTTGCAATAGTATATAATTGTAGCATCTGGTCCTATTTAATATTTGATGTGGCATCTTGTTTTTCATGAATTTCGCCTCATTCTTGAGTTTTTGTTGATTAAATTGGCAAGTTAGTTATTGAATTTCTATTTTTTAAAAATAGTTTGTATATACTAGTCATTAAGTTGAAAATTCAAAGTTATTATATATGAAAATTAAATTTAGATCTAGTAACTACTTTTTTATTTTAATTAATCTATCAATGACCTATGAGACTAAATGAAACTTGAAGCAACTTAAAATTCAATCTTACTTTCTTTACAATGAGAAACGTGAATGGAAGTTGTCCAACAAAATTTATACTATCACAATACGCATGTTTTAAAAAATAGTTAAAGCGAGATTAGCTAAATGATGGTTGATACGACGTTATTCCTTGAAAGTTGGAGGCTCAATTTTTCACCTTATAACTGTTGGACTAAAAAAAATAAAAACCAAACAATTTTTCATTTTGATCAACGATCATGATGATAAACTACACCATTTGTTGTCACAAGTGTTTATAGCGAAAGGTTAACTTTTGAACTGTTGACTTCATTTGAAAAAGAAAATAAACATCCGAGTTTGTAAGGGAAGTATGAATGAACCGAATGAGAGTAACAATGAAAATATAAAAGTATTGTTTAGAAAGACTTACAATTAATTGATAACAATTACGTGTACCAACAAATAGTGTCTTCATTTTCAATGCCTCGATTATAATAACTTGAAAATTAAGTGTGATTAACTTGAAACAATTATATGTTGAGTGATTTCATGAGAAAAATTCTAAGAAAACACGTGAACAATGATAAAATGTGTAAACAATGAGTGACTTAAATGCAACACGATATTGACATTTTTTTTATTTATCTTGAATGTTCAAAAAAAAAAATATATATATATATATATATATATATATATATATATATATATTCACACATATTACAAAGGTGAAAGACATTTTTTATAATTTAGTTTTAGTTATATTTGTTTAATTGGTTTTGTGTCCAATCGAGACAACGACGTCGTACTGCACAGGAAAAGAGAAGGCTGCTAGAACTACAAAGAAACGACAGATCCCACGCCAAGTTCCCAACGGCTCCAAGGACTATACGACTACGTGTCTACATTTTCCTTGAGTTGATTTATTTATGTAATTAGCTTGTAATTAAAGCTTTAATCTACATTGATGTGGATTAGGGGTATTAATCATGGGCGCTCCACTACCAACAGACAAATAAAGTTACATTTTGCACCCGTGTATTCATTTTGAAGTTTGAACCATTTTTTAGTTCTTGGATTTCAGGGGCTATTTTGGCGTTTAACAAAATACCCTTTTTAACAGATTATGACGCTAACTCAATAAATTATGACATCATAATATTTTAAACACTCATTGTTCTGTTATAATTTTATTGGTTGTATCCTTGAAATTACAAAATTTCCGTACAAAGGGAACAAAGTCCATCAATCTTTAAACGTGGGCCTTTTATTTATTTATGACAGACTTTTAATTATTGAATTATTTTTCTTCTATTCGTTTTTAGGTTGATTCAGTGATATTTATAACGATATTTATCTTTAGAAGTAAAAGATTTGATATCCTATTCTATCATTGTTATACTAATAGACATGAAAATTAATAGAATTAATATATAATTAGAGATGAAACATATAAATTGTATATAGGTTAAAAGGTTACCTTCATCTCAACATCTATACCTATAAAGGAGAGGATTCGAGTTCATATGATTTTAGGTGTTTGCATGTTATCGAAGGATAGAGTAAATTTTCGATTTGTTGAAATGGTTGAGTCGTGCTCTCTCTTTGTTTAATGGAATAGGTGATGACTAAGTGCATGAGCTTTGAGGATACGTTGGATGATGACTTTATAATCAAGTCAATTATACCATCCACAATGTACACAAACATACTTAAATTTACATTTGATGCTTTACTCGTTGACTTAAAAGTCAACATCAAAATGTGTGTGACCGGACACAACTTTAGTGCAAGCTCTTTTATATGCCTAGTTCAAAATAACCCTCAACACAACCACCCATCAACCATATACATTACGTAAAAGAACAATAATAATGAGAGTCACCAAAATGGGCCAGGAACTATTCCAGCGTACCCTCCATTGTCATGGAACAAACTTCCATTGGAGCAAACAATCAAAAGAAACCAAAAAATAAAAGAATAAAAAGGTGAATAGATAAAATGTTCTTTATTTTTAATATTTTGACGTCATATCGACCCAGGTCCTTGCCGCAGTGTCGATTTGTCGGTTGGATATCATGCCTCGAGGTATTAGTGGAACCAACTTAATTTTTGTTCAATTCAAAAAATATCTTGTAAAGATAAAAATCAAACAATTAATGTTTAACCTTCGAGAATATTCATGTTCAACGTAGATGTATAAACACAGTGGTTTTTCAATTTGCAACTCTCATTTTGATACAACAAACAAAATTAAAGTGAATAGTATTTTTCGTTCTAAATTTTATATTTGCTTTTAGAAAAATTATTAAATAATTATAACATTTATACTCCAAACCATGCAAACTCCAACTATTTATAGCTCGTTCTACCACTTTTCACTTGTTTTATAATACTTAGAAGGTGAATGGACTTGAAACAAGTGAAATTGTGACGTGAACAACGATGAAAAATGAGAATGGCCGTGTCAATTAACGAATTAAACTCACTTTAACCTATACATTTGATCTTTGATATATGATTTGTAAATATAAGAATAAGTTATTTTCATGTCACGTGGGCATGATGCATACCCAATAAAATTGTAAGTTTTATTTATACTTTAATTTCTAACCCTCTATCTCTCTTCCAGTTTGTTCTCTTTTTCATCTTCCCACTGCTTCTATGATCCATTATCTCCTCTTCTCCCTGTATACTAATTGAAAAAGTTGCAAACTTTTATAGATAACATGAAGGGCTGTGTTTGGAACTAAATAAATTAAATCTGTAAACACCATATCTGTATTAAGAAAAAAAAAAAAGAAAAAAACTATTTCAGGTCATAATGGTATATGTTTTCATTCACATTTTGACAGATTAAGTGATATATTAATTTGATAGAATTAAATTCGAAGCCCAAATCCATCAAAAGTTTCTAGGCCCAAATAGGAGTTCGTGGGCCAAAGAAATGAAACGTGGCCGAGTCAGTCCTGAAAGTAGGGTGCCCCAGGCCCTAGTTTCCTTCTAATCCGCTCCCAAAGTTTTCCTAGAACACTTGGCTAGAGAGATTCGAACCCATCATCATGATGTAAGTTAAACTAAACTCTTTCGTTCAAGCAACTATTTACGAAATTCAACTTTTAAATTGATATAATTATTAATTTACGTATGCAAATTATTTTGACCATTCCTTTAAGTTTAGTATACCAAAAAAATGTGAAAATACCAAAAAATAATATTGAAATTTATGCAAGTAGAAATTTAATTTTTAAAGTTTTAACAATGTATAATTACGACGACATACATAAATAAGAGAACTTTTAAAGTGACAAATAGGTTTAAGAACTTTCAACTACACATAGGTTTCAAATTTCTAATAATTTTTTGGGTTGAGACCGTACACTCTAATAAACTTAGCTATACTATCATAGGAAAGTATAAAATAGATTTTAGATTTACAATGTCTATATATAAAATTTGGACAAATCACAAAAATAACCTATATAAGTTTTAAAATTGGGGTACATTCAACATTCAAACTTAAAAATGTAACATTTGTATAATGTTTAATTTTTCAATCTAATTTATATGGTAAATTTGAGGATCCAATTTTAACCTTTGTAAAAATTTAAATATTAATTTTAACTGCCAGAAAAGTTAATGGGTAATTTTGGCAATTTTAGAATAGTATAAATTTTCCAATAAATCCAATGGGACCAAAAACAAATGGAAAATAGGGAAAAAGAGAGGTTTGAGTGAGCCAAATGTAGGCGATGGAAACACAGTTGAGGTAGCTCAAATCTCCCAACCAACGCCTCGTCGTCTCCGCCCTTTTCCTCTTATACTTCTCTTCCAAATCTCCACACACACTTCTCTAACAGATCTTCTCCATCTCTCCAATGGCGTCCCCTTTCCTTTCTCGAGCTGCTCTCTCCAGCAACACCACCTCCATTCCATTTTCCTTCTCTTCTTCAGTCTCTTCTCGCCTCCCATGGAGCTCTTCTCGTTCACACACCTCATTTCCCGCTAATTCTCGTCGGAGGATCCCCGCCGTTCAATCCAAGATCCGGGAGATTTTCATGCCTGCCCTTAGCTCCACCATGACCGAGGGCAAGATCGTTTCCTGGGTCAAATCCGAAGGGGACGTTCTATCCAAAGGCGAGAGCGTTGTCGTTGTGGAGTCTGATAAGGCCGACATGGATGTCGAGACTTTCTATGACGGAATTCTTGCTGCTATTGTTGTTGGAGAGGGTGAAACTGCTCCTGTTGGAGCTCCGATTGGTTTATTGGCTGAGACTGAAGAGGAAATCGCTGAGGCTAAGGCTAAAGCTGCGTCTAAATCCTCTTCGGCTCCTTCGGCTCCTGCAGCTCCCGCGGCTGCTGTTTCTCCCTCTCCTCCGCCTCCCTCTTCAACTCCTGCACCGGCAATATCTCAGCCATCGCCTCCGTCGGATGGACCCAAGAAGATTGTGGCTACTCCTCAGGCGAAAAAGCTAGCCAAACAGCATAAGGTGGATATTGGATCGGTAACTGGTACTGGTCCATTCGGTCGAATTACTCCCGCGGATGTGGAGGCTGCCGCTGGAATTGCCCCTTCGAAGCCTGCTGTAAGCAATGTAGCTTCACCCGTGGCTTCCGAGGCTGCTTCAGTGGCTGCTGCTGTTCCATCGAAAGCTGCTGCAGCTCCTTCCAACTTGCCTCCTCCAGTTCCAGGCTCAACAGTTGTGCCATTCACGACAATGCAGGCGGCGGTGTCTAAGAATATGGTGGAGAGTCTCTCTGTTCCTACATTCAGAGTTGGTTATCCGGTGTCCACTGATGCTCTTGATGCGCTCTATGAGAAGGTACGTGAAATATTTACATAATTTAGTTGGATTTTCCATCCGTTTGGAAATTGCTGACCATTTAGTTGGGCAATTGGAACGATTTCAGGTGAAACCAAAGGGCGTCACAATGACTGCCCTCTTGGCCAAGGCTGCTGCTATGGCTCTCGCTCAGCATCCGGTTGTAAATGCAAGCTGTAAAGACGGGAAGAGTTTTACGTATAATAGCAACATTAATATTGCAGTAGCCGTGGCTATCAACGGTGGGTTGATAACACCTGTTCTCCAGGATGCAGATAAGGCAAGTTGATTACTTTACGGATTTATAAAGTTGGATGTACCGTGGCGTGTTATCAATATTGCTTTTTTGGGTATCATCTTATTTATTTTTTGTTCATTGCAGTTGGACCTCTACCTGCTGTCTCAAAAATGGAAAGAATTGGTTGAGAAAGCTAGATCCAAGCAGCTTCAGCCCCATGAATATAATTCAGGTACCAACACTTCCCTGTGTGTGTTTGCGTATACGTAAGCCATGGGGCAGAGTGAAATTGAATTGTACTGCCTGTAGGAACTTTTACTCTTTCCAATCTGGGGATGTTTGGAGTGGACAGGTTCGATGCTATACTTCCTCCAGGCCAGGTGAGTAATCAGAGTTAGGCTACTTATACATAGGCAATGCATTTTTCTGGTCCCTTTGTTTCTTTGCGTTTTGTGTTGATTATTCCACATTACTTCAGGGAGCTATCATGGCCGTTGGAGCATCAAAGCCTACTGTTGTCACTGATGCTGATGGCTTTTTCAGCGTGAAAAGTAAAATGTTGGTGAGTTCTGTTTCTTCTAACATTTGTTCCGTTCTCACCTCTGTTTATTATGAATGCTGAATTTAAGGTTAGTTACTGTACAGTCTCAATCTTAAGAGGAATTGATTAAGCCAAACTATATTGAACTGTATTCATTGATCATGATCAATACAAGGATTCTCAGTATATTCCAAGTTATCTACTTTATGGGGATTCTTGGGTTAAGCTTTGCGAAGAAATATTAACAATAGTTTAGGAGATGAATAGAAAGCATGGAAATAGACATACCCGTGTATAAACTTACGCAGGAACTAGTTTTATATGCTTGAAAATGACATGAAGTGTTTGGTTGGTAGGAATGAGATCTGTTAGATCTGATTTTGATCTTTATCTTTTTACCGTCTAGTATCTATTGATATATTTTGTATGATAGTATCCTAACATGGAGAAAAACAGTGTTGGAATTTCTGGCTTGGACTTTCTCTTGGGTGTTGGCACCACCAAGAATAAGCTCCCTAGAAAGCCTTTCATTTTTACGGGGGTTCCGTATTCCAAATGCACTTGCAACAGAAGCCAAAGAGGGAATGAAGGAAAAGCCTTTATGAGATCACCATTCAGAGGGTTTGGTAGAGAAGATGTCAGATTTGTCCTTGCACCCTGTCCCAGAGGTCATCACTATAGTGCCCAAGGAGAAGTCATGTAGCCTCTATCAATCATTAAGATTTCTTCTGATATTATGGTTCCATCAAAAAGAGAGAATACGACATTGGCTAATAAAAATTTCTTTTCCACGAGAGAGTAGAATATGTAAAAATGGGCGGAGAAAGCCACTCAACCTTTCTAGAAGTCTTCCCTAGAAGGGCACTTTTACACTTGTGAAAATTGATTTT
The DNA here is from genome assembly GCA_037974625.1 of Cucumis cinereus. Classification (NCBI taxonomy): domain Eukaryota; kingdom Viridiplantae; phylum Streptophyta; class Magnoliopsida; order Cucurbitales; family Cucurbitaceae; genus Cucumis; species Cucumis cinereus. Next base: position 1,816,224 of record JBBPDJ010000002.1, on the reverse strand, counting down.
GGTCCTTTTGGCCATAACCAGTTCGGGATTGGATATCTATTGCCTTAACCATTTAGGATTTTCAGCAGTGCTTCTGTCCTTTAAATGTGGCCAACCAAATGGAAGGTCTTCGGTGCTCAGTCCTATTTTTCTGATCACAATAGCTTCAGTTCGGTTTGTCAGTCTTGAAGCCACTGAATACTGATTTTTATTTGGTTGGCAAAACTAAGGACCCTATTTGGCAACCACCCTTACACTCTGAATATTGTTAGAGATAGCTAAGTACGTGTGTACATAACGATGTTTCATATCTTCACAATTCAGACTTCAGAGGGTTGATAAAATTTATCTGTACTTATGGTAGTAATTTTGTGTAGAGCAATTCTTCTTAATCATTCTATAATTATTTTCTTGTATTCTGGAGTGGTGTGCAAAGCTTCTTGTCTAGTGGACGTTGGCAGAAAACCTTTCTACTGTATAGACGTCTTATGACTGGAAAATTCTGCAATTTGCAGGTGAATGTGACTGCTGATCACCGAATAGTTTATGGTGCTGACTTGGCTGCCTTCCTTCAGACCTTCGCAAAGATAGTTGAGAATCCAGAAAGCCTGACCTTGTAGAAAGTCTTCATTCGCATGTTTTCAAGATCAATTAAAACTTAACTGCAGGGGGAAGGAAAAGGCAAAGTTCTTTTGTTTTTTGTTTTTTGTTCTTTGTTCTTTTTTGGCCACGGAATGATGGAAGTTTAAGTTAAATAGAGTCCCAGAGGAATCCTTTTTGTGCATGAGGTCCTATTGATACTTTATTTTGATATATATACTTCATAATTTATCTTCTATTTCTGAAAGGTTGAAGAGCAATAATGAGTTGATTTACTTTTCTAAATTGTTGCGTAAGGGAAATGTAATTGGTAGAAACTCAATGGATGAAGAAGTTTGGTTTTATCCATTTGACAAAGATATTTGGCGTTCGTAAATTCAGCCTAAGGAACAGTTTCTTTACCTTTTAACTTGTGCCACTCTGTTTAAATGTCCAATAAAGACAATAGTTTATGTTGAAAATCATATCCTTCAACTTATCCAAATTTCACTATTTTCCCCTTTTGCTTTATACTCAAATTGAAAGGTACTGTGACCTTTTACCATGATTTATCCGATACTCCGAAACGATCTGACATGTTATGAATTCAAATATTATATACAGACAAAAACACTAAACAAACTGTGTATTACAAAGGAAAATAGTTTATGTTGAAATCATATCCTTCAACTTTCTTTTGTTACTAACTCCGTTGAGATGAGGTGCTTTGCTTAGATAGGATTAGTGAAGAGCCAATTGTCTACAGGAGGTGAAAAGTCACCAGTCCAAGCTGATCTTCCTAGAAATGTAAAGCTTGTCAATATATTCTATAACCGGACCCGAAGCATCGACATACCTTCTCATTTTCTTCTCTGCTGACTGATCTGCAACGGCAAAAAAGGTGCTGTAAATTTACTTGTGCATACAACATATTTAGCACTATAATTAGGAAGTGTAAATGAAATGAGCATACTGGTCTCGTTAAGCTTTAGCAAAAGCTGCTCCCTTGTTGGAAGAGTATACATTCCAGCAGAAACTGCTGTTCTGACTGTCCAGCTATGGTAGGGCGCACAAACTTGGGTATAAGCTGTCGAGGCAGCTTCCCTTAAAGAATATTCACTAAAGGCACAAATGAGTAACTTTGTAAGTTTTACCCCTTTCCAATATTCAAATAAGAGCCCAAAATAAGCTTAGCTCGATTGATATAAGTATCTGCTTATGACCGAGAGGTTTGAGGTTCAAATACCCCGTTTAATTATACTAAAAATGTTCAAATAAATACACCAACGTCAACTTTCACTTAAAAAGGGAGAGAGTAGGCTAATTATTGTAGAAATGGAACGACAATTATTGTAGAAATGGAACGACAATGTTGAATTGCTACTAGATTAAAGTCTTTTTTTCTTTTTTTAAACAATATTATATTACATTATGAAATATGGAAAGAGAATTAGATCCCGAACTAGGTCTCGAATTCATGGATCAAATTAAGAGCATTTAATCATTCATATAAATTCTTCTGTAGCTGTAGAACAGGGCAAAGATGATCCGAAGATCAGAACGTAACTACAAAAGCAATTTTTGTGTAAAAAAAGGTGAAAAAATCCATCACTTGGTCGTTTGTTCATTTGGTGATGAAACATGAACTTCTGAGAAACATTGACAAAAAAGGAAATGAACATTACTTCTTCCATCTTCATTGCAAAAAGTTATATCGAAAGGGTTACAGAACTTACTCAGTGGACATGAACTGTTCAAACAGAGCTCTAATAAGGTCCAATCCTTGCCGAACTCGACGCAGATTGCGAGAATGGCTTCCAGGCGTTTTTACCGTGTCATTTGCAATATCAGCATCAAGTATTGTATGCAATGTCTCATATTTCTTGGAAGCTTCCACAAGATCACGCACCTGAAAGCCAACAAAAAAAAAAAAGAAAAGAAAAAACACATAAAAACGGGGGTGATTCCATTTGAATTCCAAATATCATTCATCATTGAAATTTCATTCTATTTGCAATCTGATAAAGAAACAAAATAGAAGATGAAGAATTTAGAGGAATATAACCTTGGAGACGTACTCTAACTCAGCAAATTTGAAGGCGAGGCCGAGAGAACTGAAAAGAACAGAGACAAGAGAACAAGCATCACAGAGCGTATCCAATCGGAGTTCCTGAGAAGAATCCTTCAAAGAATTTACTAATTTGGCAAGCCCTTCGAAGGACTCGGCTATGGCGGTAAGAGGGGTCGCACCCTTATCCATTTCTATGGGCCCTCAAAATCCAAAGCCACATCTACCACCATTATACATGAAACTGTTTTCACTGAATCATTTGAGATTTCAAACAAACGAAGACAGAGAAGAAAGTAATGGGAACCCTGTTGGGAATTTGCAAGTAATGGAAAGAATTTCAACTTTCCTAATGTGAAGAGCCTGTCATGGAAACTGGGGATTTGAATGAATGTTTCTTTTTATTTCTTATTTTGTGGGTTTGGGAAGTTGGGAAGTTCGCTACGGATGCGGTTTGTCCAACAGAATTTTGAAATTTTGAAACGCTGAGTAGAGGAGAGAGAGAAAGTGGTGTATGGTTCATGTCGGTGTGATCACTAATTTCGCGTCATATTAGGTGGAGACCTCGTTAGAAATTCGAAATAATAAATCTACCTATCATTATCGTTCTTTTTATTGTTTTTCCAAAAACATTTTGTGTTTTTAATTCAATCAAATAATTTTATTTAGGAACAACAAAAAACATGAACTACCAATAAAAAGAAAAAAAAAATGTTATTTTTATTAATATTCCCCATTTTGTTAAAATAATGAAAAGTGGTTAAATTACAAGTATAATGTGTGGCGCTTTCTCTACAATTTTAAAAATGTATTAACATATTAAATAATAATTTAAATTTTATGTTTGGTAAAACTTTGAACTTTCTAAAACTTAAAAACAAAAATAAAAAACTTGACGACTAAATTGGTTATTGTATAAAGATCAAGTAAATACATCATAAACTGAATTGGTAATGTATGGAAATTTTGACAAATCTCTTGCAGTCCATATCTGGATAGATTCAAGAAACTTCCAAGTTGAATGTAACATGGGATGAGATAAATTCATCTGATTCCCAATGTCATTAATAAAAATAAATGATGTCTTGGATTCAGGTCTGATAAACCTTTGTGTTTACCTTCCCCCTTCACCTTAGGAACACTTGTGAGTTTGAAATTTACATTCTGTACTGCATATTTTTACAAATTAGAATAATCGCCATGCCATGTCTGTTTGATCCTTTAGCCTAAGAGAACATCACGGTCCAAATAGTAGACTCGAAAGAATCCATTTTTGGGAACAAAAAAAAAATTGCCAAACAAGAAAGGACAAAAAAATTGTGGAGATGAGAAAAGTAAAAAAGGTAATAAAATAAAAGGTAGAAATGAGAATGAGAGAAGGGTATTGAGTTGCGAATTAAAATTTTTTTTAAAAAAGGATAAAACGCATCTTCACATCTATGTTCACAGCAAACACAATTCACAATGTTGCCAAAGGCGAAAAGAGATAAAAGACAGAGATTTAAGAGGGAAGCACGACGGATAAATACAGATTCTTTCCTTTTTGTTTAGATGATGATGTTGGATTCGCTGTCTTTTTTCATATACCTTTTCTTTTTCTTCTTCTTTTTCCTTCGTTTTTTTTTGGGGGGGGTTTATTAAAATTGGCAGGAGAATGGGGACTTAGTTCTGATTACCCTCGAATTCATGGATATGATCTAAAAGGTAGTTGGCAGCCATTTCCTCGTTTTTGTTGCATGCAAAGAAAACCTCCACAACTAGACCTCTGTCAAAACCCATATCTTCGAGCTGAAAGGAAAAACGAAGACAAAAAAAAAAAAAATTATCAACAATTAAGTTCATCAAAACGATCAATTAAGAAACCAGATGAATCCATTTACTCTATAAAACTGTCTAATAAGTTCCATAACTTTCAAGTTTTGTGTCTACTTGGTTCTTAAACTAGATAAATCCAAGTGCCTTTCTTTTAAAGTTAAATTACATGTTAAAACGCTCAACTCTGTGTCTATTTGATCCATTTACTATAAAAGTGTTTAATAAATTCAAAAACTTTCAAGTTTGTGTCTACTTAGTGTCTACTTAGTTCTTAAACTTTAAGGAGGGTCTTATAAATACTGAAACTTTCAATTATGTCATACAATAGGTCTTTACATTTTCAATGGTGTCAAATAGCTCATTGATCTATTGTTAGACTCTCTTTTTTAAATTCAAACCTACTATTAGACTTAAAATTAAAAGTTGAATAAGAAAAACTTTAATTTAATATTCAATAGATTGGTTAACTTTTAAAATCTTAAAAGATGTTTAGAATATATTAGGCACAAAATTGAAAGTTCAATGACCTATTTGACACGTAATCGACAGCTCAAAAGACCAATTAGACACTTAAATGAACAAGATGCCAAATTGAGAGTGGATTTCACTTGTAATTGGATTATATATATAGATAAATACAGAACTTCACTAGTAATTGGATTTTATATATAGCTAGATAGAATTCTCTCCAAAACAGTTCTCGTCATCTAGTAATAGAGAAGGTAAACTAACCCGTTGAATGGCTTCACGCTCCTCTGGGGTTACCGTTATAGCCTGGGGCATAGCCTCAGCAAGCTGCCCAAGTATATTCCTGAACAAGTTTACAGATATTTCATATTATCATTAATCCAAAAACTTCCATCTTTGTTTCAAAATAAGAAGTGAAAGAAAAAGTACGTACCCTTCTCCTTCGAGGGGCTCATTAATCAAGCGGAGGAAGTCAGGTTGATGATCTTGAATAAGCCTAATCAGCTGAGGATTTTGTTTACCCAACTCTTGAAGCATAGGCTGAAACAAAATTAAGGAAAAGGAACATTGCATAAATCGAAGTAATGAACCTCACATTTAGAAAAAGGTATTAATAGTAGTAAATGAAGCACCTGGAGTATCTGAGGGTTAGCTCGGACCATTGCTCGCAAAGCTTGGAACTGAGACAGGCAAAAACAAATTTTCAGAGGGATATACATGAAGTGAATGTGCCAGTTTGGGAGAATTAGGAAAGAGAGAGAGACCTGAGGACTATTTCGTAGAAAATCAAGACTGCTGGAACCAACAGCTCCGGAACCTATATTAGGCAAACCCTGAAGTAAAGACGATTAGGGGTTCGTTAATTTGCAAGTTCGAAAAAGCCCATAAAATTGCTTGAATTTCCTTTTTCCTAGCAAACTTGAAATATTACAACAGGCCTATCAACTTGCTGAAATTATCTTTTCCTACCTGAGGAAAGAGATCTAATGGATTAGCATTTGGGCCAGTTGATGACGGCACAGATGCAGGTTGGGCAGACTGTGCAGGTTGAGCAGAAGGGTTGGTTGGTTGCACGGTAGACGGAACTCGAGCAGGTGGGGCTTCAACTTGTTCAGGTATTCCCTATATATGTCATAATTTTGTTCAGGCAATACATGCTAAACAAATTAAACTTGGAGATAAAAGTCTGCCTATTTATTGCTTCACTACACAGGACGATCAAGCCATAGGAAGTAAAATTACAGGCCAAGTCCCATTCCCCGACTGAAGGAAATCCTCAAAAGAAAACTGAACTAAAATATAATGAGTCAAGAATAACAGGAGAACTGGAAAATTTTAATAAACTTACAGAATAAAGGTAATCAACAGCCCTTTCTGGATTATTGTAAGCAGCACGAAGTGCTCGAACAACAGTGTCCCTGTCCCAAACCCCATCACCCATGTCAAGAATCTGTTGGATAGTCTCCTCCAAGTTACTACCAGCAACCAGGTTAGAAGCTGCTTGGCTGTAGACATCAGACTCTGGCCTGTGTTTCAGAGGGTAATAGAGAAAATTTAGAAAACTTGAACTCTGAAAATAGAGAGTGAGAGAGTGTAATCTTATATCATGGAAGATGGAATATGAAAAAGCATCAAGGGAAGGGCAGAAGTCCTCACAAAACAGTAGTTGAAGGAGCTGGAGCTGCAGCCAGAGTACTAGCAGGAGCAGGAGAGGGAGCGGGAGGAGAAGAAGCAGTAACACTAGCAGGCCTGAAGTAAAGATCATTGTCAATCATAAATGCTCCGAGAAAAGTTATTCTGGAAAGATGTGAAAGTCGGCTGTAAAATCTAAACTCACGGTGCTGAAGTTGGTAAAGGAACTTCAGTAGTTGAGACCGGAGTGGCAGCAGGCGCAGGGGCAGTGCTCTGTGGTGCCTGCAAGTAGGTCATTATCATATATATCTCCCATTTTTTTCCTCTTTATTTCCTTTTTTTAACAGGAAACTTAGTAGAAAAAACAATATTTTATGGAATGTAAATAACAATATTGAAAAACACTGCTTTAACTCCAACAGATTGGCAACAAAACATCAAGCATCATCATGCATGTTTTTAATGCGATTATTTGGAGATAATCACGTGCATAACTGTTATAGTACATCAATCTCTTCAAAACAAAGTATTATACATCAGTATTGAAAAATCATATTGTTATTGTCAATAATATAAATACCTGAAGATAGATTTATTGTCCACTATATTAAGAAATAAAAAAGAGTTGTTTTTTAATAATAATAAATAAAAAGCTCCTTTTAATCTTAACATAGAGTAATTGATAACTTCATTCAATCGTGTGAAAATGGCCAACCTCTTTCAGAAACAGGTATAACTATAAGCTAACTAAAATAAATACAAAAACCAAAATTAAATACTGAAAAGCTCACACTAGAATTTGATAATACCATCCAACAAACTCGGTGGAAAAAAAGAGAGAAGGAAAACAAAAGGGAAGAAGATAAAAACAAGATAAAAAGTGAATTAAGTCACTGCCTTTACCACTAGCCAGTAAACATAGAATTGTTATTCCTTACCTTTGATACTGGCGCAGCTTGTGTGGTGGAAGATGTACCACCTGGTGAACTTTTGTTCTACATACAAAAGGTGAGGGAAAAAAATCATTTGAAGCAAAACAAAACGTAAAGGTAATGAAAAGAAACAAAAAAAAGGGTTCAAACTATAACCAATAAGTAAAAGTCGCAATATGATCTTGTAAGACTAAGCATATCAAGATTATTGTTGTCATTCCAAATTCAAGTGCAGACACAACAGGCACAGTGCTGTGCAGCTTAGTAACATCCAGGCAACAACACTCTCTTCCATGTCGGTGCTGACATTTCCCAGCATGAGTTCTAGACTACCAATTATAAGCCTCCTCTCAAGGAAAGGTAATATAGAGCGTTTGCAAAACATTTCCCCAAACCAATAGTAAACAATCGAAACACTAAAAGAACAAGTAGTCAAGTGTTTTCTAACAATCGGTCTTCTTTTCTTGTACCATTTTTAAATAAAAAACTGGCATTAATTGAAAAAAAGAATAAAATTTTAATTCAAAAATAAAAGATTACATCAACCAGGGCTAACTAGCAAGTAGCAAAACAGGGAGCAGAAAACAAAAATCATCAGGAATAACACCCAAAGGGAAGCCCTAAATCTTAACTTCTTCCAAAGACCTCTCCACTCAATTAAAAACCATCTCCTCTTTCTCTCCAGCCACATCCCCCATAAAGTAGTAAAAAAGAAGACCACCAAAGTATACAGCCCTTGTCCTGAAACAGAGGGTGGGTGGAATAACACCTCCAACAACCGCAAGCAACAGCAAATGTTCCAGACAAGAAGGATGGTTCAGAATTTTTCTTACAAAACAGATTCATCCAACCAAAGTTGCATCCTCACAAAGAGATATATTAACCCTTTTGGCATATAGTTCAACCTCGACAATCAAAAAGGCTCAACCCAAACATTTATCCAGGTGCAATTCAGTCTCCAGCATGGTTGACTGAACTATAGAATCTTGTTTCGTTTTAGCATATAACCTTCACTAGTTCGCTTATGTGAAGCCTGATGGGTATTGGCATTCACGATGACTTTTTGATGATGGTGTGAGGTAAGATCAAACCTCTCGTTTTTGTTTAAACAAGAAATCAAGCTTTTCTTTGGTAATAATATTAATCTCACATCTCCCATGACTATTATTTACACAATCCTTCCTATTAAAAATACATAAATTAACTGCATTACCTTTGTTAACATTATTACAATAAAACTATTTTCTGCAACTTTATTTTCCTCCAGTGTTGAGCTATCTTTAAGGACTTTCCCTTGATGGATAAGCATCTGCTGTGCAGCAGGGTAAACATCAGCACCCTGAACAGTTTCTATGTTTTTCTTCACATCAGCAACCTAATAAACAACAAAAATCAGTTTCTGTAGTAATAAAAAAGGCAGAAGGTATATTTGCAAAAAAATATTGTTAGATGCTTAACAAAAGGGAGAAGGTTGAAGGACAGTGGGTTGACAAGATGCAAATTACAAAGCCAAATGCTCGTTCAAGAGGTAGTTAGATGCTTAATTACAGAGGAGGCCTTTGCTTCAAGTAGAAAAAGAACTTCATCTTTACCCTTTAGGTACATGTGTGAAACAGTATTTGCAAAAAATAGCAAGTAGTTCCACGAGAATGCAAAAAGGAGAAAAGTTAGGCACAAATGTGATAGTAAGTGCTTTGGCTACGATTTCTTGAAATTTTATAATGGGATTGAATCACTTCACAACATGATTATTTAAAGGATCAGTTCAAAGGAAAACTACAATAGAGATAATATTTTATTGCTGGGCCACATAATTTCAACGCTACAGTCTGACCAATCACTGAGAAACCAAGAAGAGTTGATGAAATGTTTCGTTACAAATAAAAGAAAGATAGAAAATCAAAGAAGGGATCAAGAAAATAATTATCACAAAAGAAATTGTGCAAGAAGCAAGAGAAAAATAGGTGAGCTTCGGTGTTGATGTGATCAACAAAAAGCAGTAAGAGACGTCTAGCTTACTGTACTAACATATTTATTTAGATTTGCACGAATGTTATGTTTATACTCGAATTAGACTTACAGGAATAGTCTAGAAGTGTATTTAAATTTCAGTTTCTTAGTGTTCTCAAAGTTCCTCAACGATGCTCCTTGTTTAAAATACATTTGCGGTTGTTTTTAGTTTACTTATGATTAGTAGGGGATTGATGCACTATCCTTCCTTTCCTTTATTGAATATTTATATTAGAACTGAACCAATTCTTATCCATTCAAAGGTTCTCGCCTGCGTTTATTCAATCAACCAGACTTTAACCCTGCCTTCTTTGTCTTCCTTACTGTTTCGGATTTAATATATCATTCACAAAGTACAAGCAGCGAGATAAATTCTGGTCCAAGTCCCCTGACAACACTTGTGAAAAGAGTTGTATGATTGAATTAACAGGCACGCAAGTGTTGCATTAACTACGCAACTAAATGCTAAGGACGACAACGAGAACAACCTAAACCTCCAGTAGCAAAAACTACTTAATGTTTTGCAAGAAAAACAAAAACAAGAAACAAACTAGAAATTATAGAATTAGTGCAGTAACAATGATGAGCAGGATTCAAATTCCAAATCACAATACAAATTAGATAACACAAGAAACATCAATTCAACAACCATCACATAAACCCTAATTACACTTCAATTCGAAGTAATTACCACAAACAGAAATCCAAAACCTAGTTGGAGAGCCTCGATTCCGAGCCAAGGTCTTAATGCGAACAATTTAAAACGAAAAAGAAAACAAAACTAAAACCGATGAAGAGAGGACTGACCGTATCTGCAGGCTGAACTTCGATTTCGAAGTGCGAGCCCTTGAGAGTCTTGACAAAAATCTTCATCTTCGAAAATCGATCGCTGCCTTTGCGAAGATGCAAGACCACAGCAGCAGGTCCGACGTCGGAATCGAGAGAATTATGCTTATACCCTAGAGCGAGCAAAGGATTCGAACGACGGTAACCGAAAGCGCAAGTAAAGAGAGCAAGAAGGATTGGATCAGAATTCCGTGGTTTTATATAAGGGGATTAAAAGTTAGGATCACGCGCTATTTGGCGCGTTAAAGAGACGCTCTTTGATAATTTTGGTGGGATTAACAGATAAGAGAGCGCGTGGGAGAGCGAGTGATGGAAAAGTTTGTGGTTATGGGCTAATGATGATAGCTGGAAAAATGAGTAGATTTTTGCATTCTGTATCCGACGTGGCCTTCGACTTCGAAGTGTGCGTATTCTGAAGCATGATATCACCGCTTGATTCGTTGGATTATGATTATCCCATAAATTTAGTGCCAAATTTACTTCTTTCTTTTCCCTCTTTGAAGCTCCACACAAATGGTTTAGAGAAAGTATTTAAAACTACATTTTAGTTAGATTATAATAACTCATTCATTATTTTAAAAAAACAAAATTAATAAGTTATTTTAAGCAACGGCTTTTATTGTAGTGATATTATTTATAATTTAATAGTTAAAATAATCGATTTTTCTCTCTTTTAATGTTTTCAACGACCTCAATGATCGACCACCAATTTCAACAACCAATTTCAACGAAAATAAAACCACCTTTAATGCCCCAATTTCGACTACTATTTCATAGTGTTGAATAATTTTCTCTCAAAGTAATTTTTTAGTGAAAACCACCTTTAACGGCTAATGCATGGCTTGTTTCGTAAACTTCTTTAAAGTTTAAAGCGAGAATTGTATATGTATATATTAAAAGAACGTTTATAAAATTTGAATTAAATAATAAAGTTGTACCCTATGATTGCTCTACAATGATTCACGTTTTAGTTCAATTCATGAGGTATAACAACTTAGTTTACTATTGCAAGCTTCTCCTCAAAAAATACACGTAAGTTAACCATTCAACTTAAATGGTTTCTTAATGATACTCTACCATCATATTTTTTAGTGTATATCTAAGTTTACAATATTTTTCTATGTCGTCGTGGTGTTGTCCTATACCTAACAACCATCACCCCTCAATAGACATTTTTTTTCCAAACAGTATTACGAAGTTAGAAATTTGGTTGCTCTTGTACACCTCGAATACATAATGCTCTTAATCTTGCGTGTTTTGTGATGTCAACAATAATAATTAGTAGATTCTATAATGGCTAAATGACTAGTAAATATTTTAACTTAAAATCTAACATGTTTTTAAAAATTAACGAAACATGTTTTTTTGAAGTATGGTATTTAAGATAATATTAGTGGCATAAATACAATTAAATTTTTAAAAAAATGAAAACAACTATAAATCTAAAAGAAGCTCCATCTTACTCTTACTCAAATTAACAACTCACATGCATAAACCCTAAACTATACTAACGCAACATGCATCCAACACCTAAACACAATATTTTTAAACTCGTACTAAAATAGATTTGCGTCGAAGATATAGACTAAACCCTAAACCTAAAATGACCGTGAATGTTAATTAAAAAGTTGAACATGTGGCTCAAGGAAAGCACATGTGTGTAGATGTTGATTGGCATTATTGAGGTGCTGATTTTGTTGGGCTAAAGAGTCGGAGTCGGAACTCTGGACCAAAATCCAACTAACCATCAGAGTGGGCTTTAAAAACACACGGCCCATATTGAAATAATTATAATAATAATAATAAGTGATTTATTCGAATTATGCTCAAATTAGGAACTAAGAAAGTTCTAACTTGGCAATTTTTTTAAAAAAAATTCATATTATTTTTGGAACAATGTTAATCGACAATGAACGATCAATCACGTAAAGTGTTTTTTTTATCAGTGATAAAATGAAGAAAGGTTAAGAGTGTGTTAGAGAATATATTTTTAAATGTTTAATTTAAAAAATAAGTCATTTAAAAAAAAATTAAAATGTTTGACAACCATCTTTTTGTGTATTTTAAATTTTTTTATTAAAATAAATTAAATAAAACCGTGTTCTTTAAAAACATTTATTTCTCAAGTCAATTAGAACGAGTGTTAAAATTATATTTATTTGCTTGCTTTCGACAAAAAAAAAAAAATACCAATAATAGACATTTAAATTACATGATTTAGCACTTAAAAAAGTTTCAATTATTAACCTAATCTTTTAGATTTTATCTCTTTATTTTTGTTCAGAAACATCAGTGTTATCAAGATTTTATTAATTCTTCCATTGACATTTATTTGAAAATAAAACTTCAAATGTTTGCTTTGGTTGAAATCATAATTCAAACTTCAAACCACTACTTATTTGCAAGCATTTATTTGAAATTAATAAGTTTTATCATATTAAAGAAAAACAAGAGAAACAAAAACATATTCATTCCCAGTGTAAAATGAAAAATATTTAAAATATCAAAGATGTTTAATTAGCATTTGAAATTTAAAGATGTTTATTTAGTATAACAGTTATAGAGATGGATGACGAAACCTTCGATCATCGATATCCATTGTCGTTGAATTTAACTCATCTTAGTTTAAAATTGATTTTAAAACAAAACGTTGAAAATTAACAATAATTTAGATTTTAAGAGAATGTTTGAAATAAACAGTAAAACGGTGAATAGTGAAATCTAAAGTTGTGTACTATTGGATAAGAAAGTACAAAATCTAAGATGAATATTTTTTTTATTAGTGAAACTCGCAAACTATCTTAGACCGGGAGTGAAGCTCACATCTCCTACTTTCGTACTTCTATTTACTTCTATTTCCTCAACTCCATGGCCAAATAACCCATAAGGTAACATAGTAATTGGTAGCCCTAATACTCACCCAGTACTCGTGAGAAAAATACAATGACGTCACCATAGTAATGACTATCTACCATCTTTGTGCGGGCCAAAACATTAAAGCATAGGAGCGTATGCTAATGGGTCATCCGTAAAAAGATTAAAATAATAATTAAAAAAACTTTACATAGAATTTTGAGGTTTGAATTATAATTAATTTTCTTTATGAAAAAAATTTAAAAATACAAATCGTCGGGCGGAGAATCTTTAAGTTATGAACGAAGCCGACAGAGATTAGGGCAAACGTTTTCAAGAATTCACACATGAACCATAAACAAGAACGGAAAAGAAAAATTAGAATTCCATTATATTAAATCATGTGTATTCCAACTTGAAAGAAAGAAAAAACGAACCAATTTCCTATATTCATCAGCATCATCTGTATCAATCTAGTACTACGCTCCAACAAATCTAAACCAAAAACATTTACAGATCGACGTTTCTACCTACTGCGCCGGCAGAGATTCTTGCCGCCAAAGAAAATCCGAGTTATCCGACGCATCAAAGCACAGATTCGAATACTCCAACAACCCATCGAACGCCACATACTCCGCCGTATCACTGCCGCTGTATACATCTCCGCCTTCCAGTTCGAAAGCGTCGTAGTTCGGGATCTGATCCTCAAACCTCCACATCTCACCGATTTCAGACGAATCAGTCGATGTTCGAGCAAACTCCTGTTGGCTATTGGAAGGAGGCAGACCGAGCTCGTCGTCGGAGGCTTCCAAGAGGTAACCTAACTCCGGTTGAGACTCACCGGAATCCGCTGTCAAATCCACCACCGGCACCGGAGAAGACGATGCGGTAGCGATTTCTTCCTCGAAGCTTCTCATCAAGGAATCGAGATCCTGAGTCGCTGGTTCAGGATCGGATTCGTCGAAGAAACCCAGAAGGTCGTCTCTGAGCCGTTTCACCTCGGGCGAACCGGTTTCCGACTCGGCCGAGTCGTCCCGATCCCGCTTCTTGGAGTTTTGATTCTCCATCACAAAAGAGGGATTATGATTTCTTGTTATTTAATATTTGTAATGACTTGGTTAAGTTTCAACGGATAGACGCGATAAAGAACGTGAGACAATTTGAGCGGGGAACGAAGGGCTGGGTATTTATATAAGGGGGACAAGGTAGGGAGAAGGTACAAGGCGCGTGGATAATGATGTAAAATAGGCGCGTGGGAATGTTTTAATATGCTATCTTCTTCGTCTTTTTTTTTTCTTTCTTTTATTAATTTCCTTTATCTCTTATCCCTAAAAAGAAAATTGTTTCCTACGGAAAATTCTACCCACCCCCTTTTCATTTTCGTGACTTTGTCCGGTTTCGGTTTTGGAATGAGGGAAAAGAAATTAATTGATTTCAATTCCATTTACAAATCCGCAACAGTGGGGCCCGCTATCCGAGTCAATGACGGATCCGTTTCTGTTTAAATTGTTGGCTCCTTTCGGTGGCTCGGCTCAGCTTCCTCGTAGTGGGGCTGCGTCCAAATTATTGGTCGGAGAAAAACTATTATTATATTTTGAAATATATATATATATATATTTTATCAAGTCTGGATCTAGTTCAGATTGATATAACTTTTAGGGGTCAGTTTATTTACTAAAAAATGGAGAATATTGGACTTTTGGATATACAAAATTATAGTTATACGAAAGTATAAATCTTAGAGTATAAGTGTTCAACGTATTTATATTATCATATTTGTTTTGTATAAATATCTTTGTAGATAATTAGATATTTTGATTTATGTGTTTGTTTCGTACCGTTTTTAATTATAATTAAATTGATTTTCAATTGTTTTTCTCAGCGATAAATTGAATTATAAAATTAAACATCACAATAATTTTAAATCAAATAAAAAACAAAGTAAGCATCGAAAAAATTAGAATAAAAGAATAAAATATTAAACATAAGAGGTGAAGGGAAAAATAAACCTAAAACTGGATGAAAAAATACAAACATTTGAAATTCAAATTTAAAAGTTAAATAGAAAATTAGAAATAGAGAAAAGGTTTTTTATTTTTTCATCTCCCACTTTTTAAAGAAATTTAAAATAGCATTTAAAATAATAGTGAAAAATACCCATAGATCTTAACCAAATATATTTATTGAAAATTAAAAAACTTATAATAAAAGTAAATTATTCGATTGTTACATGTGGGGAGGGTATTTTGGTAGTTTCAATCCCCTTTGCTTTTGGTCAAAGGTTTAGACAAACAATTGGAATTAGAATATCCATATTATGGTTTCTTTTTCTCTTTCCTTTTGTGAACGACATAATGTGGATTTGATATGAAGCCACTTCCGACTTTTTTTTTTAATTATTATTTTATTTATTATTTGAAGAAAAAACATCATGGTTGTAATGTTTTTAAGTGGCAAAATTTTTATTAATATTATATTATGCATATGTGGGAACTCTTGCTAGATTTCTTTATTTAAAAATCAAAAGAAAACCATTATAATAAAATTATAAAATTATTAATTCCTCCCCAATCCAAGCTCTCTTTTCATTTTTCTTAATTGAATAATAAAAAAATATTTGTTGAGTCTCAATCTTTTTAAACTTATTTCACGGCCGTCCTTGAGCTTTAAAGATACATTATTGTATTTAAACTTTAAAAATATATTTTTTTATTTTAAAATAAATTTCCAAAAAAATATCTAGTTTCATATTTTTCTCGTGCCACCTCAAGTGTCCACCTAATCTAGTTAGTTCAATACATCCTCACCTCGATACATTAACATATAATAAGCTGAAGAAAAAATAGGTACGTGTCTAAAAGACCACACCCAATTAAATAAGCCTAATTAATATTCTAAGTGAGACTAATATACAATGAGCCGCTTGGTGATATTAACATTTTTATCTTTAAAAATTGAAGCTTCCATCCTCAATTCCAGTTATTATACTAAAAAAATTATTAAAAGTTGTACGGTAATTAATTTGAATCACCGCTATAATATTTGAAGTTTCAAACAATAATGATTTATAATCGTCACTTCACCAACTTCAACCAAACAACTCTTTAAGAAAAGCTATATTTCATATAACTCATCTGATGGTGTTTGGTGATCTCTAATGAGAAGTGACTCTAATCTAACGTAATCCTAAACTTATGTTTGAATTGAATGTTTTTTGTCCAAATTGCAATATAAAATTCATTATGTTCTTATAGTTTTCAATCTATCCTAAAATTCATTGTTTCACGTTTTACAATTTTCGTTTAGTCTTCAACTATTCATGTTTTTCAACATTTCTTTCTTTTTTAGTAATTCTGATTATATTGTAGCTATTTAAATAGCCTTCGATAGTAACAGCTAATTTGTCTATATATATATATATATATATATACCAAAATTATTTAGGTTTGAATAATGAATGGGGTGGGAAAACGTAGGGTAGTGGGTACCTAAAGATGTGGGGCAAAGTATGCAATGAATAAGGTAGTGAGTTGGACTTTGTCCAAAACAGGACGAATTGGGAAGGCAATTATCAAAGTGATTGATAGTGCACTTTTCTAGAAAATCTTCAAATGGGTGATGACGTGGATGCCCACTTCACCTTTAAAAAATAAAAGGGAGAATATCTTCCAAAGGTAGAAAATCTTGTGGTGGGGTCAACCAAATTAGATTTTATTTTTTTTTATTTTATAGAAAAAAAAAGTAGGAAGAAATAATTAAAAACACACCATATTAAGAACCCTTTTTCCCCTTGTGTAGCAACCCATAAAAGGAAAAATAAATTAATAATAATAAAAAAAAGAGAGATTTAAATACAATATTTTATTTTGTTTTGAGAATTGTGTGGAAGCCGAAGGAAATTATTTTTCAGAGGCTTTTATTTGACTAATATATATATATTATTTTATCGTGACCTAAAAGAAAATTAGCCAAATTCCTTTTTATTGACTTTCTAGAATTGTAATTTGAGGCACGTTATCCCCTTCCCCCACCGCTGACGAATGTCCCAATTATATATACATTGGGTAAGGACAAATTCAGAAATTCCAATGTATAGTAAAATCGGTGGTCATTTGTGAATTTTTTGATACGAACTTCGTCGGAGGTTTGATCTCTTGTTATACTAAAAATATCGTAACTAAGCTTGTTTTAAAAAATATGATACAAGATTCGAATGTATATTAAATTTATTGTGTTTTTGTATTATTGTCACCAATATTCAGAGATTATGATTTGAGTGTCTAATTTAGTTACATTTAAATAATTAAATTGGCTAAACTTTTGTATTATTGATTTAAAAAAAAAGTGTTTTTTTTTTAGTCGACAAATATTCTTTTTAGTACAGACATATTATTTTGGTCAGTATGTAAATTCCAAGTTTAGATTGACTAGTCGTTTAGGTTAATAAATTTTGCACAGCCAACTTTGGTAATTTACATAAAATTTCTATAAAAAAAAAAAAATTGTAACTTTCCTTTTATTAATAATAATAAACAACTTACCAATTTAACTAGTAAACCTCGATGGTTGTGTCTATTTTAAAACTATATTAGAAAAATATAAATGTTCAATTTTGAAGTTTGAATATTACATAATAGTTTGTTCAACGTGTTAGATTATTTCAAAGTAAAGGAAATATGTGTGGTTGAGAATTTAAACCTAAAATATTTTAGTCAGTATTTTGTGCTTTAACTAGTCCAGTCTTTTGAAATTGACTTTAATTTTATATTAAAAATAATAATAAGAAAAACATCGTAACATATTTATTATCAAATAGATGTAGTAAGAGGATATATATATTTTTGGATTAAACAATAATTTTATAAAAAATAAATTCTATTTGTTCCGCTAACTTTCAAAGTTGACACTTGTAGTCGTTGAAATTTAAATTTAGCTTGTATTTTGAACGTTGAAAACTTAAAAGTGACATGTTTGGTTTTCAAAATTTAAAGTTATTTAATAAGCACTAAGGATTATATAATATGAAGTTAAATAATATACTAAATAAATAACTTTCAAACCTAATATACTAAATAATATGAAGTTAAAACCTTAAAGAATTACGTATGTCCCCTTTTAAAAAAAATCTCAAATTAAAGATAGATGAAAACTAAAAGTTAAATACCGAGCACAAAAATATTGTTTTTGTGAAGTTATAAGATGTGGCATACGTTAAAATACCATTTTGATCAATTACCGTCTCAAAAGATGATGAAAACGAGAGTTTAGAGATTAGATTAGGTTGAATTTGAAAGGAAAGTTAGGGTTTAGGGTTCGTGTGAGTTTGATACGGAAATGAAATAAAAGAGATGGGCGGGAAGGAAAATTGAAAAGGAAGATTTAGTGGTTGGCAATGGCATAGTCACGTGATTTTGAAACGGAGCAATGAATGAAGTTTTTGAGTGTCTCAAGTCTCAACCACCCACTCATCTCCCCAAAATCCAAACTCCTTCTCCCAAAAAATATCAGCAAGTGGCCGACACCCTCAATCCATCCCTTCCCAACACTTGTTTTTCCATGTTTTTATTTTCTTTTCAATTTTATATATATATATTTTCTACTCCCCCGACCCCACTAACAATACATCCTCGTTTTCTTCATCGTCACTTGTTTTTTAAGACAAACAACATATTGCACCTAATCGCATACTTTAATATACATTTTATCTTAGGGATGTATAAAGATAGTAAGAGCATCCGAGTACTTTTCACAAAAGAAATCTAACCCTAATTTTAATACATGAGATAAGTTCACTTTTACTATTTTTCTTTATAAAATAACATAGCATATAGCATTGAATGACATGTTAAACTTCAAATAGAAGTAGTGTGTACTATCCCTAGTTCTCTCCCTCCTCTCACATTGTGTGTGTATATATCGTTTCTTTTTTCAACATCATCAAACTTTAGTGCGCGTCTAATAGATTTCAAACTTTTCGTGTTCTATTAGTTTCTAAATATTTAAATATGTGTTTTGTATTTTAGTTACTTAATAAGTTAACATAACATATAATTACACGTTTTGTCTTGTGGTTTAGTGGATATGGGTTTCTTGTTTTGTTGAAAAAAAATATAATAGACCAACCATACAAAACTTCATAAATAGGTTCTATAAGTTGATAAAATACTAAAATAGTTTATAATTGAGAGTGATTATCAAACAATGTAGATAAAATTATAACTTTCGAACAACAGTATCTAAATTAAAAGGAACCCATCTCTTAACATAATTAACTCATTTTTAAATCTTAGATCTATTAAACACAAAACAAAAGTGCTTAATATCGTAAAACAAAACTAGATTTGTGTCTAACAAAATTAAAAAAAAATCTTAAAACTCTTTTAAAAATATCAAATGTCTATTTGATGGATATATTTGATAAAGTATAGAGCAGTAGAGATATCTAAATAAATATAAAAATGTCAAAATCAATATTTTGTTTTGTTTATTTAATAATAAATAATAAATATTGCCTACAAATGGATCAAACAAGAACCCTAGTCGGCTCCGTGTCTAATCATGTCGACAAATGATTTTAAATTTGTCATGTTTTAAAATACTAAACAAAAAACAAAGGGACACACGTAACTCTAATTTTAATCAACCAAATAGGGTGGCAAGTTAAATGACGTATGCCCTGAGTTTATTTTGTTTTAAATTATTTTTTTCTTTTTTATTCCTTCACACAAAAAATTGTGTATATTATATATATATATATATATTTTAGAACCAAAGTTGTATATTTTATTTATTTATTTATACTTGTTCTTAGGATATCAGAGATTGTCATTAATTTTAAATAGAAATTATAACTTTATACTTGAGCAAGTTGATTATAGTGTTTTGTGAATAATGTTTAAATTAGTGGGCTTTGGATATTAAGTAAAATGGATCTAATGTTAATTTTTGTCTTCTAATTGTAATTTTAAAATAATTGTTTATATGGAGATAATGCTAGCAAATCTTAATTTTATTCATAAAATTAAAACTAATTTAATAAGTTTTAATTTTTAGGAAAAAGAAAAAGGTATATATTTGTTCTTCCTTTTTTTATTTTATTTATTTTTTAAGTTGTAGATAATTTGATCATTGACACCTATAAAGTAGGTATGAGGAAAAGAAACACAATTTTCTTCACTGTCTCGTTCTACATTATATTAAAATAATTCATTTTCGGACTTGTCTTATTTGATTTGACACCGATGATGTGAATCATTTTAATTTTTTACATATATATTTTAGGTTAAAAGTTTAAAACTATTGGCTTTTTAAATATAACAAAATAAATTATAAAATATAAGAGATCTATGGAATTTTTCACAGCTCATTTAAATATTTTTATTATATTTTATAATTAATTTTGATATTTAAATATTTAAATATCATTTCAATCTTCTAAATAAAAGGTTAAGGATTTAAAAAACTAAAAAGTATAATTTTTCCTAAAGTTTGAAGATTAAATTTTAAGTTGCGCATTTGAAAAACTTATAAACGTATATCTTATTTATTTTTATTTATTTTTAATTCCATGTATATCTTTTTTAATTTTTTAATTTCACGTATATCTAAAATTAAAATATAGAGATCACATCAAAGTCTTGAATGATTAGACAATAAACACAAATATAATCGATCAAAAGTTTAATTTTCATAAACGAAATTAAGAAATTTTACCATTTTTATAAGATAGTTGTGGAGTGTGGGAGGGGTTTTTTAATTAAAGGTAAAAATGGTAAAGGCAGTTCTATTTATAGAACATTAAAAACATTGACCTAATGTGCCCTTTTCAAGGAAATTGTTATTATTTGATATATTTGGATAAAAATTAACTTTCCTTACTGAATTTCAGATTTGTACCTAAAATGAGATAATTGAGAGTATAATGGTTAATAATGTATTAGAATTCAAAATACACTAACCAAAATAACACATTAACCAATTATTTAAAAAGCTATTGAGACATTTACCTTATAGATAGTTATAATAATATCGGATTCGATGTCTATCTTCTAACTTAACACAATATTTTTAAAGTTAGATTTTACTAAATACCACTATAATTTGAGATAGATTTAAACTATGCATTGAACTATTTACGTATTTAAATTTAATTATTAAACTATCAAAATATTTACAATTAAAATGAACGATGGATAATTAACTACGTATTTTGCTTGACAAAATATTTTGTATAATTTGAAGTCTTTTTTTTAAGGTACAAATTAAAAATAGAAAAATTTAAATTCAATATCTCTTGTCTTTAGATACACACATGTCATGTCATTTGAGATAATATTTATTTGGTTAACTAGAACTATTTTAAAATATATATTATTAGTGCAAAACATTTACATGATTAAAATAAAAGAAAGTAAATGGATAGGATTCTTCTAGAAATAAAATAAAACAAATGGATGGGAACGGGGAAAGGTGTAAATGGTAATGAATGGTCAGCCATAACGCACCCAAACAGAAGCCCGCGGTTCGGGTTTACCTATCGCCCACGTTTCCACGTTGCTTAGTCATCACGCTTTCCTTGACAAATGTGGTGTGACCCGTTAAAATTGTCTAACCGTGTTGGCCTGCCCGTTACGGCCGTCCATTCCGTCCCTTCTGCCTTCCCTCATCCATTTGTCGTGTTTTTATTTAGAGTAGTGAACAAAAGGTCAAAGCTTTAATTTAAAATTTTTAAATAATTTTTAATCACCTAAATAAATAAATACATTAAATAATGTAATGTCTTAAAATATAGCAAATTGTTAATTAACTTATTTACAAATATATCAAAATTTTACTTTTACACGTAAGTAAATCTATATAAATCGTCTATTGTTTAGAAATTTTTTATATTTTAAATATTTTAATGTTTTACAATCTAAAACAAATTTTCAATAGGAATAAATTATATTTGAGACCAACAAATGCATATGAATAAAAATAACTTAATTTGATTTGTTATTCTAGACAAATTTCTTGTTTTCTTTCTCAATCATATATATGTTCGACACCTGGAATACAAGTAATACATCTTTTTGTTATGCATATCACTTATAAGTGAAAGAATATATAATTTAATCGTAGTCATTTACGTTTGAACAACGGTAATACAATGATATCAGTTTTGTATAGTAACCTTAACAAATACCTACAATCAAATGATCATGTTTCATTTTGTATCATGACCAATTGTACTTATTAGACTCAAATAAACACCTATAACCAAAAAATTATGTCCGGTCTAAAATCTAAAAATGATAAAAATATAAATTTATAGAAAATGTAGGGGGTAAAAGATGGAACAATAGATTATTCCACATTGCTACTCCACATCTTCTTCATTTGACGTCAATTTACAAGTTTAGCCCTCCAACTTAAAAAAGTCATGTTTAGGTTCTTATATATATTAAATTATTTAAAAATTTAATTTTTATATGTAATAAGTTATTACAAAATAAAATAAATTTAATTGACTTATTGTATGGAGTTAGAAATTTAAAATAGGCATTGCAAGACAAGAGCAATACAACTTAAGTCAAATTATAGATGTCGTTTTTCCCGGTCAGAAATTTTGTCTTCCTTACACGTTTTCTTCCAAACCACACTTAATTCTATTCTTATGAGCAAAGTTTCCCAATTTGACTTTTTTATATTTTATATTTTTTAATTGAAAAAAAAAAAAGAAAAGAGGGAGACAAATTAGATGTTTAGAATTGACAAATCATAGGGGTAATTACTTTCCTCTTTCTGTTTTTGGTCCATAGGTATAAAACTCTAACCGCTTCTCCACAAAGTCACATATCATTCCCAATTAAATTATGTATACATAGACTAATTTATTATTTAACTCATGAATGATAAAGTAGTTTAAGACGAAAAACGAGCATAATTCAATTGACATGTGAGTGTTAATAATTATGGAAGAAGACGAAAAGATTAAAACATTATGGAAGAGTTTAAGTTTTTAGTATTAAACTCTAATTAAAAAAATATATATAAGAAAAAAAAAATAGTCCATCAACTACTTACATTTTTATCTAATAAGATTTTGAATTTTTTAGTATTTTTTTTTCAAGTAAGCTCCAACTAAACTTAATATCTAATAAATCTTTTAACCTATTTAACATTTTATTAGATTATCAAATTTATTTGATATGAAATTAAGAGTTATCATAAAAGCTTCTAACTTTATATATTTTAAAAAATGGACGAATTAAAAAACACATTATAAATAATAACTAACGATTACATGTTAAAATTAAAAGTGAAGCTCTTAGTTGACATTTTAAAGTTGCAATAAGTTATTAATCAAAATTGAAAGTTTAAGGATGTTATAGACGATAACATAAAAGTTTATAGACTAAATTTTTAAATTAAATGTATTGAAAAAAGTTTTAAATTAATTAATCTTCTTTTTGGACACACACCTTCTTACCCATGAAACTGACATAATTAATCATAATAATGTCCACCGCTAAACAAGTCCTTACCCACCCTTTAACAATAAATGTAAACGAAAGTTTTTTTTTTAAAAAAAAAAAAAACAACAATTTTGTTATCCTCTCTAGGGATTTTACAAAATTCAAACATATAGATAACTATATAAATAAAACTAGGGAGACTGAGAATCTCTTTATTGTTTTGTTTTTTTTTTAAATAAAACATCTTTAGATTCCGAAATTCTAAATTCTTTTATCTCGTTTGATAACAATTTTGTTTTTTGCTTTTGGCTTTTGAAATTTTAAAAATATTTTATTTCTATCTCTTACAATATTGAACGTTTCTTAACTTGTATTATTAGTTAAATATCGAATAAAGAAATAAAATTTTGAAAGATAATTTTTAATTTTCAAACTTTGTTTTTTTTTTAAATCATTGGTAAGTAAATAACAAATAAAGATTCGTAGTGAAAATAGTGTCTATGTGTTTAGTTTTTAAAAAACAAAAACTAATAGCCAAAGGGTTACCAAACTACACATTCATTTTTTGGGTTTTGATTTTTTAAATTTATATTTATATTCTCTCAACTTTTTACAATAATTTGCATGTTGTTCAAGTATCATGGTTGAATTCTTAGCTAAATTTCAAAAACAAAAAATAAGTTTTTAAAAATTATTATTTTTTAGTTTTCAAATTTTAATTTAATATTTTTAAATCATTAGATAAACAAATGAAGAATTTTGAAAATGAAAATATTGTCTGTTGACTTAATTTTTAAAAATAAAAAATAAAATAATTAACTTGAGAGTCCGAGAGTCTCTAGAGAATTCGAGTAGACTTTTACCCAAGGATTATGCCCAAACTAGTTCTTATCCTTCATCAGTCTCAATCAAACCATTGACACAAAAGGCCGTGGATATTTGACTTTTAATAATCCACATTTCCGGCATTTAAATTCCATTTTTTATTTTTTTAAACTTTTTTAAAAAAATTAAAAAAAACCATTTTAAAAAAAATATTTTAGGGAAATTAAATTCCAAAATTAATACTTTGCTTCCGGAAAGAACCGATAGAATTAGAAATAAAGCAAAAGAAAACAAAAAAAAAATTATGGCAAAGGCCACTGTTGGGTGCGTGCGTACAAAACAAACTTTAGGAAATTACAAACTTAACCCTCAACTCTTATATTTTTTTTTACGAAAAAAATATATTAAATATCATTTATCAATATAATTTTTTTTTAATTTTTAAATTTAGGGTTTAGAGTTTATAACATTTACGACTCATTTTTAAATATTAATTAGTCTATTACGTATAATTTATACCGTAAATTTTTAACCATGTTTAATAGGTCTATCTATTAAAAACAATGTTTGATTAATCCAGTATCAATTAAATAAAATGTTAAAAAATTTACAAAGTTACAAAAAAGTTTTAAAAATTGTTGTATATGTATAGTTTTTGGATCTCTATTCTGACACAAAATTGAAAGTTCATAATATTGTTAATTTGTTTTCTAAAATTTATATATTTAATAGACATAAATCTAAAAGTTTAAAAGGTTAATTTGTAATTAAATAAAATATTCTCCTTTTCAAAATTCTTAATAATATTCTTAACTTCTTGTACTTGCAAACTTTTTATTTTTATTTGTTCAATTCACGTACTATCCAAGATAAGATTAAGACCGTTTAAACGTAAATTTAACAATAACTTTTTCAAAAAAAGATACAACGTATAAATTATTCTCACAAATTCTCGTTAGCTTTTTATTTAAGTAAAAGAGATCATTTCTTTAACTTAATTAAAAAAACAAAACACAATTTTTTAAAACTACTTTTTTCGTTTTCAAATCTGTTTGATTTTAGAAATGAAAAGAAAAGTTTATGGGTTTAATTTTTTAAAAAACAAAAACAATAAGATCTTATTGATAGCGAGTTCCTTTTAGTTTTTTTTTTTTTTCAAAATTAAAGCTTGTTTTCCTTCTTTTTCTTACCATAGTTTCAATTTTAAGCAGAAAAGTTGTATTTTTAGCTATATTAAAAAACAAAAATAAGTTTCTAAAACTTGCCACATTTGATAAATGTTTTATTTATTTTTGAAAAATATACCTATTCCCTCCTTATCTATCACCATGACTTGCATATTTCTCAAGTACAATGGTTGAATTCGTTTCAAAACACAAGTTCTTAGATGCTACCTCTTTTAGTTTTCAAATTTTGGGTTAGTTTATTAAACAAATGGTAGAGTATAAAACAAATTTGGAAGTAAAAGTACTGTCTATAAGCTTGATTTTTCAAAATAAAAACAAAAAACCAAACGGGGTCTAATTTTCAAAGTTTGACTTCACTTTTTAAAACACGAGCAAAAACCTAGATCAAATAAAGAAAATCTAGAGATGAAAAAAAGTAATTATAGGCTTAATTTAAACAAAAAACAAACAATAAATACTCTGTTTACTAGCCATTTTATTTTTGCATTTAGTTTTTGAAAAATAAGCATGTAGACACTATTTTAACCTCCAGTTTTTTTTTATTTCTTATCTATGTTTAATTAATGGATTAAAATATCAAACAAAATCTTAAAACACAATGCCTTTTTTGTATTTTTTTTGGTTGGGTAAGAATTACAAAAGATGCACACCACACGATCAATAGACAGTAGCAAACTTCATTTAATAAAATAAACGAAAAAAAAAAAAAAAAAACATAATAATTATCTAATAAAATTAAAATGATTACCAAACAAAGCCACTTATAAAAAGTCAATTATTATCACACAATTGTTGAGAACAAAAAGAAAAAGAAAAATGCAATCAATACTTTTCTTTTTGGGGCTAATTTTCTATAATTGACACCGACTTTTGTTGCTTTCCAATTTTCGCGTAATTTGATATAGAAGCTACAGATAGATTGCCAAATTGGTTAAAGAAATAAAGCAAAATAGAGTACGAAATAAAAGGGAATAAATGTATTTTTTTACCCAAAAATTTGGATCTAATTATTATTTGTTTTTTAAGTTTAAAAATGTTACCTCTTTAATTATTAAGTTTTGAATTTAATTTTAATCTACTCTATAAATTTAAATAACCTTGCATTTTTACTCTTCATTTTTTTTTTCAAATAGATCTATCGTTTTAAGATTTACACTTTTATATATTTATTATATATACGTGTTGTGGTATATATTTCATATATTGGTTAAAACGCTGATTCATTATAATGACATACATATCAAATATCATGGAAATATATAAGATATATACTGTAATTTATGTTCAATATAATGACATACATATTTTCTTGTTGTATACTATGGTATATTTCAAACACTTAACACAAGCCACAGAAAATTTCCATATTTATTTTTTGTTTAAAAAAACGTTAAACTAACGTAAATAGAAAATTTTTTATTGTTATATATTTTCTCTCTTCCAATGCAAAAGAAATAAATCTCAAATAATTATTGTAATTACATAAATATACATTATCTCAAATATCTTGTAATTATAGAACATATTATTCAACCGGCTAGCAAAATGGTATTTTAGACTGAAAATCACATTAAATTTTATTAATAAAAATATTCTAAAATTTAGACAATTTTGAAAATGTGTTTAATATGTAAATATCCCAAAACTAATTTAAGAGATTAGTGGATTCATAATGGGCTTTTCTTCGATAGTTCAATGGGCTTATAGCAAGAGACTGGGAGCCCGAATGCACTAATTAAACCTCATCGTATAGGAATGGGCCTTCGTGTACAACCGAGCCCATCGTATGTTGCTTTTTATATTTATTATTAATTTTTTTTTACGATCAAAGTTTGTATTTAAAATAATTTTAGAATGTCCCTAAAATCTAAACCAAGGTTTACCACTTCACTGTTTCATTTTATTTTATTTTTCTACCATAGGTGTGGAGATATTTGAATATATATATTTTATTTTTTAACACATTTAAATGTCAGTTGAGGTCTACATACTTTAATTTAGTAATTCATTTTATACTTAATCAAATTTAATAAATTAAATGTAAAAAAAAGTTTAGTCAAATTAAATTAATTTAATAAATTAATATTGTGTATCGTTAATTCATATATTCATGCTCATCTCTTGTGAAATAAAATATCCACCTTTAAAACCATTGTCATGTTTTTTCTATTTTTCCCTTTTTTTTTTGTTAGGGTAGATTTATTTTTCTTTTGTAAAAGATAAATAATCCATCGATTTGATAGGCCATTTCCTCCACAATGGCAAAGAAAGAAGTGGTTTTTGATAGACCATTTTTTCTATTCTTTATTTGAAAAATATCATGAATAGAAAAAATTACAAAATATTTATAATTCATAGAAAAATGTATAAGTGTACTTGAATTTTGTGTTTTAGTGATTTTTTTCTATAAAATGTAAATAGCTTTTATATTTGGAAAACCCCTTTCCTAAACACTCTCTTAATATTTTGAACATATTTAATTCAAGGTAAAATGTTGGTCAACATCTTCAAATGTCGTTGAAATGTCAACATATTTTGTAAGAATTTTGTGTTCTACAACATGTCGTTGAAATGTCAACATTTTATTTCTTTTATCTTTTTTAAGTTTATGAATATTATTGATGTTTAAGGAAGTTTTTTTCCTAAAAAAAAAAAATCATTGTTTTAAGGAAGTTAAAGTTTGATATTATAAAATTTTGCTATATTTTAGCAATGTTAAAATTTTAAATAATTTACCTTCTCTTCTTTAACTTTTTAACTCCATTCTTTTACTTGTCTTTCTCTCTATATATTGGTTTTTTTTTAAAAAAAAACTATTTACACTTTATAGAAAAAAATCAATAAAAGGTGGAGTGTATATATACATTTTTTACATAAATTTAAAATATTCATACACTACCAACATAAAAACATAAAATATATCTGGAGATTGAATAATAATAAATAAATAAAATTGAGAGTCTGAAATGGTATGTCAAATAGACGGACCTTAATTTTGAAAAAACACAAATAGAACTCACTAATAGAAAATCATATTCTCGGTTTTGTAATAATAAAGTGCATATGATGCTCTTTTATTTCTATGCTACATCAAAATAAAAATAAGATTAAAAGTTATTTTTTTAAAAATAATTTTAAATTTTAAAAAATAACTTTTTTTTGCATAGAAAGGAAGTACATGCATTCGAGATGAAGCTAAATCTTTATTACATGAAATTATGAAAACCAAGAACTCTTCTCACATTCTTCCCACGAATCCAGTAATTAAAATAACATCCCGTATCATCCATCCATAATTTGTTATTCGTTAAAAAAAAAAATAGAAACATTAAGAAGAAGAAAAATATTATCTGGATCGGGCCAGTCTTACCCGGATCCGCAACCAATTTCAATTCATTCCCCTCCATGATCAGAGCCCTTGATTACCCTCCGCCGGAAATTTCTGCTTCCGACAGGAATCCGCTGCCGAATCAACGCAAGACGGCTTCGGATTCTGACTCTGCCTTGATTTGCCTTCCGATTCAATGCATAAAGGTTCTAAGTTCAGATCCAGATCCAAATTTCTGTCCAATTTCTGCTCTGGAATTCTCCCTGCCCTAATCTCAACTTCGTCGGCTTCTTCCTCGTTCGATTTCGTCGGCTTCGATCTCTTTCCCATCAACAAATGGCTCGCACCGTCGATCTTCTCTATGTATTTCGTGGCAGCGTGTAATCGCTTCAGAATGGAGAAGAACTCCTCCACCTCTTCATCCGTGGCCGTCTCCGCTTCTTTTCGTTCCTCAGTCATCGCGTCCTTCTGGTTTACGGCGCCAGCGTCGTCTCCCCGCTTTCTTTTCCCTCTGTCCGTACTCCGACTCGCCGGAAACAACTCAAACGGCATCGTTTTGTTTAGTGGTCAGTGGTGAAGGCAAGAGAATCTTTTCTTTAGGCTTTTGATGCGTGAGTGTTGAATTTTCTTTACAAAAATTTATAATGCGCAGTGCTATTCAATTGTTTTCTAAGGAGTGGAACTTCTGTTTATAATTTTGGCTTTTTATTATATATATATATAAAAAAAAAAAGTGCATAACCACACAAAAATAAAATTTAAAATTACAAAAAAAAAATTAAAATTAATCTTGTTTTTTAATCCGTGCATAATAATTTTATTAAAATTTTTAGCTTGCATTGAAAATTAATGCTCACAGTAATTTTACTCTATCAAAGTCTGTGAAACAATAGAATATATTCAAGCTCGATTGTAAATTTCGTTTTCAATTACTTTTTTTTAAATAAAATAAAATAAAATAAAATTAGCAGTATTAATATGTGTACTTACTTTACAACAATTTTCCTCAATTAAATTACCATTAAAAGACCACATAAAACAAAGTCAAAGATGTTGTTAGTGTTATTTTAAAAGGAGGAAGAGAATTTGTGGATTGTGGTCAAAGATTTATTAAATAAATGTTAGACTATAGGAAGAGGGTTTTATTTATTTAATTAATTTAATAACATTAGAACATGGGAGGGAATAAAGTAAAATTATTATTATTATTATTATTATTTTATGTATATATATTATTATATATTGTAATAGGATAAATGGAGAATAATTGC
Organism: Cucumis cinereus; assembly: GCA_037974625.1. Taxonomy (NCBI): domain Eukaryota; kingdom Viridiplantae; phylum Streptophyta; class Magnoliopsida; order Cucurbitales; family Cucurbitaceae; genus Cucumis; species Cucumis cinereus. The sequence continues at coordinate 1,785,974 of JBBPDJ010000002.1, read as the reverse complement.
TTTGAATTGTCATAGAGATATGTGTAAAACGAAGTTTGTTTGAGAGTGACGTAGTAAGAGGATGAGATATTGCGTTGCGAGAATGACGTCATCTATACAAAATGCTTTGAAAGAAACCCGACCCTAATAACGTCTGCCCTTTCAACTTCGTTTCCCGGAAATTTTACGCAACGCTTTCGGCATTTACCTTTAATTCTCCAAATAACTATTGGATCAATTTAAATATTAGAGTTTACTTTTTTTGTTACTAAATTAATTTTAAAAAATTAAATCATATCTGTGATTGAAATTTAATCATCATATTTAGATATTAGAGAAGTACACATACGTTAAACAATGAATAATTATAAATTTTACACAATAATAAAATTTGTCAAAAATGTATAAAAGTTCAAAACTTAAATTAATTGATATAATTATTAGTTTGAAATTCTAACTTACATTAATATTTTTTTTAATTTAAATAGTGTCTAACCCCACTCGATTTCCTGAATAATTGGTATTGAAATTAATTGGTATTATCAAATCACTAAGTTGGAAAAAATGATTAAGATTAAAATGAATATAGTTAAATTTATAATATTGGGGTCCATATGAAAGAAAAAAAATGGATTCACTTCCCCACATTTTGTAAATAAAATGGGGCCAAACACGACTAATCAATTATTTATTATTTATTTTTAATGTTAAGAAGAGAACTTTAATAAGCCCTGAAACCCAAAGGCAGGCGACTAATCAATTTCGGTAGCTTTTTTATTGGTGTATTAATTTTAGGTATGCGAAGAGCAACAACGAAATGCACATGTATCATCCACGTGTTCTTCTTACTCTCTGCACGTGTCTCACTTTCGTCTTGCTCGTTTTGTTGAGGGTACTTTCGGAATTTTCTAAACTTCACGTGTCATAGTTTTTTTTTCTTTTTCGAATAAGTGCTCTTGCTGATAAACGGTTAAAATATCGACAACGATTAGGTACTTCCTTATCTCAAATGCTTCTTGATCTATTCACCACACAAAAATATAATTTTTCTAAAAAATATTTGTTAATTTTATTTTTTTTATTTGGACAGATAATTTAATAGGGCATTTAGGATGCATCCGAAATGTTGTTGCATTTAGGATAGTTTAATAGGACAGATTGTACAAGATAGATGCGTCTTAAAATATTAGGGCATTTTAGTATAACTAATAAAATTTGAATACCAACAACATATGTATTCTCTTTCAAAAGATTCTTGGTTTGGATAAAAAAATAAAGGAGAGTGGAAATTCATCAAATTTTGGTAGTGATTATAGCGTGACAAATTTGAAATGCTATAAATAAGTTTGTTGTTTTAGAACGTGTCTGTTGACTTTGATTCAAATGTATGTTTTGATTGTTAAGTATGTCAATGAAGTGATGGTTCATTTGTCGAAGTCGAACACTAAGATAGTGACTGTTTCTACTGTCTCAATAGGCTAGACTCCTCATCCTTCAACATTTGTTGAACTTGAATACAAATGTTGCTTGGAATTTGTGTAGTCAATCTAGCGATCTTGGGTGAGTGCTTTGAGAACACTTAAAAGACATTTGTTTGGCTGACCTTAAGTTTAGTCATATATTCAAAGAGGCTAAAGTTATTGAAGCTACGACTATATGCGAGGGCTTGAATTGCATTCTCTCTTTCAGTGTGAAACATCCCATTAAGTTTGATTGCTTGGAAGTGTTCAAACTCTTTAACATAGTTGATTCAATCCTATATGAAGTTTCTTTCTTAATCGGTGAAGTTCAGTCTATCACACTAGGTTTGGATCTCGGTTCTTTCTCCCACGTAAGTCAAATCCACAATTTCTTTAATATAGCGATGGTCGAGCAAGTATTGTATCAATTGCTTCCTCCATACTCGAACTGACTTGTCTCAAGGATGTTATTATTTAGTTTCTTTGGGTGTTTTTTCAAGAATTGTGTGGAAATATTATTTACGACCCAAACAAAAACAATCTATTGTTTCTATTTCCATTCTTATTTTGTGTTTTATCCTAATGGAACTTTGAACGATATAAATATGAATAATTTTGATTGTTGTATAGTCTTAAATCAATGATTGATTAAAAAATTAGTTTATCTATCACTCAAAGTTATCAAACGAAAAAATAAGTCAGATTATAAATTTTTCTTTCAAAGACAGATTCTTCAAGTTCAAAATTGTTTTGAAATAATCAATTTGTTAATTCATTTAATTGTAGATTGATTTTTTTTAAAAGGCTGTTTTTTTTTTCTTTCCATATTTGTAATCCCTTGACCCATTAATCTATTTGAAGTTTGAAATAATTTTTTGTTTTTTACTTTAAAATAAAGTTTTCTATGTTCAATAATGTCTTTAACTCTATGACTTCTTATTTAATTTCTAAGGCTGCTTATCTTTATTTGGTCAAAAACATGCTTAGAAGTTAGACTATGACTTATTTGATTTTAATAAGAAGATATGTTAAATTGTATGAGAAATTAACCATCAATTTACAATTACAATTTCGTTTTTTTTATATATATAAAAAATGTACAATTATAATAATATCAATTTAAGCCTAAGGTACATACTCAATTGATGAATACATTAATGCCATATTATTAAAAAAAATTACAATCATAACAAGATGACCTGTTAAATCTTCAGGCCGAAATAGTGAAAATGAAATAACACACAACCAAACAAATGAACATAATTAAGTAGTTAAAGATACATATTATTGATCAAGAGTAAAAAAATTTACATGATCATAAAACAGTCACAAAGTTATGTATATATTATATATTAAAACTATCGTATTTGTAAACAAACCACTATCGCGAACATCTATTAATCACAAAATCTCACATTTTCAAGTTCCCAATAATGAAAATTCCTTGAAAAGCTTTCCATCCAAATACCTCAAAGTTTATTAGGGATGTTTACATTCCACAATAATTTTGTACCACTCATTCATCTTGTCTTCATCTATTTGACTATAGTTTGGTCTCCCCCTCCCCTTCACATGCTAAATGGTATCCACTCTTTTATAGTGCACATCCCATTCTTTTATAGTGCATAGCCCATCTTCCCACTATGGGTAGGTTGGACCAATACCCTATCATTCTTTTTTTCTAATAATGCATGTCTAAAACTAGTTCAACCAAACATAGGCTTACGTATAGTTATCAAAATGAACATAACTCAACGATAATTGACACGTGCATTTTATACTCAAAGGAGCATCTCATTCAACTTCTTCTCAGAAGGAAGAAGACATATTAAAACAAAAAACCCAAAGCATCAAAAGACACAGTCACACAAGCGAGACGATGCACTGTCCTATTCAAACACCCGACAAAACATACAACTTTACTTCGTAATCATTAGAAAACAATTCATTTTACCAAGTTATATAGCTCAAACAAATCATGATCCAACCTAGACAAATCAAGACTATATTCTCTAAATTTTGTACAAAACAATCATGGATAACAATAAATGTTATCTTTGTAGAGAAGGATGTCTAAACCAGGTTGAAATAATGATATACCAAACCTAGCAATACTTTGGTGCTCAAAATCATCTCTCTCTCTCACCAAATCTAATCAATGCCATTTTTTTTAATTTTAAATGATCGTATTGATTTGTTATAAAATTTAAATAATAAAATGTCCATGAGTTTTATTTTAAAAATTGTTTATATATATATCACGGGTAGCTGAAATAGACAACTTGTATAAAAAGGTTATAATTTTATTTATAACCCGAAAATTTGAAAATAGTAAATTATCTTAATAAAATTACAACTTATTTATTTATTTATTTATTTTCAATCATTCTCCTCTGCTCTGCTTAAATAGTACACTGCAGCGCTATACTTCTCCAAGCTCCAATGGCGGTCTTGCAGGTTCCCCCATTTCATGTTTTGTTTCTTTTCTCCCTTTTCTTCTCTCTTCTCTCAAACTTCGGCCTAAAATCAGCAGTCACCGCTGTACCATCCAAGAAAATAGGCAATGGGTACCGTCTGATTTCCGTCGGCGATGCTCCCGGCGGCGGCATTCTCGGCATCCTTCAAGTCAACACTAAAACCCAAATTTACGGCCCCGATATACCCTTCTTGCAGCTCTTTGTGAAGTACATTGAAATTCTGAAATCCCATTTCTACATGATTTTCATATTTTGGTTCATTATGGTTGATTCTAATCATCTGATTTTCACAGACATGAAACAGAGGACCGTTTGAGAGTCCATATAACAGACGCAAAGAAGAAACGATGGGAAGTTCCGTACAATTTGTTACCGAGACAAGACCCTCCGCCGCCGAGACGTACCATCGTTTTACCTAAAAACAACATAACCATTACAGAGTATTCCGGGTCGGAGCTGATTTTCAGCTATTCCGCTGACCCTTTTAGCTTTGCGGTGAAGAGGAAATCAAATGGGGAGACTCTTTTCGATTCGGGTTCAGACGAATCCGACCCGTTTAGCAGCTTAGTGTTTAAGGACCAATATCTAGAAATTTCGACTAAATTGCCGGAAACTGCGGCGTTGTATGGGTTGGGAGAGAACACACAGCCCAAAGGGATGAAACTGCAACCCAATGAGCCTTACACTCTTTACACCACCGATGTGGCGGCGGTGAATTTGAACACTGACCTTTACGGGTCCCATCCGGTGTATATGGACCTGAGGAACGGCGGCGGCGAGGCGAAGGCTCACGGTGTATTGATTCTGAATAGCAATGGGATGGATGTGTTTTACAGAGGGAATTCGTTGACGTATAAGATAATCGGCGGTGTTCTTGATTTCTACTTCTTTGCAGGGCCTTCGCCGTTGAGCGTTGTTGATCAGTATACTGCATTAGTGGGCCGGCCGGCACCCATGCCTTATTGGGCTCTCGGTATGACTCAATTTATATCTTTTTTATTTTTATTTTTTTAAATTAAGTTGATAAACACTTTTTCTACTTTATCAAACTGAAAGAAATCGTTTTTAAAACTTTGTTTTGTTTTTTAGAAATGATTTCTCTTATAATTCAGAAAATTGCATATGAGAAAATAGATTTAATCTTTTAAAACAAAAAACAAAATAGTCACTGATCGGAACTTATACTATTCAATCTTCACCTTCTATTTTAAAAAATTAACGTTTAATTATAAATTTAGTCTCTATGTTTCAAAAGTTAAAATTTAATTTTTATGACAATCTCATAAATAGTCTCTATGATTGATAAGCATGATCTTTATAGTTATAGTCGTAGGAACTATTAATGAGAATTTTGTCAAATTATAGAGACTAAATTTCAATTACATACTATAAGTACTAAATTCCAATATCCTCTAAGTCATAAGAACCGAAAATTTTCAACTTAGTAAAAAAAAAAGAGTACATATTAATAATCGTTGATTGTTGAGTTACATTCGGATTACCCTATTCAATAAGTCTGGTTAAGTAGTGAAATAGGAAAATATTGTTGGTATTTAGGGAGAATGAAGCATTATTGAAAGTGCTTTTGGTTTAGTTTTGATGTGTCGTGTGGATGAGGAAAAAAAAGGGTTTGGTTTGATAATTAATGGAAAGGGAAAGGGAAAGGGGATGGTCCATACTCTAAAGTGGATTTTTTTGGAGGTAAGCTTTCATGGAGTCATGGCAACATGTGAAGGAGTTAATGTTGTAGGTCTATAGTTGTAGATATTATAATAATTTAATTTCATACTTTTAATTTATTAACTAATTTGATGATGATTTATAAATTTAATTAGAAAAAAAATTAGGCATATATATCTTTCACTTAAAAAGTAATTAGAGGTCTAAATTAATGGTGTTTCAAAAGAGTGGATTACTTGATTAATTCAACTTTTTCTTTAATCATATGATTGCAAAAGACAAATGCTATCTATTATAATATTTCCAATCCTATCAAAGAAAAACAAATGGAAGTTGGGAAAAGGACACCCTTCAAACTTTGTTTTACTCTTCTTTGTTTTGTATTTTTATATATATTTTTTTTAATTTAAAGAAACCATTACTTTAAACAATATATATATATATATATATAAAAAGTTTCCATAAACTCACTAATTTTCTAAGCAGTAATTTGTATGCACGTGAACCTACAACTATGGTACTTTAGAGAAATTGGAAGCAACATTCCTTCAACCCTAAACCAATAATTGTTAGATCATTGGATGAAATGAATATTCTTCTTTGAAACGTCAGCGACAAGGAAATAAAAAACTTACATGTAGAATAATGATATTTTGCAGGGTTTCACCAGTGTCGATGGGGCTACCGGAATCTCTCTGTCGTCGAAGACGTCGTGGAGAATTACAAAAAGGCCAAAATCCCTCTCGATGTAATTTGGAACGACGACGATCACATGGACGGCCACAAAGATTTCACTCTTAATTCCATAAGTTACCCTCATCCAGCTCTCTCATCGTTTCTAAACAAAATCCACAGCTCCGGCATGAAGTACATTGTCCTAATTGACCCTGGAATCGCCGTCAATTCCACTTATCCTGTTTACCAAAGAGCTCTAGCCAAAGACATCTTCATCAAACACGATGGCCACCCTTACTTGGCCCAAGTTTGGCCCGGGCCCGTCCACTTCCCGGACTTCCTTAATCCTGCGACTGTCTCTTGGTGGGCCGACGAGATTCGTCGCTTTCATGATCTTGTTCCAGTTAACGGTCTTTGGATCGATATGAATGAAGCTTCAAATTTTTGTACTGGAAAATGCACAATTCCGGTGGGAAAACAGTGCCCGAATGCCACTGGACCTGGGTGGATTTGTTGTTTGGATTGTAAAAATATGACGGACACAAAATGGGACGACCCACCTTACAAAATCAACGCATCAGGATTGCAAGTTCCAATTGGGTACAAAACAATCGCCACCAGTGCCGTTCATTACAATGGTGTTTTGGAATATGACGCTCACAGTCTCTATGGATTCTCACAAGCAATTGCTACACACAAAGCCCTTCAAGGGTTGGAAGGAAAACGCCCCTTTGTTCTTTCTCGCTCCACGTTTGTCGGTTCGGGCAAATACACCGCCCATTGGACCGGTGATAATCAAGGGACATGGCCAGATTTGAAATACTCCATTTCCACTGTCCTCAATTTTGGTATTTTTGGTATCCCAATGGTGGGATCAGATATTTGTGGGTTCTATCCAGCGCCGACGGAAGAGCTCTGTAATCGTTGGATTGAAGTAGGTGCTTTTTATCCCTTCTCCAGAGATCATGCTAATTTCTATTCTCCTAGACAAGAGCTTTATCAATGGGAATCAGTGGCTATTTCTGCTAGAAATGCATTGGGAATGAGGTACAAGATTTTGCCATATCTTTACACTTTGTCGTTTGAAGCTCATATTAAAGGAGCCCCAATTGCAAGGCCTATTTTCTTCTCGTTCCCAAATTATGCAGAGTGTTATGGAGTTAGCACACAATTTCTTTTAGGGAAGAGCTTAATGATTTCTCCGGTGTTGGAGCAGAACAAAACAGAAGTCACTGCTCTGTTTCCGCCGGGAACTTGGTACGATTTGTTTAATATGTCGAACGTGATTGTGTCCAAAAAGGGACGTTATGTGACACTCGATGCGCCACTTCATGTGATAAACGTACATTTATATCAGAATGCCATATTGCCGATGCAACAGGGTGGGATGCTTTCTAAGGAAGCTCGAGCAACGCCATTTAGCCTCATTGTCACTTTCCCCGTCGGCGAAGACGGTGAGGCTAGAGGGAACCTATTTCTCGACGATGACGAGCTATCGGAGATGAAAATTGAAAAGGGTACTTCGACATATGTGGAATTTTATGGTGTTAAGAATAAGGGTCGTGTGAAGATTTGGTCAGAAGTAGTGGCAGGGCAGTTTGCTTTGGACAAGGAGTTGATTGTTGAGAAGGTCACAGTATTGGGGCTAGATGGAAGTGGGAAGGCAAACGAGGTGTTTGTTAATGGAGTTCCAATGGCGGCCGGAGTTTTGGCCTCAACGGTGGAGCAAAATTTACAAGAGGAGCCATTGGGAGAAGATGGTGGAAGAGGAAGAAGTTTGATGGTTGAAGTTAGTGGTTTGTCGTTGCCGATTGGGAGAAGCTTCGACTTATCATGGAAAATGGGTTCTTGAATATGGAAATGTTAGTTCTTGTTTTTCTGTGACTCATTTTCTTCACCATAGAATCAACTTAGATGAAATTATCTATTTTCTTACTGTTTGTGTTCCCATGTTCTCGTCTGTTGCAGTACTCCTTTTCATTGTTATGAATCACTGGGCTTGTTATTGGGCCTTTGAAATCTTAAGATTTGGGCCTGGGCTAATATTTGTAATAGAGGGCCGAAAAAAAATGACATATCGCCACTTCATCCGACATATATTAATTACACATCCCAAAGCAAAATCACATTTGAATATGGTATATGACATTTATGTTGGGTAAAAGCGAGCAGGAGAAAATTCAAGCATTTCATCGAAGTGCGTTTTGAAATTTAGATAAATACTGTCATCGTTGAATTTTGTATTTTTTTTTTTAATTCAAACAAATGATTAAAAAGTATGAATATATGGACTGAATGAATTAAAGAGAGGAGGGGTGAGAAAGAATAGATGCATATGTTTGGTATGCAATTGATGTCTAGTAAAGAAAACATACTTTTTTATATATGGTAAGCAAAACAATACTTTTTAAGTAAAATTATGGGTTTAATAGAATTTTCATAAAACTACCTTGAATAATTTATATTTTTATCATAAGATTTTAAAATATACTAATCGTCAATTTTTTAAAATAAATGCATTTGATTTTAGAGATACGAAAAATTATAAGGAAACTTTTAAACAAGAAGTGGGAGGGCCATTTGGAACACGAAGTTTGTTATTATAACCCGTAATTGTTATAGTATGCGAGTTATAATTGTTGTATTATTTGTGCAACATGTTTTTATGGTATATTATGATAGTTTTTGTTTTTTTATGCAAATTGTTTAGTCCGTATAGGAAGTACTGTTGTAATTAGAACCCAAAACATGGAAGTGAGTTATAATAACCCATTTATCCACTTTAACTTGAGGACCAAACAACCCTTTAGAGACTATAAACAATTATTTTAAAAAATTGAGAACGAAGTGTAAATGTTTTTAAAAACTCGATGCATACCTTCTAGACGTTCAAGAGCTAAAAATATAATTTTTCTATATTATTGGATGTTTAAGACGTTGAGTTGGAGTTTTAGTTATGAAGTTAATATGTTGGAGTAATGAAGTTTGTGTTTGAGATATAAGGTTGTTTATTAAAAAATTAAGACAATTAATTGTTTAGTACATTGGAAAAGAAAAGGATGAATTTCTTTGATAAATATATAAATTTCAACTATAAATTATAGTTGAGTTATTTCACCCCGACTTATGATGTCTATGTCGATGGGCTAACAATCTCTAAAATTAAAATTGAACTGACTGAATCGAAGGTGGTTGGTCGAATATAAGGAAAGGTTGGGTCGGTATTGATTTGAGAAAAATCTAAATCAACGTAAACTAACCGCTCGACATACAATAGGCTTACCCTCCTTCGTGGTCGAGATAAATTTAAACATTTACGAAATTGATACAGTCAGATTTGGTCTTAAATTGATTCGGACCAACTTATGGTTTATGTAACTCGAAAATGTTGAATGGTGAAGCCGTTTCCGCAGCTATGGACTGAGAGTAAGCAGCAGCCGAATTGGCGTCTTCATCATAATGAAAGGCGTAACATCTGGGAGAGCGAGTTTTGGAATGAGACACGTGTCGAAGATCCTATGGAAGACCAACGGTTTAACAGAAGATTTTGGCGGGAAGAATAAGGCGGTGGATTCCACGTCGGCGCAGTGGGCGGGAAAAACGTAAGCCCGTTACGTTGGGCCCACATTTGTCGTTAAGCTCACATCATACTCATGCATGGCATGTACATCATGATGGGATGTGGAAGAAGGTCATTATTGGTATCTCACACGATGAATAATAAAAATGGGAAAACCACTAATTATAATGTCTGTTACTTTTCTTTGCAAATTGGTCGGGTTATGATTTCCGGGTCGGATCTATTAGCTGACGTTTGCCAACAATTTCCAGCCGTTGGATGTTATTTTGCGGATTTCAATATAGACAGTATCACGTGCATAGCACAGTGTTGCCCTTTCTTTTTTTGTTCATTCATTCAAATCTCTCACTTTTTTTATTCTGAATCCATGTTTCCCTTTTTAATGTCATTAAGTTGAATAACATACGGAAATATATATATATAGTTTTATTTATTTATTTTATTTTGGTTTTAGCTGGAGTTGTAAAGATTAAAAAAAAAAAGTTTATAAAGACGAACTCATAGGTGATAAATTTGGACCCAGGTTTAAGCCCCATAAATTTGGGTTCCAGTTTTTGCTATAAAAGTTTAACTATTAGAAGATAGCTTAATAGCAAAAATGTCTTTCATATCTTCTTGAACCCAAGTTTAAGCCCCACAGTGTACATTTTTTCGCATATTATTTTTGGCCCCCGTCAACAAAAAAATTTTATCCACCACTGACACAACACATGGTTGCCTGAGTTATTGCTAGATTGGTATATTATGCACTTGTCGGTTTAATTAGTAGAGCAAACCTTGAGGTATTCACATTTTTCTTTTGGGATGTGCACTCTTTTTTCTCTGTAGTGTTCGAGCTTAGGCTTGCATGTGGGCTTTGAATGTTGCCATGGACAACTCTCCACACAGTCAATAAGTGAATCAACATGCTATTAAAGTAGAAAATCATGTTTTCAAACTACAGTGTCATTCTTATATTGACGGTAAAAACAAGTCATTTTTATTTGAGCTCTTTTAATAAAAATCAACTTAAAATAAAAGTTATCGATTTTTCAAAAGCTATTTTTGAATCATTGGCAAACAAAGACTAAATTTTGTTCAAAGTGATTAATTTTCAAGATTAAGGGTGTGTTTGGTAGTGATAGTTTAAGTAGTGATTTTAGAAAAAAAAACATTTAGGTACAATTGATTTTGTAAAATTGATTTATAAACAATCAAATTTATGTTTGGTAACAAACTCTTAAAAGTGATTTTCATATGTTTAAAATTAATTTGTAATCTCATCATATTTGATACCAAAAACGATTCTAAAACTATCAAATTACTAAAAGAATGGTATTTTGGGTAATTAAAAAATTATATAAAATTCGGTAGTGATTCTTTGTTAATAATTTTTCAATAATCACTAACCAGTTAATACTTTAAAAATCAATTTGAGTGATTTTTATTTTTTTAAAATCACTTTGGTTATGTTGCCAAACATCATATTTTTGTACCAAAGTGATTTTGGTTAGTGAAAAAAGTGATTTTCACTATGAATCACTACCAAACACACTCTAAACCTAAACTAAATACAATTTCCAATGAGTAGATTTGTTTGAAAGCAAGCTTGACTAGGGGTGTTCAAGCCTTAAATTTTATTTTGGGTTGGGTTGGGTTGCAAAAAAAATTTAAAAATATATTTCGGGTTGAGTTGGGTTATATGATTTAGCAACCAGGTCAACCAGACCAATCCAGTTTTATTATATTATTATTATTATATAATGAATTTAAATGTAGATTTAAACATTTGAATGTTTCTTATTCCTATTTTTAATGAATATGAATGTAAACTTGGATTTTACATGAACTTAGTTTAACGTATTTGAAAGTAAATACTTCACTTTACATAAAATAATTGTTGTTTATTTGATTATAAATTTTTTAAAAATTGATGTAACATATTTGGAGCATTTACGTAAATATTATATTTTGTTTATTGGAAAATTTTAACATTTAATGAAAAACGAAAAAATGTAAAATTAGTCAAAATTGTAAAAGGAAAAAAAATACAACTCGATTTAGAATTTAGGGTTGGGTTGAGTTGACCCTTTTACATTGAACCGATAGGAATCAATTTTTGTAGAACCTCGGGTTGGTAGGTCCATGATTCGCTTATGTATACCCCTAAGCTTGACAACCTATCATATGGTTCCAAATTTCTTTTACTCCTGTCGCGTAACAGATAACGGACGACGTTCCTTTTACTTTCCGATTTTGTGGGCCTGATGGGCCCTGCGGGTCTGGGCCTTAGGACTTATAGCGATTTTTCACCAATCAATGTGTTTGTTGATAATAAATTATTATATGATTTATGGAGGCGCGTTATGTTGGCATAATTAAAGGTGGAAGTAGGCATGCATGAATATCTTAATCGTCTTATTTTGTGGGGTTGTTATGTTAAGAGGATCATTTGGGCGTGCACGATTTAAATCCTTATGAGGGAGATGATCACGTGCATTACGGCCTCACACTTCACTCGACAGAATCTCTGTCACGTGCTTCTAAAACTCAACAGTCAATGCCCCGAATATACTCACCAATGTATTTCCCATTTTCGGCATTGAAAGATTTATTATTATTATTATTATTATTATTATTAAAAACGTTCATATCGTAACAAAAGTGTAGTTATAAATTTTCATCGAGTTTGAAGGTAACTATATTAGATTCAAAACATCTGTAAAAAAATAATTAGTTCTTTTGGTAACTTTTCGCTTTTTTATGTTTTTTAAATTACGTTCTTAATTTTTTTTTTTATTAAAAACAAAAATTCATAGATGTTTGATAATTGATTTTAAAATAAAAAATTTATTTTTTCATTTTTCAATTTTTTTTTCACAATTTTAAAAACAAATTTATTGTTTTGAAAGTAAAAAAAGTGAATTTGTTACATTAAAGTTAGGTGTTTGCCTAAGAATTTTAATTAAAACATGTATTTGAAAAAAAAAATATATAAAATGCATTCAATTAGATGACTAAAGTTAAAATTAAATATTTAACGTGTGCTTTGTACGTTAGGTGGGAAAGCCTACATGGACAAATAAGAGACGACAAAAAAAAAAAAACATGTTTTAACTCAATTGACATGGTGTTTATGTTGTTAAGTTCGAAGTTAGTGCTCGTGCTATCTTCTTAGGTTCAGTGTTGGAAAGAGGTCTTGTAGGAGGTTTTCAATCTCTCTACTATGGCACGTGCAATTCTTCAATATCATTGATTCATAGGGTTTGTGTTGCAAGGCAAAAGAGATGAATTCGATATGTGAAGATCACGAAGGGAGGAGGAGGAGGGGAGTGAGTGAGAGACCCAATGTACATGTGTAAGGTTTCAAAAAATGAAACGAAGTTTAGGTCAACCCTAAGATAAACCCTTTACTAGTGTGCCACGCAGTTAGTTTTAATATGGATTTGTCACGTGTGTAGTGGTTTGAAAAAAAAAATTTCATCCTACTTAAAGATTAAATTGACAAAATATTTACAAATATGATAAAATTTTATCTGATAGTCGAAAAAATTGTATAACTTCTACCTAAAATTTGGTTATATTTATAAACATATTAAGTATTTTTGTCATTTACAATTAATTATCAGTCATTTAGTAGTTTGTTGAGAAACATACTCTGTCAACAAGTATCTATAATATATTTAAATTGTATTAAAATAAGAATATATAAAAGAGCAAAACAAAAGACTAAACTATAAATAGCACAAACAAAACATAGAATTTAATATATACAAACATAATTTTATCGTAATGATTTATTTGAGGAAACAAATTAAAAATCTAAAATTAATTATGGATAAAAATAAAAGGAAACGATAAAAGCACAAGGAAAAATAAAGATTATCCCTCACCTACTTATACAAGTTATAATTATATTTAAAATTTATCCTTAAAAAGTTATATTTAAAATTAAAACAAAAATATCAAAAGGTAATCTCAAATGGAAAAAAAACTGATTAAAAATAAAAGGTTATATTTGGTTTTAAAACGGCGAAGAAGGATTCCAAATTATGTAAATACGAAAAAGAAAAAGGAAAAAATAATTCATAAAAATCCCAAATTCAAACAAATTCTGAGATCCGTGGAAATTTGCGGCGTAACGATAGAGTACGGAAGTTTGAATAAATATTAAATAGCGATGATGGATGGGATGTACATAGCTCCCATGGCCATTCAACCATCCATATGCCATCATCAAAAGCTTCCCTTTTTAAGCAAATTCCACTCTTCATCATTCACTTCTCTTAATTTTGACCGCTCCTCACAAAGAATTGCAGGCGCCACCACTGTGAAAAATTCCTTGGGATAACACAAAGACACAGAACTGAATCAGAGTAAGTAGCTTTTTCCAATTTTCTTTTCCTTTTTCTGTCTATTTTAATGTCGGATGTTATTGGAATTGGAAGTGGGTCAATTCATTGTTTCTATTGTTGTTACTGTTCATACTGTTACTGTATGATTTTTCTTTATTAAATCATATTTTTCGATTTTTGATGAGATTTGCAGCATAATCGATATTTTTTCTGAAAAATCGAACAATGTTGGGTATAGATTGGCGATCTTCTTCGCTTTAATCTGTTTATTGTTTTCTATCTTTGAAGAACAGGGCTCAGAGTTTTCTCCATCTGGGTCTGTGTGGTTTTTTTTTTTTGGAACTGGGAAAGAAGTTGAAGGCGGTGGTTGATCAGTAGATTTTATGTCGGCTTTGTTCATACTGGCAGTGATTGGGGCTCTGTTGAAGCTCTGTTTTTCTTCTCCTCTCTGCTGCTTCTGGCAGTGGTTGATTCAAGTGCAAAATTATTATTCAATGCGTTTGAGATTAAAAAGGCAAGACGAATTTTCTGGTTTTATTCGTTTTCTTGTGATTTTCAAAGGGTTTTTAGCCTAATTCTTAGATGGGTTTCATTTGCAGGACTTGTTCTGGAGTAAAATTCTCTTGGGTTTTTCGTATAGAAAGATTTCTACTTCGTTTCTCCACTTTACACTTAAGTTACTCTGATTCTCAGAGATCTTCCATTGTTTTCGTTTGATTATACACAAATTATTCTCTTCTTGTTGTTCTTCTTCCCATCGATTCAATAAAAAATGTCGTACTCTCCTAATCAGAGATCTGTTAGCAGTAGTAGAAAGTCGAATCTACTGCCGAATAATTTTACTGCAGATCCCAGAATGAGGAGAAAACTTCGTATAATCTGTTACGATCCTGATGCAACTGATTCATCTTCAAGCGAAGATGAAGGAGAAATATGTGCAAGAAAATTCAACCGAATCGTACACGAAATCCACCTACCTCCGCTGAAAAAGTCTCTCGAATCCGAGAGTTCTCAAAACAGCAACAATGAAAACAAAACCCTAAACCCCAAGTTTAAACAGTCGAAAGCTCTGTTCAAAAACCCTTCATCTCGAAGGCCATCGTCTTCCAAATACAGAGGTGTGAGACAGAGATCTTGGGGTAAGTGGGCAGCTGAGATTCGAGATCCTTTTAAAAGAAGCCGTGTTTGGCTTGGTACTTACGATACCGCAGAAGAAGCTTCTCAAGCTTATGAGTCAAGGAGGTCACAGTTTGAAGCTATGGCGGCAGAAAGGGCTGTTGAAGAAGAAGGCAAAGGGAGTGGATCATCGTCTACCCCTGTTTTTTCGGAAAGTACGGCGGAAACCACCGTGTCACAGACATCGCCGCCGTCGGTTCTTGAATGGGATGATTCAACTTTGCAAAGCCACGATTTAAAAGAGGGAAGAGAATCGATTAAAGAAGAATCAGACAGTAATATGAACTATCTTCAAGAAGGGGATCAGGGTAATCCGTTTATGGAGGAAATTAATATGGGGATTGATTTTGATTCGATTCTGGCTGATGGAATCGGGATGTTCTTGGAAGATTTTGCAAGTTTGGAGAACACCCAGATTTTAGGACTTGCTGATGATGAACCCAGTGGTCTTCCAAGTTGGGATTTTGAAGATTTTGGGAATGATGATATTTCTTGCTGGCTGGATGATTCTATCAACATTACATGTTCTTGAATTTTTTCGAGCTTAGGAGTTTTGTTCGTTGAGAATGCAGTTTTAATTTTGTTTTGGAGTGAAAATGAGAGGGGAGGCCTTTTGGGGTTTTTGCTGTGCTGTGTTCTTCTCTAAAATAAGAGATTTTCTTCTCTCTTTGAATTTAGTGAATCAAAGCAATCTCATTGTAAATTTCAATTTTTTTTTTTTCATTTACAATTTTGATTCAATGTTCTTTTATAAAAGCAACATTATTATGTTTAATTTGTGTCATTTTTGGTAAAAGATATCAAAGAGTTACTACACTGACCATTGACTCCAGTGGTTAATAGAAAGGTTCTTATTTTGATATTATCATTACAAATTTAATGTTTAGTACTACATGACGAGAGATTTGAACCTATCCAATCACTATTATTGGACATTGAGAGCGTGTGTATATGAATGTTAACTACCCTTTTAGAAGTGTTGATTTAGGTTTAATCAAGTTTTTTGGTGGAATGGGAATCAAATGTTTGATTTTGAAGTTCACTAATTTTAGGTATATCCATAAATAACAAAATAAATAAAATGGGAGTAATAAAAATAAAAAAAGAAATGCAAAACAAAGGTAGATAGATGTACGTTTGGTTTGGTTTGGTTTAATGAGTGAATGAGTGTTATTATTTTTAAGGTACGGAGGAAAGTGAGAATGAGTACTTGGCGATATTAGCTGTAAATCAATTACGTTGTCTGCTCCATCGTACCATTTTCGTACCCTTACATCTTACCCTTCAATTCACATAACGCTTTTATTTTATTTTATTTTTTTAATTTTATTATTATTATTATTTAATAAAAAAAACGCTTTATTTCTCTTTTCATTTTTTAAATTTATTAAATCTAAATAACTCTCATTCTAACGCTTTCACCTTTTGGGGGTCCACTTTCGTTAAACTTAATTGCTTTTTCTTTGGCTAGTTTGGCCGATGCTTGAATTAACCTAACAAAAAAACTTTTGAATAGGAATAAAACGGTTTTTACTATATTAAAAAATATTTAGTTTTATTATTTAAAATAATTTATTTGACTTAAATCTAACTTTTGTATTGTGATAACTAAGATGTACGGACGAAACAAAATAAATTTAAACGTGAATGCTAATTTTATCTACGTGTCAATAATTGGTTAATAATAGAACAATA
This sequence comes from Cucumis cinereus, assembly GCA_037974625.1. Taxonomy (NCBI): domain Eukaryota; kingdom Viridiplantae; phylum Streptophyta; class Magnoliopsida; order Cucurbitales; family Cucurbitaceae; genus Cucumis; species Cucumis cinereus. Next base: position 1,768,918 of record JBBPDJ010000002.1, on the reverse strand, counting down.
ACAGTATCTAATAATTGAATATTATTCTATGTTGATTAAACTAGAAGGCAGATTGTAAGGAACAGTCTCGTTCAATTGTTTCTATTGAAATTATTGGATGCTTCATCCAGTTTAAAGAAATCCTTTGTCTTGGAAACTCTTGATCGAATCATCAAACATTTGCTCTATCGTCTTGAAACCAGGGAATCCCAATTCAGAAATCTTGCTCGTGTCCATGCTGTGAGGGTTGCAATCTCCTTGCTGGGAGCTGCACCTGTTCATGTTTGTAATTTTTAACAATGTTTATGCAGTTTAACTGTTTGATGAAATGACTAAGAGGAAGCAAAGAGGGTTTTCTTGAGATTTTTCAACTTACTTGTTTTCAAATGGGTAGGATGGATATATGGATCTGAGCATATTGATGATCTGTGACCAGTGAGCCACTGTGCTTGAACATATGATCCTGCCTGATGCTTTTGGATCTTCCATTGCCAAGATGTGCGCTGCTACCACATCATCTATGTGGACAAACCCGAACGTGGAGTTTGGATATTCTCCTCTTTCACCTGATGGAACAACCCATCTGTTTGATGTTTGTTTGTTCGTTTTTTCCATCAAAGAGAAAACTGAGAAAGAAATTTAGAGACTGTTTGAAGATCATGGAAGGATTATTGTAAACCTTTCATAATGGTGAGTAGGAGATGCTGTGTACTGGTTGGCTTAGGTGTAAGCAAAGGGCCAACAACAAATGATGGGTTCACCACAACTAGATCAATCCCATGTTCTTCTGCCATACGCCAGGCCTCTTTTTCTGCTAGAGTCTTTGCAAATGCATACCAAAGCTGCCAAAATACCCAAAAGAAGAAAGTAATAGAGAAAAAAAGCCTCAAGATTTTGATCGATTGAATTGAATCGATCTTCCTCTGCATCCGAAAGTGACATGGAGTAGAACAGAGAAAGAGGGGTTGGTTCTTACGTTGTAGCGCTTGCAATAGTCGGGATCTGACCAGTGCGATTCATTGAGAGGACAAATTTGTTGGACATCATAACGATATCTAATTGCAGAGCAGGAAGAGGTGACCACTACTCGTTTTACACTGTTTGCTTTTAAACAGGAATTTAGTACATTCACTGTACCATCTATACTTGGATCAATCAGAGTTGCCTGTGTCATATTGCCAAACGTTGATCATACACTCATAAGGAAATGGCTTATTTAATAAGGATTAAATAGTTTAGTATATTAGGTAATCCCACGTTCAGGAGAAGGTAGTGTGCATACCCCAGTTCTATGTAATAAAAGTATTTCGATAGTACTTGTTCTTGAGTTTGAGGACTGAGTTTTTTATAGCCCTGATTCAAAGTTTTTAGATTGTATAGACTGAGTTTCAGTTATTATATATTGTAAGGATGAGGGCTGCTTTTGCCAAACAATAAATTTACTGTGGAACGCCAAATTCTCGAGCCTAACTATGAATTCAAAGCATTTGCCTAAAAAACTCCCCTTTAAGTTAACCAAAGAATCAGGACCTTGCCTTGATGTTGTTATCGTAGGGAACGATAACAGGTGAAGCAGTGTGGAAGACCCCATCCACTCCTTGAATGGCTTCATCAAAGCTACCTTTTTCCAACAAATCAGCTTTTACTATCTTAAGCCTCTCCTTAGCTCCATTAAGCTCCCACAGAAACCCAACATGTCCATAGTCTCCTATCCAGTAAAAGAACAAGCAATTGTTGAGAATATGTATGAAATGTTAGGTATACCATAATCTGGAGAACAGTTAATTGGCTGATTTCAAAATTTAAATCAAAAGTTTTTTCTTTTACCTACTTTTTGTCATTACTTTTTTTTTTTTTTTGCTCTATTCCTTCTATCTTGTCAAATTGTCAATAGTAAAATACCCTTCTTCTCTTTAATGCATATGAGTTTGTTTCTTTCTTTGGAAACCTTCACTCACTGTAACTTTATTTTAATCTACTGTTCTCTGAGTAATCTAGGAAAAACCTCTATGTTCAAAATTATGGAAAGTTATATAGGCATTAAGATCAAACAACATCTACAACTTGATACCAGGGGATTGAAATGAGATAAAATTGTATGATATCTAAATTGTAAAATTTTGATGACTGCAGACCAAACTGATGAAGCGAGGGGAAATACAAAGCAATGGATATGGTTATAGTTCACAACCTGGGTTTCTAACGGTGGTGCGAACGCGATGGCCATTCTCGAGCAGTATCTTGACCAAGTAAGAGGCTATGAAGCCAGTGCCGCCGGTTACGCAGTACTCTGGCATCTCGGCTGGGTGTGGGTGGGAGGGTGTGTGCAAAGGAAGAGTTTATACAGTGGCCGTACTTGAGGATATTGTTATTGTTCGTGTGTGGGGCACCTACAGTTATGATATTGTTGAACTCATTTACAATAATGGAAGATGACTCATCCATTTTGTAAGGTTGGAGTTTTCTAAAATAAACATAATTTGTGCTTTCTTTGATTCATATTCTTTTTGCATTTTGTATTGTGGGTGTGCTCAACATGCTCTGCAGCTTGATGTAGTGGTTGGTGCATGAATCGGATGTCTATAAATTTTGTTTTTTTTTAAGTCGGGCTAAAAATTCAACTGAAAATAAGGTTGTTAAATGATTTAGAGAAAACTAAACATAACTTTGAATAATAAAATAAAAAATGAAACTGTTACATGTGGGATGTAGGCATGTTGCTGTTTTTTATAACAAGACATCCGACATTTAGTTCATTGTAAATATGCTTGTTGTATTATGTTGACATGTAATTAGCTCAACTCATACATTGTTTGTATTGTTAACATTGAAGTTAGACATCCAATTTTATTCACTCTAAATATCGTAAAAAAAATCAATTATGTGTTTGATTAGTTACTGATCTATTCCAACACTTTTTAAAATCGCGTATCTAATGTCTCATTGATGCATTTTGCAAAAAGAAAATAAAAGTTTATAAATTTCTTAGACATACTTTAACGTTTAACAACATATTATATATAAAATTAAAAGTTTAAATGTTTACGAGACACATATTAATGTCGAATTGTCCCTAATAGGTAAAAAATCATATATCAAACTTGTAATTTGACATTTAAAATTTGAGAAAAATGTTAATAAGAAAAACATTGGTGCAAGGTCAACGTTGATGTATAATTCAAAATCCATATGAGGATTTATTGAGTTGAAATTGGTTGCACACAAATCCACGATGATTCAACGTTCAAGTTAAGTTGGTGTCGTTCAATGTTTGCCCTATTTCTAGTATTTGGGAGAAGCATGACAAGTAGACCTATTTCATGTCTTGATACAAAATCCATAAATAAATTAATACAAACTGATAATAGACCTAATCAAACTTTTATTTGAGTACCCAAGGAGGGAAAATTAATTAGTTCAATAATATATTAGTTTGGGACTCCATTGGTTAAACATTTTAAAACCAATTATTATGATATCGATGAGAAAATTATTAATATGATTAAATTAAGTGTTAGGTGTATTGCCATGAAGTCGTTGTAGTATAGTGGTAAGTATTCCCGCCTGTCACGCGGGTGACCCGGGTTCGATCCCCGGCAACGGCGTTTTATTTTTTGCACGCCCCTATTTTAACACCCCTTACCCTGATGGAGGGAAAAGTATGAACCCGCCATAAAAACGTCCTACAATTTTCTTTCCCGCGCGATCGCTCTTTCTCTTTCAGTCCTGTATTCTCTCGGTCTACCGAGGGGTTTCAGATATCAACTTCTTCCATGCTTCATTCTTCACCGGATTCCGCCATTCATTCTTAATCTTTTGTGCGTGTCTGTGTTGTTCCATTTCCTTCGAATGACGAGAGCTCAACTCAAAGAACAGGCAGATGCTAGTCTTGAGATAATTTCCATCGGATCCTTGTATACTGGATCATGGGACAAGAAATACTGGAGCAGCTCTAGGGTTTGATTTTTATTCTTTCGATTTTTTCTCTCTCTCTCTCTCTGCATCTTCTGATTTATTTGCTGCTGTAATTGAATTCATTTATTGCAGTTTTGATTACCTTTATCTAGGTTTTATTTGACAATTTGTTTATCTCTTCAAGTGGAAAATATGTGATGTGATGCTTGTAACATCGTTTCTTCCATTTGGAGCTCTGTTCTGTTTTTCCTGATTGGTTGCTTGAAACAATTTATTTTCTGATAATTCGCTTCATGTAACTGCAACTTGTTGATTCGCAAACTTATCTTGCTAGGCTTTTGCTGTAGACTCAGTAACTATTAGTTGATCTAGTTGTCTACTTCATGAAGCTCAACTGACAAACTCATTTGTGTAGTGTGAATTTGGTGTAAATTGGCTTTAGTAAAAATGTCCAGTAAATTGCATGAAGCGTCACTGCAACTCTCAGAAGAGTCAACTATGAAGGGTTTCGATATCTAGACTGGGAAATTAGGTCCACTTGGCGAATTTATCAAATCGAACTGCTTGCTGAACTATTACCATTTTGTTATACTTCATGGGATTGTTGTAATTACAAATGTAACATACCTGAAAAAGCTTCTTTAGAACCAGAACGGTTGCCAAAGAGATCTGGGAATATAGATTTTGGAGTTTCATGTGGTAGTTTTACTGGATTTTATGAATTATTTACAGAGGATAATTATCGTGGGACTAATTGGTTATCTAGGAGAGTCTATTTCAACCCTGCAATGCAATAGGAGATAAATTTGAGCTTGGTGATTATCCCATTATTTTTCTTTTTAAGAGATTCTCTCATTAGAGCTTCAAGAAATTAGGAGAAGATGTATTTAGATGCTTATAGATGAGGAATCTCAACTGGGGACTTACTGTAATCATTGAATTACTGTGTAGGGTAAAGATCGATATCCCTATCCAGTTGGGTATCAGGCTGTTCGGGCTTATAATGGAATCAAATACAAAATGGAAGTTCACGAGGGTCCAAAGGGGCCTTTATTTATGGTGTGTATGATCTTCCTATTTAACATTGAGTATCTCTGTTTCATGTGTCATTGGAAAATATTTAATAAAAGGTTACATCGGCCTTGCAGATTTTGTCCATGGATGGAAGTTCATTTTCTGGTCAAACCCCTGATATTGCTTGGGAGATGTTTCAGAGGAAAGGCCGTCTCCATACGAAAATTTGGCACGGGAAAAGGTCTTCATGCAAGGTTGATGGCGCGGAGGTAGAACTTTTCTCTTTCAATCTGCAGTCTATTTGCTTCTTAGCTTTGAATTTTTCTATGGAACCCTTTAACCAGTGGAGTCAACCACTACTAAATGAGCTCTATCATGCTGTAACATTTCTTAATTTGTAGCACTTCTCTGATCTGTACTTTATTTTATTCCCACTTTCTTGACATTGTTCAACCATTGTAAGTATTTTCATTCTTGATCCCAAACTCAGCTTTGCGTAAATGCTCTAGTGACAAGTCAATTGGATGGTAAAATTGTGGAGTTTATCTTCTCAGTTTGAATATATCACCACTGAGCAACTTCACTTTCATCAGTGAAATGCTCTTGTATCTGCACAAGAGAAATTGACTTCTTTCAATCTTAAGCGCCATGATTAACTTTCTACCTTCTGTAGTCTAGTACATATTTGAAATAAAATAGCTAGATGAAAGTGATTAACGCAAATCTCAAGTGCAAGCAGTTTGATGAATTTACTCCTTTTTATTTTTTATTTTTTGCTCAGGAATGAGGCCAGTTAACTATTTTACTTCAACGAAACTTCTATGAGATAATTGATTTATCTTCTGGTATTAACTGCTATAATATTACTCTTACATGCGTGCAGGCATGCAAACACCCAATCAAATGTAGTAATTTAATCACCGAAAATTCTATGACATGGTGCAAATCTACTTCTTTCTTTAATTCCTACAGTCTTTCTTCTCTCTTGATTAATTGGAGGTTTCTTTTGTAACTCCTTTGGCGTAGGCTTCGACCTCTTCTTGTACATTTCACACATTAATGAAATTTGTTTCTTATAACAAAAAAGAAAACAAAATCACAGAATATCAGAACATTGAGTGACATACTCATATTTCTTTTCGTCCTTTGTAGTTTTTTGGGTTCAAAAATCCATTTATTCAGAGGTTACTCAGGGAGTTAGTGGCAAATGTCAGTGGAACAGCAGAACTAGGCCCGCTTCCTTCAAACTTATGCAATAAGGCTTCCGGATCTGCACAGACTGCAGTTGAGCATCATACTATTGATGAATGTGAAAATGCTGAATTAGTTTCTTGCCATGAAAAGCCGAAGACTGCAAGAAAGAGAAGGAGTCGTCATGGAACTGAAATGGAAAAGTCACTTAATGGTGCCAATCTGAAAAAAGTACGAAATCATGGTTCGAGAATTAGATCCATGACCACAAAGCATTCAAGCTCAGCCTTTGTCAATGAAGCGAATCAAGATTTTTGTGGTAAGTATGTAAAGAAACTAATTAAAGATTGTTCCTTTACTGTTTGCTCTGTTTGCTTCTCATAAAAAAAAAAAAAGAGACTGTTCTTTTACTATTTCAAAAAGAAAAAAAAAAATAGTTCAGCAACGTTTTTGGCAGCAAGTACATGCATTGTCTAGAATAAAGGATAAAGAATCTATAAGTTGCCAGCCAAATTTGCATCTCCGTGGTTTAACTTCTTTGTTCATGCGTCAGAGAAAGCTATGTGCGTACAAGAGAAGGTTGCTGTCTCTGAGTCCACTAAAGCAGCTCATAATGTGTCCATTGACGAAAAACTTGTGAGATTATATTCTTTTTGTTCACTTGTAAACTTTCTCGTTTGCTTTTTTTATTTTTTATTTTTATTTATATTTTATAAACCACTGTTACATTTAGGCTCTTATTCACATTTTAATAGATATATAGACCACAGAAACAGAGATCATTTTGAGAAATGAGTTTTATATTCCTTGTCAGATTTACGAATTGTGATTGTTCAAAACGCTCTTAACTTCATACAGCATGATAGGTTGTCAATGGAAAAATTGGAAGGTATTAGTCGAGAAATGGAAACAGATGGTAACAGTGCAGATGCTTCTATTCAAATGTTGTATTGTCCAGATACTGAAGACAGTAATCATCACCCTTCAGATACTTCAGGTCTAAAGCAAGGTCTTCTTGACCTATCAATTTTATTTTATTTATTTATTTTTTTTTTGACAAACTATAGGCCTGTTTATATATTGTCTTTTTTATTTCAAATTTTTATTATTGGATGCAGTTATTGTTGAGTTTGCTCCTGTAAGCACGGAAAAGAAAATTCTCAATCAGCCTGAAGTCATCATACCTGAAGAGACGAACTTAGGCTCCAACAAAAATGATTTTGATTCAGTAGGTCAAGACATGGTGAAGTCGATGATGACTTTTTTGCTTCCACAAGCAATTCCTCTGCTTAAGGAGAATTCTGGCAGGAAAGAGATGGCCACTTCTAATATGGAAAGGTTTCTTTGTGGTAATTTATAAATAACCTGTACCTACTGTAATTAGCATTCGACTACAATGACATGTTAGTTTTTTAGTTTTATTTATATATATTTTGGTTCATCTGCAGTTGGAAATACAAAAAATCTATTGCCTTTAGAGAAAGATGTAGAAAAACAGGAATACATGCACATACAATGTGGGAGTTACGAATCTGCCGTCCCAAGTCTTAAGTTTTCCAAACACGGTCTTGACAATCATGAGGGTGAGCAACACGATGACCATGAAAACATTAATGGCGACTTCTCTTCTATTGTAGATAATGGTCAAGGTAAGGAAGATATGAAACCTATTGCTTCTTGTGCTCGCATGAATGATGAGTTGGTAAATCATCATGAAGCCACTGGGAACAAGAAGTCCTCTGACAGTGAAATTGGTGGAAATTTGCGTGGAACATGTCAGGAGGATAATTTGTATGCTTCAGAATGTCCTCCCAGCACCTCTTCTGGTAGAGTGCTTTCTGATGAAACCACGCATAATAATAAAAGGATGGATGGATGCCCATTATTTCTTGAAAAGAAAACTCCAAAAGTCCATGTAGAAAGCCATGTTGATGAGCAACCTTGTTCAAGTGGATCCTTTTCTCAACTCTTGCATGGTGAGAATTTGTTATCATGCATACATCCTTCTTTACCTTAGCAATTTAGTTAGTACCATTCATTCACTGACGACAACACCATTGCTATAAACTACATCTGTACTTGAAGAGCATTTCTGTGACTTACTTCAAGTTAATTAAATTTGATATTGAAGTGCAAAATTCCTTTACAACCGATTTATAAACTATGAAAATCTATTAATTGATGTTATGCGTCTTTTTTCAGCTCAAAATGCAAATGGTTCAAGTGTAAAGACCTCCACATATTCACAGGCATTAAATAAGGAAGGCACTGTAGAACAAGAGGCTGGGAGAATGGACACTTTGCCATCTTCTCAAACTCCAAACATTGTGTACAGTAGGAGAAAAGCTCAAAATGTGTCTCATTTGGGTAAAGAATCCAGACGGCAATCCAGTGAAGCTTTTAATACTAGTTGCTTTGGAAAATATTTTGGTGCTGAAACGTCTTACACAAAATCTCCACATTCTTATGATATCAATCTTTTCACTATACCTGAAAATCAACAAACAGAAGAATTGCTTTCTGAACATCCACTTCGAGAACAATCCCCCATTGATTGCCGTTATAAAACTACTATGAAAGCTGAAGCAGGATTAGAAAAAATATGCCATCACAGTCCTACATTAGATCGAGATGAAGCATCACTGAGAGCCAACACGAATCGTGATTCAGGACTTCCAGAAAAACCAGTTTTGAAGGAAGATTTGGAAGGTTGTATTGATGAGGGAATGATTCAGCACAATAACGTTTTAGGTACAGATAAATACGAGTTATCTCAAGAGATGGGCGCAACCCTCAGAGACGACAGTAAGGATTCTTATCCTTCTTGCAGTGTGGAGCTCTATCGAGAGGCGGAAGGAATGTCAAAAATAGTGGGATCTTATTTGCACCCTTTGCCTGTATTATCAATTTTTCTTAGCAACATTGAGAATGTAATCCACATATGTGTTTTGTGTGGTCTTTTGGCGGAAAAGAACAGAACAGTCATTACTTACACGGTGGAAGTGAAGGAACCAAAGGTAGGATACCCATCCTTGGTTGGCCACACGACAGTACTGATGCCAACTCTAGAAAATTATTTGGGTAAAGAAGTGAGTTCTTACTTTATAACTTCCTTCAGTTTGTTTACTGTATTAGACTTTCCTTGACACGAAGGATTTAATTCTCTAGTCTATGTTACCAAGATTGCAGTAGAGCGAACTGGTTTCCAATTGACTCCAGATGGGAACTATCTTGTTTTGATTGGTTGCATTAGAACACCTTTTTGCAGGTTGTGAGCATTTTCATGAATTTTAAATATGTATTATTTTAACAATAATATTATGAAAACTAATACTGAAAAGATATTTCCAGGAAAGGGAGTATAAATTGTCCATGCTCTACATGTACATCTGGTGAGTTTGAAGAGAATGTGGTAAAGATTGTGCAAGTTAAACATGGCTACGTATCAATCATCACAAGCTTGAGAAGTACCGACATTGTACATAGTATATTGGTTTGTGAACCTAATCAGCTGGTTGCTGTTGGAAGAGGTGGACGCCTGCATCTTTGGGTCATGGACCCAACTTGGGGGTGTGTTCCATCGGAACTAACCATTTTTTAATTTTTGTTTCTACATATAAAATTGATGTTTGATAATAAATGAATGTGCAAATTATTCTTCCCTTCAATTTTGATACCAGATCAATATGCATCATAAGTAGTTTACTCAAATTATTGATTTGGAAAACTTTAGATTCAAGTTATTCAATCAAGATGAAACCCCTTCATTTTGTGATACCTATTGTTATTGCTGCAGTAATTATTTGAGATTGTAGAGCGTTGGTGTACTGGTTCAATGGAATATTTAAATATATGCATGGTTAAAATTCCTCCTGCAATCTAAATGATAACACGTTTGAATACTGCATCAATAAGCTTTCATGGTTTTTGAGCTCTATTTTCTCTAATGATTTCTGGCTGTTACTTAAGCGAAGACTTTTGGTTGAGGTAGTTCCTTAGTCTGTCATTTGATTGGGGGTCTAAACAAAATTTAATGTACAATGTTAAATAATTGGCCCTGGCTTTATTATTCTTCAATTGGTAGCTCTGCAATTGTTCATGACGCACTATACTAATTAGTTCCATTTGCACAGATTAATGATTTCATTTAAACCATAGAGAAAAGCTGATTCGAGCCTAACATCTACTTTTGCAGCAAACAGATGGAAAGTCATACCATACCATCCGAGGACCACATATCTCTTAATTTGGTGGAACTTAAAGGGATCCCAGAGTTTTCCAATTTGGTTGTAGGGCACAACGGTTGTGGTGAATTCAGTTTATGGTATGTCCTTGGACAGTTAAAAGTTTCTCATAAAGTACAATTATTATTATCATTCCATTTTTGTTATAGTACTGGTGGCATTTCTTTAGCAAGCTTGGCTTGCGTTCTCTTCTAGTTAAACTGAAGATGAACTTATCTATTATGTCAAAGGTTTGCTGTAGGTGTTTTTACGTATATGTTGTGACGTATAATTTGTTTTTAAATGTAAGTGTTGTTCAGTGATGTTGAAACTTAGCCACGTGGGAATTTATGTGTCTTCGGATAAAATTGAAAATTCAAACTGAAAGTTAAGCCTACGAAACTTAGTTACGGTCATGATCAGTGCTTCATCGGCATTACAAACTGCATTATCTACAGTGAGAAGTATATAGGGAATCAGTTGGGAACAAAATTTTGTTGATTTCATGCTATCATTTTGTTAAAACTATCTCCTACATCAAGTAGAACCATTTCTCTGTACTGGTAATCAAACAGGCCTAAGATAGGGATTTGAATAGGTTGACTGCTTTATATGATGGTTAAATCAAATTGATATTGCGATTGTTTTGGATGTTTGCTAGGATCTGAAATGTACCGTCATTTGTTTTAGGGATATCCAAAAACGTGCTCTGATGTCTCGGTTCTATATGCCGAGTGCCTCAGTTAATCAATTCTTTCCAATTAGTTTGTTTAGTTGGAAAAGAAAGGAAAACTCTACCAGGAACTGTAATTCAAGCGACTATGTTAAAGAGCTGTTGTGTGCAACGAGTATAAGCTCAAGGAACACTGAGGAACATCCGTCATTTCAACCAAGGGACACTGCCATATGGCTTTTTGCTTCAACCATGTCAGATTATCATGTTTCGCATGAATATCTACCAATGGATGGTCAGATTAATCATGCAGAGTTTTGGAAACTAATGCTACTTGCTAACAGTACGGTTACATTTGGTGCGGAGCTGGATTTAAGGTAGTGTGCTATCATAAGTTCAAACTTACAATAACAGTTTAGATTTACAACTCCAGAAGATAATTAATTTGTTCTGCAGTTTCTAAATGCTCCTTTAACTTCCAAAGTAAGATTAAAAGTAGATTATTTCAGCCTAACTGAGAATTCATCATATTCATTAATGTTTTTCTAGCATGGTTAGATGTTTTAGTGTTCAAACTCTTTCACTGTATAGAACTTCTGCCATTGGGGCATCAGCTGGTCGAGGAATCATTGGGACGCAGGACGGCCTAGTTTACGTCTGGGAACTGTTTACAGGAAATAAACTAGGCACTCTTCTTCGTTTCAAAGGTATGCATTATAGCATTGGTGACTGAAGCTTTCCTTAGTGTGCACGATTCTTTGTGAAAAGAGTTCATTTCTCTAGTAATATACTGAAAATATTTCCATAATTCTCACAACTCATCGCTAGAAGAAACAAAGAAACAAAGAGTCAATACTCATCATACTTCTCTGGACAGTTGTGAAGTTTAAACATGATAACAAATCAAAGACAAGCTTTAAGAGTGGATATGAGATCTGTTTATCATCAATAATAGTGCCATTTCCCATTGTATCTTTCAAAAGAAGTTTCATTTCCAGTGCTATTATTATTATTAGGTTTTAATTTCTTGAGTCTCTCATATATATTTTTCTTCAATACAGGTGCAAATGTTGTTTGTATTGCAACTGACAATAAAGAGACAGGTGTAGTGGCTGTAGCGGCTGAAAATAGGCTTCTGGTATATCTACTTTCATGAGATACGAAAAGGTAAACTAAATGGCCTAATACTCAAGAAACTTACTTGTAAATTGCACAATATTATCATAAAAAATGTTTTAGTTTTGAGTTGGTGCCTGACATGATGTTGATATATGACAAATGGTGGATTTATTGTGACATGGCTTCATCTGAGCCGACGATAAATGTAAATAAGCATTCATCTTACGAAATAAAGAAATCAAAACCAGTGTAACTTCCATGTCGACAAATTAACCTTTCTAGATAGGGCCATATTCCATTTGAATCTTACAGAATAATTAGTCAATTCATGCTCAATTGAATTCACTAATTATTTATAAATTTTGTTTCTAATTTTCAATTTTTTAAGTTTAATTTTATCATCCATTTGAATCTCACGGGCTGTCTCATGTCTATTTGGTCGGGCTAGAAATCAGAATACTAATGTTGATCAAAATAATGCTAGTAATTAATAATGGTTACATGTGATTTCTGAACCATTGTTACAGGTGATTTTGGTTAAAAAAGTAATCAACATTAAATAAAGAAAGAAATAACAAGGTAGAAATAACAAGATATAGATAGCACCTTAAATTTATGAGCCTAAGAGAGAGTTAGTTTGTGTTGGTTCGAATTAACGTGTTCAACCTACCAAGGCTAAGGTTGAGCTTAGCAAATTAACTAATGAGGCATGTCTTATGCATGTCTTGGCCCAACGCATCACCTTAGAACCAAAATGGGCCCAAAAGAAGATGCTTGGCCTCGACCAAGTTCGAGATGATCCAGCCAAATGCAAAACATGGCATGCCTCTCGACTTGATAGGTTGTGTGATTATCCTAAAGCGACTTTGAAACGTGACAAAAATACCTAAGTCAATCACTTTTATAAATGCATTATTGTAGTTCTATTGCAAGGTAACTTGAGTGTTGAATCATATTTTTAAACGTTCACATTTTTTTTACTTTCTGACTTATACAACAAAGGTATCAAAGGTGTGACAAACACTATATTGATGTTTTTTTTTTTTTTTTTTGTAGACCCCATTCTTCTCTCCAGTATAGAGAACATATTCATCTAAGAGTAAACTTAAAAGAAAATATATGATGCTAAAACTAAAACATATTGAATGGTAATTAACATGCACTTTTCAAATTCTTGGAATGGGCCATCATATCATCATTATTATTTTGGTTGTGTAATATGAGGATGGCCATGTTTAAAAGTGTCTACTTGCAAAAGCATATCTAGCATGTTCCACTAGCATAACATATTGTTAAGTACGCAGGCTGAAATACTTAAAAAGTTACTCAATTATTTAGTTCCACAAAGCAGTAGATAGTTGGTTACCCTTAAAAGTTGGGAGAAAATCGAGATGACAGTGTGTGTTGATGGTAGTTAGGTTCGGGTAGGCAGTTACCCCTTTCGTGAAATAGGATATAAATCAATTACGACAATCGAGACTTTAACTTTCTTCTTTAGGCCAACACACGGACTCCTATGCTTTCTTGGGCTTCTACACTCTCAACTGAACTTACCCCTCCTCTATCCTCTAACATTAACTAAAAAACAAAAAACAAAAAACAAAAGTTTGATCTTTTAAATTAAATTTCAAAATTATGATAAAATAAAAATGAAGATGCTATTGCTGAAATAAATATTTTGTTTGACATAATTTTAGTAAAATAAATGAATGGATAAAAAAAAAGGGGGAGTGAATATTGACCGAGGGAGTGGAGAAAATTGATTGGGTTTGGTGCAATAATTACAATAATAAAAAACATTTAATAGCGAAAAACGCTTTGAGATGAGCCGAGTGGGCTTTTCGGATCGGGTTGGTAGTTGCCAGTTGGCCGCTGGTTGGTCCAACTCCTCCAAATTATCAATCTTTTTATTTATTGCTTTTGCCTATTTGGACCAACCATTCTCCGCCACGTCGCTCTCCATCCTACTTGTATTTAATTTCCTCAAACCAACGAACAAACTCCTCTTTCCCTTTTTCCATTGTCTTCCTGTATGACACGTGATTCAAACACGTGTCCTCTTTTGTCGACGGTTTTAAATACTGTTTCAGAATTTACAAAAAAAAAAAAAATAATAAATAAATAAAAATACTGTGTCCTCAAATTCCAAAAATTATTGCAACAATGATCCTTATGAAATTCAATATGTAAATATATAGATTTGAATTTAAACACTATTTTTTTTATTGCTGATCAATTTATTGTATGGATCCTTAAATTTAATTAAAAAATAATAAAAAAATAAAAATCGTTGTTTTGATAAATAAATTATATCTTTCTGAAAAATGATTCGTCAACATTGAAACAATACAACGTTTTTCGGCTCCACATCTCTAGCTCACAAAAATAGATAAGATAAGAGAGAAAATTTACAAACCAAGAATCCCAAGATAAAACAAGAATAACAACATGATTGACCAAATTATGGATCACTTATAATTAAATCCAACAATATTTAATTATATTTTTAATTAGTTAGGCAA
>JBBPDJ010000002.1:1737053-1750837 GCA_037974625.1 Cucumis cinereus | reverse complement strand
AAAATTTAATTTTAAGAAACTAGATTTAAGGTTTTCAAAAAAAGCAAATAGACTAAAAATGCATATTATAGAAACTATGACTTGTTGGTGATTGTAAATGTGAAATGGAATTTATTATAAGTGTTGTTGTTGTTGTTGTTTTTTTAACAAATTTATCTAACTCTTAATTCTCATTTTCTTAAATATCCCATTTTTTCATCTTTCACTTTAACTATTTTTCGTATTGCAGAGTATGTTTAGATTGATTTAATGAAAAAAAAAATGTTTCAAGAAAACTCTTTTATAAAAATTGTTTAAAATATATTTCAAAAGTTATTTTGAGTGGTGGTTAACATTTTAATTTTCCTTGTTTAAAATGAGTTTTTTTTTTTTAAAAAAAAAAAACTTAAACACCAGAAAATGTATCGACCATATTTCTATCCACTCAAAATAATTAGTTATTAATTGTTGGTTAAAGAAGAAAGAGCAAAGGTTAGTAGAGAAGGAAGTTGTAGCTGTTTCTTTGATATCCCAAACAAATGGATGAATTGTTTGTCAATGCCACGTGGAATCCGATTATTTGTTTTATTAAAATTAGGATAAAAAGAAAGAAGAAATTAAATTAAAATAAAAAAAGAAAAGGAAAAAGAAACTAAGTATTTTAATCTAATTAACAATATATTTATCATTTATGTGAGAATTGTGATTTATTATTTTTATTTTTTTCTTGTCTTTTGTTGCACATTTAATATTTGGCTGTTCTTTTGGTTGTATATCTTCAATAATGTGATGATTCACAGTTCACACACACAAACACAAAGTCAACTGCTTGCAAATCCAAAGCTATCTTCAAAAGTTCTTGCTGATAAAGATATATTTTTAGCTCCTTCCAAATATATTTTTAATTCTTTTATTTTGTATTTTTTTTAAATGAACGAGAATATTACACTTTTTGGTTCGAAAAAAGTTTGATTCAAGTTGGATTTGAATAACAATGTCTTAAAATTCAACAATTTCATCAGGAGATTTGAGCTTTTGATAGCAGCATTCTCATACGTTCTCCATCATTTTGTTACAATGAGCTTCGTATTAATTTTAGTTTTGAGTAGTTCTTGTACTTAAGGGTGCTAAGTTTAGAAGAGTTGTACTGTTCGATAAGTTTATTGATTGGTTTTGAATGTTGATCGAGCTGAAGAAGTTTGTATGCTTTACCACTTTAGTCTTTTGATAAATTTAATTTTTGGTAATGAGTGAAGATAAACTTAAAATGCACAGACTAATTGCCATATCACACAAAAATGGTAGTCAATTAGGTAGTTTGTGATGATGTTAGGAGCAGTGAGAGTCTCCACCTCAAGCAGTAGGGTTTGGAATGATGGAAGGTGTCCGACTAGTACAAACACTGTCAACATATATATGTTTAGTATATGGACACCATAAATATATGATTCACAAGTACGATCTTATGATATTGTGCATAAGGTGTCAACAGATATGATCTTATGGTGTCCACAAATATTCTCCTGACGTTTTCCATACAATCAGGTTGACAACACCTTTTTTTTTCATCAAAAACAGCATTTTACTTAGGATTTTTGGCAGAGAAAAATAATATTATATATATTTTAGTGTGAACATGCTACAGTGATTAAAAAAATAGACACACTCTTATTATTTTAGTGTGAAAAATACAATTCAGATGGTTTGTATGATATTCAAATCCTAAAATCTATATTGAATAAAATAAAATAATCGATAGAGTAGATTATTATAGCCTATATCTCATGTTCGGAGCTTCAACTACAGTGTTCCTGTTTATTACATTATTACTTACGACATTTTCTATTTTTTCTACTAATTTTATCTCTTTCTCTTTTATCACATCATTTACTTTTCAATGTTTTTATATCCAACCAAAATAGTTTGAACCCTAAAAATAAATTATTATAACTCATAAACCATAATAACCAATTTAATTAGGGTTTAAACACCTCTTAAAACTTTAAATCAAGATCGAGGATTATAATAATCTTTTTTAGTTTTTAGTTTGTTGTTAAATAACTATGCATATCTTTATAATTAATAACAGTAATAACTATATATATATATATATATATATATATAACTTTTCTATGCATATATACACACTCTAGTCAATAATATTCAAACCTAATTCTCCTAATATGTATAAACTGTTTTATAAAATATTATTGACTAGTGTGTGTGTGTCTATATATATATATATATATGGAATTGCGTATAGTTGAAGAATGGGACAACAATGCAAACAAAATTCTTAACATCCCATAATATTTCATGTTTTTTTTTATTCTTAAAAAAGAAAAATCATGTTTTTCTTTTTGCCCCAAATATTATGATTCAAACTCTCGTCACCAATTATTTCCTAAATAATTAAAAATTTTAAATACTTAAATCATTCGGTGTTGCTTACAATATTTTTCTCATAAATTATAAAATATATATAAAGTTTTGACCCGCACATATAGGTCAAACAATGGTGTACAATGTCGTTTTAAGACACCTTGTGTGCTTGTGGATACATTCATGTCACATGGCCCTTATTTAATTCTTATACTTGTCGGTTTATACATACATTGTGTTATAAATAATATTTGATCATATCGACACATGAACATATTTCAATTGACAAAATTATGACTTCTCGACTAAAATTATATATAAAAATTTAGAAATAGTGAAGGTTCAAAAATTAGTTTATTAATTTTTAAAATGATAATTGAGGTTTTATATGCACTCTACTATGTTTGGATTTACAATATTCGATTCAATGTAATAATAATGAAGATTTTCTATAAGATAACTAAATATATGAAAATAAATATATATTTTTTAATTTAGTTGCATTTTAACTATATGTTAACTATGCAAATGGAAGGATTGAAAAAATTGAACCTCCAAAAAATACAGGGTATATTTATGAACAAGTTGAATAAATATTGGTTATTAGTTAGTAGTCAAAGTAATTTCAATTGACTATTGCAAAATTTATTATGAAAAGGACAAGTAACAAACATTTGTTTAATATCCATATTTGTTTAATATCAAAGTAAATATTTTCAGCAGTTTTATCATTTACAATAAATTTTCTTTTTTAACCCAACATATTTACATATTCTAAAAATAGATTTTCAAATATAACAAAATTTTACTATATATTTGTGATAAATCGTGATAGATCAAAATAGATATCCATCACTTTAGTATTAGGTATAGATAGATGTCTACTGGGTCTAGCGTGATTTGTCACATATAAAAAGTAAAATTTTGCTATATTTGTAAATATTTTAAACAGTTTTGCTATTTGAAAAAAAATTTCCTTCTAGAAATTCATTGTTTGTGATCTTGGTGTGGTCTTTTTATTGAAAGTAGTTAGTGTGGCCAAAATGAATAGCCGAATTAGTATCCACTTATAATATATTATCAACTTTAAAGTTAGAGGTTCGATTTACTCACTTCACATATTGTTGAAAAAAAAGTTAATATAAATGTTGATTGTTAAGCATCTAGCGTGAGTGATTCAAATCTCTAATATCTAATGGTCGAAGACACAAATACCTAAACTAGACAAATTTTGGTATATATGTTTGAATATTAATGTATGTGCCACTCATACTTGAAGAAAAATTTATCTCCCCTCAAATTTGTAAGACTCCCTCTTATAGTCTTATATCTTTTTGTTGAACAAAATTTCATTTGTTCGAATTGTTTAGGCTTTCCTAAGTTTAGAGAATCATTTCTCAATGAATCTATAGTAGTATGAAGAATAAAGTATGTCACCAATACATGTAACATTCCTTTCATCTAACACAAGTCCAAATACCTATATTTGAAAATGTATGTACATCAAATAAATTTATGAGTATGTTGACGATAGAGACATTTTTAATTCAAAGCTATTTTTCAACAAGATATTAACTAAACTTAGACTAGTTTTATATAATTTAGGCTAAAGTTAATTATTATTTCAGCAAGAATTAATAACTAAAAAAGCGCATAGTTATTGTAATTATTTTTATATAATTAATAATGGAAGCAAAAGGCAACCAAAAAGGTAAAGGAGGATATACATCAATTAGGAAAAAGCCGCAACAAATTAATTAGTCGATCAAAGACTTTCAATAGTGCAACAAAGTAGTTTAAAAGAGAAAACGGGAAAATAAAAAAAGGGGGGTAAAAAATCATGGATATTGTTGAAAAGGACAAAAATATATATGAAATATATTTTATAAAAAATAACAAATTAATACTACAAAAAAAAAAAGTAAATGTTTATATTTACTTTAATAACTTTTAAATTATTAATATTAATCTAAACTAATGATATATATATATATGGTTGATTTTGTTTGTTATTAAATTTTTGTAGAATAAGAATTCAGATTTATTATGATAATAGAAATATTGAAAATTGAACAGTAGGAAAGTAAGGGTATAAGATTAAGAGATGGGTATTATGATTTGAATTAAAATATAAAGGAAAATTAAAATAAAAAAATAAAAAAATAAAAAAAGTATTGAATTAATAGAAAAGTTAAGTGGGCGTTGAGTGACGTGAAGTGGTTCATTTAATCGCCTCATCTGCCTCCTTCATTGCCCTGCCTGCCTCCCTTCTCTTTATATCTCTTCATTTCCTTCCCATTCATTCTTACATCTCTCTCATTAACCTTCCTTTATTCACTCTCTTTTCTTCTTCTAAATTCTCTCTCTCTCTCAATATGCCTCCCATCTTGCCGGATTTCTCTACCTCCGTTAAGCTCAAATATGTCAAACTTGGCTACCAATATCTCGTCAACCACATTTTAACTCTCACTCTCATCCCTCTCATGCTCGCCATTTTCCTTGAGGTTCTTCGTATGGGTCCTGACGAAATTCTCAATCTCTGGAAATCTCTCCATTTTGATCTCATCCAAATCCTCTGTTCTTCCTTCTTCATCATCTTCGTTGCCACTGTCTACTTCATGTCCAAACCCAGAACCATTTTCCTCGTTGATTACGCCTGCTTCAAACCCCCTGTTACTTGCAGAGTCCCCTTCTCCACTTTCATGGAACATTCCCGTTTGATTCTTAAAGACAACCCCAAGAGTGTTGAGTTTCAGATGAGGATTCTTGAGCGTTCTGGTCTTGGAGAGGAGACTTGTTTGCCTCCTGCTATTCATTACATCCCTCCTAAACCAACCATGGAAGCTGCTAGAGGTGAAGCCGAGCTTGTCATTTTCTCTGCTATGGATGCTCTGTTTCAGAAAACAGGACTCAAGCCCAAAGATATAGATATTTTGATTGTGAATTGCAGTTTGTTTTCGCCTACTCCGTCTCTCTCAGCTATGGTCATTAATAAATACAAGCTTCGAAGTAATATCAAGAGCTTTAATTTGTCGGGGATGGGTTGCAGCGCAGGGCTGATCTCCATTGATTTAGCTCGTGATTTGCTTCAAGTTCATCCTAATTCAAATGCTGTGGTGGTTAGTACTGAAATTATCACACCTAATTATTACCAAGGAAACGAAAGAGCCATGCTTCTCCCTAACTGCCTTTTCCGTATGGGCGGTGCCGCGATTCTTCTCTCGAACCGCCGGTCCGAACGTCGTCGAGCCAAATACCGATTGGTTCACGTCGTACGAACTCACAAAGGAGCCGACGACAAAGCGTACCGGTGCGTATTCGAGGAACAAGACAAAGAGGGTAAAGTTGGGATTTCACTTTCTAAAGATCTCATGGCTATAGCCGGAGAAGCTTTGAAATCCAACATCACAACCATCGGACCACTCGTTCTTCCGGCGTCGGAGCAGTTGCTTTTCCTTTTAACTCTAATCGGCCGGAAAATCTTCAACCCCAAATGGAAGCCGTACATCCCGGATTTCAAACAAGCGTTTGAGCATTTCTGTATCCACGCCGGTGGACGGGCGGTGATAGATGAACTTCAGAAGAATCTACAGCTGTCGACGGAGCACGTGGAAGCTTCTAGAATGACACTACACCGGTGGGGAAATACGTCGTCGTCTTCACTTTGGTATGAATTAGCTTACATTGAAGCTAAAGGAAGGATGAGAAAAGGAGATCGGATTTGGCAAATTGCATTCGGGAGTGGGTTTAAATGCAACAGTGCTGTTTGGAAATGCAACAAAACAATAAAAACTCCGACCGATGGGCCATGGGCTGACTGCATCGACAGGTATCCGGTTCACATTCCTGAAGTTGTCAAACTCTAAGAAAATTCAACAAATTTAAAAACAACACAAAAAAAAAAAAAAAAAATAATAATAAAAACAAAAGAAAATATGGAGTTTGGGGTTTTAGCATAATGATCTGCCAAATTTGCTTTCTTTGTGATGTATTTATCTACATGAAAAATCTCTCATTTGTCTGTGGGCTGTGACACCATATATTTCCACTTGTTTATTTTTCTTCTTCTTAATCCTAAATGGATTTGCATAGATGGAATTAATATTGTGTTTGTATTGAATTTAAGGTTATGATGATCCCATTTGTAGTTTGGTTTGGGGTTTCACAAAACCAGAAATTTCAGGAGTAGAAGGGAAAAAAAAAGGATATAAAACTTGTTGGTCGTTTACTTTATCTTCGTGGTTTGAATTTTTTCACACTTAAACAAAATTATCCATCTTTTGTTTTTTTTGGTCAAATTTGGAAATTCATGTTCTTATGTTTGGTCTCCACGAATATTGGAGAGTAATTTTTAAATACATCACTTATTATTTTACTTTCCACTCCAACCACATAACAACTAAAATAGAAAAATGTTAAAAAAATTGAGAAGTCTTTAACAAACTATGATTAGACAATTGAGGTCGAATTTACGAAAATAAATATCATATTCCTTAGAGGGATGTGTGTTTCCCTAGACTATTTTTCTTGAATTTGGTGTATAAATAGGTTTTTAAAAAGTATTTCTAAATGTTGTTAGTTTTTATTGGTTAATTGATTTTTTTTTTTTTTTTTTTTTGTAAGTAAATGATAGACACCTATTTTATTTAGTGATCTAAATTAATTGATAAATTGAATATGATGTATAATAATGTGGTCAAACTGTAAATACCAACAATAATAACTTATACAATAATAAGTCTATCTAATATTTCTGCCAAACAAATATAAATAATTAGATTTACAATTATAATATTTTAAAAAATAAAGCGGCATCAAGTTGGAGGATTTTTGTGAGCATGTAAAAACAAAAGTAACCTTTTTAATCTTTTGGGTGACGCCAGTTTAATTAAATCAATTAAATAATCACAAGCTATTTTTCTTTTTCGAAATAAAGTATAATAAATTAAAATATTTATAAAAATATTAAAATATCATATTTTATTTATGAATGTCTATCAATTTCTGTCATTGATAGAATCTAATATTTTATAAATATTTTTGATAGTTTTATTATTTACAATAATTTTTCTTCTTTTTCTTGTATTTTAAGTTCGACAAACAATCCATAGAAATAGAAGATTAGAATATTTCACCTTTCTCCTTCTAAAGAAAATATAATTTTTAAGTGGAATTTTGAGTTACATTTGTCTGTGTGACTTTGTAAAACCACTCAATAGTCTAATTAAAAATTTAATTTATTACGTAATAATTTTTTTTTAAAAAAATCTTTTAATAAAAATAGATTGGAAGACGAAGAACTTAAGTACTATTCTTGAAAGTAAATGCCTCTCAAATTATATAATTATTTATTTTCTTTGTCAATCAACAACATCGTCAGCGTGAATGTATGAGATTTGAATATCTAATCTAAAAAATAAATATATATAATTTGATATTAAACTATATTAACGTGGACAAATTAAAAATAATTATCCGTAAGAAATTGGCATAGTTCCAAAAATAAAATCAATCCCACCCACCTTATCAAATTCGTAATTAATTAATCAACAAACAAACATCATATTCCAAACAATAATTTTGAATATTCAGTCCTTAAATTAAATTCACATTTCCACATCATTTTCAATGTGTGTAAAACTAATAAATGTAACATAATATTCAAAACCATGCATTTAAAGTCATAATAATTGGCTAATAATAAAATTAGTAAAATGAAATGAGCAGTTACACTACAAATCAATTAACATCCCAACTTCAAGTTTGATCGATTTAGGTTTTACCAATTTTTATAATAAGTCATAATAAGTTGATATGACAACGTCTCAACATCCTTATCATTCTTAACATTTCATTAAACATAACATAAAAAGAAAATAGTTTTAGAAAAGACTTATGATAGGATAGCTAGATTTTATAATTTAACGTTCAATTTTCCAACATTTGAATAATGCTCGATTTCAATTGTTTTATTAATAATCTCGTGTCTAACATGTTCTTAAACTTTAAAAATGTATTAGCGTATCCTTAAATTTTCAATATGGTATTTTAAAAATGTATTAGTTTATCTTTAAATTTTCAACATTCAAGAACGTGGTCTCGACTAGTATTTTATTTATGAGTTATTTATGATTTTGACTCTAGGGTTTAGAGAACGACAATATATAAATCTCTAACTTAGTGACACTATTTTGTAATAGAAAACATTCTCTCTATTAATATATATCGTTTTCTCTATATTTGTTGATATATCTAACACACTGTTAATGAACCACATATATTTGTATATTGATATTTATATGTTTTTTGTATTGCTTAATTGTTGATTTCGTACCATAAATAAGCTTACTAACTCTCGAGTTATTAACTTGAAAATTAAAAAGAAGGAGCAAGACAGTTTTTTGTTAGTGCATTTTTTAGCATATATATCTAAGATTAGACACAATTAAAAACTAGAGCTTTCTATCTCAATCAATGGGGCAAGTTGGCAGCAAAATTTAGATATACATCTATATTAAAACAGATTAATAGGTATTTAATGTATAACCGCCAACTACAAAAAAGAAAAATAAAATCAGCACCACTTTTTAATTTATTCATAACATACATATATTTTTTTAATATTACAAAATTAATTAATTAATTCACAACTTCTTCTACCCAACTAGATTTTAGGGCAAATTAAGGAATCATTTATTTTCAAGTAACGCCCAATGTGATTCTAAAATGACAACTCCATTCAATCATATATCATTTTAATTAGACTGTTATAGTCAATTATTACTTTCTTTTTTGATAAAAATTATATTTAATAATTTACTATATTGAATATATAATAGAATAGATTAATTTAATCAGTACAATTAATCTATAACTAGCGCAACTTAAGAACTAACTAAATGCACTCAATTTAGCCTAATTAACTAATGAGCTGTCTCTCAGTCTCAACGCTCATGTCACAGGCTTGTTTTCTCTAAAAATATAAATAAAAATGGCTGTGATTAATTTTTATGTTTTTTTTTTAAAAAAAAAAGAAGATTAATTGATTAGAGAGATCATCATCAAAGAAAAAAAAAAGGACAATATGGAATCTTGAAGAACAACAAAAGTAATTGTTTAAGATTAATTACCTCAAAGAAAATGTAATTAAGTGATCGTTATCACGTTTTTTGTCAACGCTAAGGAATGAAATATAACATCAAAACAATCAATATGAATATAGTTCAATTGGTTTTATGTACGATCAAATATTTGAATTCTCTCACCTCCCAAATGGTTGAAAAGAAAATAATAGCAATTGAAATAAATTTATACTATTATACCAACTATTAAATGTTGAACTTCGATATGTGATAATTAACTAACTAGAGAGATAGTTATCACAAAATAATTGTCGAAATAAATCTTACACATATTTTTTATAGTGAAAAATTCTATTTAATATTTCGATCAACACAAACTAATATATAACTTTATTTAATGATAATATGTGGGGTTACAAAATTGAATCTCTAACATTGAAATTGATAATACAAATATTATGTCAATTGAGTCATGTCTATTTTAGATGCATTAATATTAAAGCAAGCAGTGATGTTTATGAAGTTGGACCATATGAGATGTAGTGTGGTGTTGTTTTAATTGTTATGCTGGTAGCCTTGGTCCACACACAACCACAAGATCTTCAAATGACATTAAATTTTTTTCCCTATGAACATGTCACCAAAACCCTAAACTCACTCTATTAATATATAAAATTATCTTTTACTTCCATTAAAAGTTCCTTGTTTGTACATATATTTACTGATTATTAATTTAAATCATACTATATGATAATAATTTTTATTTTTATTTTTTGAGATAAGTACAAAATGCGTCTCTTCAAAATGTGATACCCCATAAATAAATAGTTTTCTAAAATAAAGATATTCTTTATCTCTATTATCTAATAATCCATAAGTAGTTTCCCACTCATTTAAAGTAATTATGCGTAGGCTGAGTCATACAAAATTTTATTTTATTTTATTTTTTTGATTTCACAGTAATCGAAGTAGAATTACAGAACTTTCTCTATCATAACAGAAACGATATAAATCAAGAAACTGATTAATCTCTAGCATTCAATTTAGTCATTCTATACACATGATTAATTAAAACCCTATATAAATAACGCAATTAAGCGTGGACCCTCGTTGCGAGCTATTATTTATTGAAGCTTTGAAAACAAGAACTCAAGATAAAATGCTTTGGTTAAGGATATACACAATAAAGTTAATTAATTATCTATAATTATTAATTAACTAATTAGATTATTGTAAGGCACTTTGAAAATTTACTCCCCATTATGAAATTTGCATGCAAGGATTTTAATGGTGGGTATTTCTCTTGAATTATTGCCTTTTCTAGTTACACATGTGCATCACCATATCAATATTCTCTTTTGTCTTTTTCATATTAGACAATTGCAATTCTTTTGTGTCCTATGTGAATATTGTGAACATAAACTTCTTTTTGGACAATTTTGTTCTTTTGTGTAGGGTTTTGTATATTTCCCTTCAATCTTCAGAACAAAATTCTTTATACTACTTCGTTGTTGGTTAAAATCAATGAGACAAAGTTGTTAGTGACAACGACACTCCAAATATCTTTACAATGATATGATATTGTCTACTTTGGACATATACACTCTCGTGGGTTTTGCTTTTGGTTTCACTCCAAAAGACCCCATACTCAATTGAGATAGTTATTCTCACTTGTATAGTCATGATCATCTCCTTACCCTAATTACCGATGTGAAATTTTGGCCGCATTCAAAACAAGTGGTGGACCAATAAAAAAAAAATTACGAGGAAGAAAATTTAAAAATTAAATATATGAGATGAGATTCAAACTTGGAACTAAAAGGGGTTGGAAAATGCATTTACTATCGGGCTTTAATCCAATCCCCATAACTTTTTATATATATATTATAAAGAGTATAAAGTTAAGGGGATTAAAGCCCCTGAATGCATGGCATATCAGTCGGTGCGTATAAAGGTTAAGAGAGAGAAAGAATATGCATAGGACAAATATTTATTATTATTAAGAGATGAGTTGATCATTAATTTATTATTGTTTGAACATGTTACTAACTTTCGATAGGCACAATCCTATATATACAACCATGTAAGTTTAAGCACGAAAAGTAGGGTAGAAATAATTGGGTAAAAGGACTCCAAAACATTGGGCACATACATATAACCACCACGTTTATAAATGTTTTTAGGGTATAATTGTAGAGATTTATAACAAAAACATATGCATTTATTCATAGCCAAACTGGCATGAGTTATTTCTTTCACATTATATCATTTATGAAGAGTAGGTAATTTAATTTTATGTAATTTATGTATATATATGTCCCCAACCACCAAAGTTATGTGTAACGCACGTTGGAATTGGAAAGGGCATTACTACCATAGGAACTTTGACCACGAAAAAAAATGGATTCTTATATTTATGGTCATCATGGTAATATATATTTGAATTTTGATGGTTGAGTAAATAATGTAAAATTTTGAAGTTAGTGTAAAAGAATGACACGTGGGTGATGTGTAAATGAAGAGTGTGTAATTGAGTGAACAAAGTGATATGGGTATTTACTGGGTCGAAATGGACAGGACAATATAGTATATGCATGGGTCTAATGAGAATTGCTAAATGTATAAGATATAAATTGTATTAGTATTTAAGTCCAAAAAAAAAAAATGTATTAGTATATTTATAATATAATTGTGCTAATAAAGTGCAAATATTTATAATATAAAAAAGGATTTTTTTTTTTTTAAAAAAACATGAATTGTAACTAATTGAATTAAGTTTTGGATCTTAGAAATAATGCATTGTTCGAGTTGTTTGACATGTGGTTGCATGCTATCATTGGATAGGTGCCTTCTTCATTGGTCGTAGGAGTCTCTAGCGTTGAGGGGTGTCGTTTCTAAGGCAATGTAGAAAATGTAAGTTTCTCTTAAATCATTAATTGATCCCAAAATTTTAAGCACGTGGGTAAAGTTAAATTTAATATAATATCTAAATACTTTTTCACACTTGTGGACACAGAATACGAAGAATGTCCAACAAATAAAAATGAAATTAGGGAGAAAATATAATAACGCATGGGTTTGAACATATGATCTTTTGAACTACTTTAATACAATTTTAAATCACTAATTGACTCAAAAGCTTAAGTTTATGAGTGAAGACAAATTTAATATAATATTAGTAAAAATAGACATAAATAATGACAAGAATATAATTTTTTGAAGATAATTTCTAAACCAACCTATTGACTATTTGAATGGCATTTATTTCCTTGCTAACCAAATGTTGACTAAACCCAAGACAACTTATCAATTTAAAGAAAACATAAAAGAGCGGGGCTGGTAAAATTTTCGGTAGGGCTCCACCTCGGTTGGAACGGAGAATTCTCGATTTGGTTAGGGATGGGGTCAAACCGAAGACCTTTTTAGAGACCCCATTCGGTGACGGAAAAGGTCTTTCGTCCTGACTCCGATTACATCTCTAATATATATATATATATTAGCTATTTTAACTTTTCACATTTAAAGCAAATTTAGTCCACCCTAAGTTTAGTTTTTACTTCAGTCGATTTTTTCTTTTAGGAAACAGACAATGAGCCCATATGGTGACCCGTTTCTCTGACGGGATGGAGTGAATTCTCCTCCACCCCCACGGGGATGGGGGACTCTCCCCTGCCCGTTGCCAACCTGAGACAATGATAAAGTATAAGATATATATTGGCAAACCTAATCTTGAACTACCATTTTTTCTTAGTGAAGTTGCAACCCACGAGAGATGGGATAAGCCAATCCATTGGCATTCATAATCGATGGGTTGGGTGCTGAGGCATTGATAATTTTGTTTTGAACACATTATTTTGACAGTCAACTTGCTTACTACGGGTTGTAGGTGGGAGTTAGGTGAATCTACGACATACAAATTCAAGCACATTAAATTATTTTACTTTTCCTTCTCTTATTCTTTTGCTTTTAAATTCTATGCTCAAACACTCCTCTCCTATTCACACCCATTTTCAATATCTACACACAATTATTATTATTTTCCATTCTACAATCTAAAAATATACGAATATTTGAACTTCTAATTTTCGAATTTAATATCATCTCAATAATTAGATTCCATAAAATCTACATAAAAATTCATCACTTCAATCATATATATATATATATATATAAAGTTTTATTCACATTATTTAACTTTCAAACAAATGCTAGGTGATCTGACAAATGAAATGCAACAATCATTTTCCCACCAAACCCCATCTCCTGCAAAGCAGGCTTCATTTTTGGTGGAGTAAATTGATAGCTACTCATTTCCTTTGGTAATGCATATTTTATATTTTA
>JBBPDJ010000002.1:1721643-1733704 GCA_037974625.1 Cucumis cinereus | reverse complement strand
TTAGGCGTTTGCTCTTTCGGTCTCTTACCTTCCCCCCCCCCCCAAACCATTCTGGTCTAAAAAAATGTAGGCCTGTGTGGAGTTGCTTGAAGAAGAAAACATCCAAATTCCATCCTGGATCTGCTTTACCTCTGTAGATGGTGAGAATGCACCATCTGGAGAGAGCTTCGAGAAGTGCCTCTATGCGATAAATAAAAGTGACAAAGTAAATGCGGTTGGCATAAACTGTACTCCTCCGCATCTTATTGAAGCTCTGATTACAAAGTTCAAAGAGGTAGGAACTAAATCTCTTACAGTTGAGATTTGATATTGTTTTTTCATTCAATGGTTTTGAAACGAAATTGTTCACTACAGTTAACAAACAAGCACATTGTTGTCTATCCCAATAGTGGCGAGGTATGGGATGGCAGATCCAAGAAATGGTTGGTGAGTCAACTTATTCCTCCCTCCCCCACTCTGATATTTCATGGTTTGTGGGCCTACATTATGATATTTCCATTTCTAATTTAGTGTTCTGGTTTTGGTAGCCATCAAATTGTTTTGGTGATAACAAATTCGAATCATTTAGTTCAAGATGGCGCAATTTGGGAGCAACATTCATTGGAGGCTGTTGTCGTACGACGCCGTCTACCATCCGAGCTGTATCAAAGGTTTTGAAAGAAAGCTCTCATTAGTGACAACCAATAAAGTTGACTGTCTGTAGCTGGATGGGATTGTTGATTAAAGGGAAAGATTATACTAAAGCGAGGGGCAAGTTGGTCAGTAACTTCAAAATACTTTCTTTGGAATAACTTTTAACCTTTTTTTAATTTTTTTAACTACTAGATTGATGTATTACGGTTTGTACTCCAGACGTACTTGTGATAGATTTTCTGTAACAAACTCTGAAAGGCTAATTAAAGAAAGTAGCCTTTTTTTCCTATTTATGATATTCAAATAAATTGAGGAAAAGAAAATTATTACATTTTCAGAGCATATTTTATATTTTATTCCAAGGAATGATAAAAATCTTAAAGAGTTGGCAATCAGGACAGGGCAAACTTTGGATACCGGGGCAGAACTTGGAAGTTTATGGGCAGGAAAATAAGAACCGTCAGAGTTCAAATCCCTCACTGGATTAGGAAATCTATATATATCAGATTTTTTCCCAATATTCCCAATCTTAGTTGCTTATAGAATACTTGCAAGTGTGCACAAACACACACACACATATATATATATATATATAATCTCTATTCATTTGATCAGCTCGAGCTGGGCTGAGAAAATCTTCCTTTTTTCTTGAAAAGGATAAAAAGTGGAGGAACAATTGTTTATCCTCAATGTAGACTGAGAAGAAGAAGCCGAAAAGTATGGGATTAGACAGAAGGTAATGGATAATGCAATTTGAGATGGGGGGCCCTAAACAAGATCTCAACTTTTAGTAGAACCAAAGATAAAAGTGTCCCTTTCACAGGGAGAAAGATGTGTGATGGGTTGGTTTCGGAGTTTTTCTCATCCCCTCTTAATTAGGGTACCCCACAAATTTAGGCAGCCAATCAGAGAACAAGCCTTTGGATGAACTTTGATCCTTCAACCAATGAAGAAGTGGATAAGGCCCTTCTGTGTGACCCACCCACTGCAAGTCCCTTTTTTAGTAAAAAAGTGCCCAAAAGTGCAATTCTTTCCCAGTTGACACCCTTCTCTGTTGTGATTTGTGAATTTAACTGTAAAAGCGCAGTCTGTGGGGCTACCCTTGGCCCCTCGATGGTGTCCTGTTAAAATATTTACTCGTGAACTTTTTATAAAAAAAACACCAACTAGTAGAAAATATCAGACTCGGTCTCTATGTACAGTGTTCAATTTGAAGGCTGCGAGTTGAGTTTTTAATACAAACTCACATTCTGACCTGAGTTTCTAGTCTATTGACTCTTAACGTTTCTGGTTATTTGAATTCAATGACGACGAGGAAAAGTGTGGAGAAAACAGCAGAGGGAGGCAAGACTGCCAGAGCCTGTGATAGCTGTATCAGCAAGCGGGCTCGGTGGTACTGCGCTGCCGATGATGCTTTTCTGTGCCAAGCCTGTGATGCTTCAGTCCACTCTGCCAACTCCTTGGCTCGTAGACACGAGCGAGTTCGTCTTCAAACTGCCTCGTTCAGACCCTCTTCAGACAGCTCCTCTGCTGCCTCATGGCACCAGGGCTTCACCAAAAAGCCACGGTCGCCTCGAATGGGAAAGACTGCTCCAGCGAGGAAGCCATTTCCACAGGTACCGGAGGTGAGTGCTAAAGAAGAATCTGAAGAACAAGAACAGCTTCTCCTTCATAGAGTTCCTGTATTGGGAGCCGATTCAAAGGATGGCAATTTGGCTAGTTTTGTTGGGGAAAAAGAAAGCTCAAATGGTTATCTCTCGTATGATATGGATCCTGCTGAATTCGCAGCTGATGTTGAGAGTTTATTGGGAAACTCGCTTGATAATGAGTGCTTTGATATGGAAGAACTGGGGCTAGCAGCTTCCAAAGACCACTCAATGACAAACGATGATTATTCTTTAAACAGCCGTGAAATTATTAAGATTGAACCAGATGAGATAGAGGAATTAACTCCAATGCTTGGCGCAGAAGCCGATACAATGAGGGAGCCATTTGAGCTGAACTTTATGGACTTCGGCAGCAATCCGACAACGTGCAGTGAGGAAGACAAGGTGATGATGGAAGTCATGGCAGTGGTGAAGAACGGTGAACTTGAGATGGAAGAGACAAAGATTGTTAAAAACAAAAAGAAAATATCATTGAGTTTGGATAGTGAAGCGGTGATTATAGCTTGGGGGAGTAGAGGAACTCCATGGACAACCGGCGATCGACCGAATCTCGACCTCGATTATTACTGGCCGGACTACATGGTTTGCTCCCTTCCCTCTATGATATTTTGGCTTATGTTATTGTTTTAAGAATGTTATTTCTACAATAAATGCTGTCTCTGAAAATGAAGTATGTTTTTATGAAGGGTACGTGTGAGAGTGATTGTTACTATCAATCTTACGGGGAGTTTGGCAGCGGAATTGGCCGACAAGCGGTGGCTGGAGTCGAAGGAGAGAGAGAAGCACGAGTGTCAAGATACAGAGAGAAAAGAAGGACGAGATTATTCGCAAAGAAAATAAGATACGAAGTTAGGAAATTGAATGCAGAGAAGAGACCGAGAATGAAAGGGAGGTTTGTGAAGAGATCGTCATGCTTTGCGCCACCACCTTTGCCTTTATTTAATTAATGATTTATTAACATATAGTATATATATATATATATATATATATTTTCAATTTGTGCGTGTTCGTAATTTAATCGGCAATTTTGATTTTGTACCACTAATTTTATACAATAAATGCCCTTTTATCCAAGGTTAAGGTCAGCCAACCATATTCATCGGGAAATTGGAGTTCAATTCTCTTTCTCCCACTTTTGATTCCTATAAATATCTAATGAAATTTTGTATGTGAAACCTACACTCGATTGCCTCTCTGGACAAAATTAATTGAAAGCTTTATAGTTTCATGTTATCTCAGAATGAAAGCGAGACTCAATGTCAGTTAAGTGCTTATTTTGGTATCTAATAAAATTTAGTTGTTGTGAATAACCCAACAAGTAATTAAACATTTATCAGTTAATTGATTTTTTTTTTTTTTTGTTGCAAAAACTGTAGTTGTAGTTATTCCCTCAAATTTTCAATTGTAGAAATTGAGTTCTCAATTTTTTACTCTAATAGAACAAAATGATAAAAGCTTATTTGATTCTAATTTCCTACAAACAGTGAACCTTTTCATCTTTAAATCTTTGAAATTTGAAATCTTCGAAATTTGAAACTAGAGACGTCAGAAAAGCTTACGAAGTATTGAAATTGGGTCGTAATGTATGGTCTTCTAATTCATATGATAAGTATATGTGGGCCCATGTAATAAACTTCTAAAGACTTGTACCTCTTTGGAAATTATGTCCCAATATCAATTTTGATGTTTCGTTTTCAAAGAAACAAAAATTCCAATTTTATTTCAAATTTACCGTAATGTGGACCTTAGTTTAGATGGATAAGGTACTTAATATTGATTGGTTTAATTTTACTTTGTTGAATAATGTCGGGAAAAAAAATCTACTCATTGAATCTTAATTAGTATTGTATTATTTTTAGTTCACATTTTAGATGGATGTGATGCTCTAGATATGGTTAATTTGAATTTAACTTTTTTAAAACTATAAATTTACCTTTTATTATTGAAATTAATTGAATTACTATTTTTCAACAAATAAAAGCACATCTTTACATACAAAACTCTCGTCATTGTAAAATTGGAGGTTTGATTTTCTCATCTAAAATTGTTGTACTAAAAAATGCAAATAGAGGCCAAAAGTCAATGCCATTATATTATGGAATTAGTTGGTTCTTCATCCAAAGAATTGGTATCCAAAAATTATTGTCCGATAGTTTTAAGATATTTGGTTCTTTTCTCATAATTTCAAGTCTTCCATTCATTTGATAGACCATATATTTGGAGGTTTGTCACTGATAGACCATACAAGTTTATCAACAATAAAAAAATTATCAAAATAAATTTTACTATATTTACAATTTTTTTAAAAATAATGCTATACACCTGATTAGTATCTCTATAATTGTTACATACTACCGATAGCCTTTTGCAGAAATGTCAAAGGATATATCAGCTCATAGTTTGGGCCCATCAAGAGTTCGAACTCATATTTCATTTCTGGTTTTAGACCCAACCAATTGAGCCCAGAAAACTCGGCCCAAAATGATTTCAACCCTAACGCGGGCCCATAAGAATTTAGAACAACCTTGAGTTCATTCAATACATATGCCTTTTCTTTTTGTTGTTTTATTTCATTCAATACAACTTATTCCCTAACTATTAAAAAAGAAAAAAAAATACAACCTTGAGTTCTTCTAGCATTACTAATTTTATATACATTATATGAATAATTTTCATACAAATTTACATAAATTTGAGTAGGTTGGTCACGGAATGAAAATGTTACATCTTTGTTATCTATCTATACATTATCGACGCTATTGGTTTTAAAATAGGGATTAAATATGAAATGTATACATAATTGTAAAGTCTAACAAAAAGAAAAAAGGGACCAACGTTCATTAGTTCATTCATACACTAAAACTATATATTAAGTTTTATTATATGTTTTTTACAATATATTTTATACATAAACAAAAAGAAAAAGATGGAAAATTTGCAAAGCACAGTAAATAGGAATAACTGCCCTGTGCATGGAATACACATACATAGGCCTCAACTTCATCACATCGCCACCTGTCCAGTGTCCACAATCCAATTATTTTTCTAAATTATATATTTTTTAACTCTCTTATATATATATATTATATATAATATATATATATATAATTTTTAATTTTCACTTTTTCTTCCCTTACTGAGCCGATTTAAGAGTCAATTCCAGCTCAACATCGGCCTTCTCAAACCCGCTTCCATTTCTCAAATCCCGGCCCGATTCATCAAAACTAGACCCAATTCCTAATTCATGATCCGCTCCCAGTTTTGGTTTCGTTCGATGATCGGGCTTCTTGAACCGGCTCCGAGCCTTGACCTTGAGAAGATCGCCGGAAGCAGCCAAATTGGGTTCGTTACAAACGTGGCGAATGTCGCAGCATTTGAGAGAAAGGTTACTGTTGTTTGACGGCGGCGTATCTGGTTCGACGTTCATGGATCCGTTCAAGACTGCGTCGACGGCGGCCTGACAGCGTTCCCAGTCGCCGGAGCAGAGCAATCCGACAGAACCGTACACAGGATTCACCATCCGACCGCACGCCTCGTACAACAATGACTTGAAAATGGCTGAAAAAAAAAACACAACAAAAAGACAACTTCAATGTCATTAACAACACGACAACAGTGTCCTCAAATGATGTGTTTTGATAAATAAACTTAACAAAGTAATTAAAGAATGAAATAGTTTTAGTGACTCAGTACCATGGAAGGTTTAAATTAAATCTAAGCATTATTCATTATTAATTCACAATAACTCATCAGCTTAAATTTTTCAGTGAAACAAATGAAAAAGAGAAGAAACTATATTATACCAGGGCGGAGGTGTTGGGAGGCGGCGGTGATGAGGTTGAAGAGACCGGCGCGGCCGTAAAACTTGGCGAGAAAAATGGTGGCGTTGGCTTGAGAATCCGGGGAGGGAATCCATTGAAGGCAAGGTCTAATTATACAGTCATCGCTACATCCTTTACGAAGAATCCGACACCCATTGCAACTCATTCTCATTCCTAATTATTATTTTTTATAAAATATTTTTAAAAATTAAAGCTAATTAATGGAAGAACAAAGCAGAAGAGGGGTATCGCTATTTATGAATCTATAGAAATTGAGGGCATTCAAGGAATTTCCTCACATTATCAATTCTTTTATCAATTAAAGAAAGCGTAAAAGTGAATTTTGAAGGAACTCAAAGTGGATTTTTGTCTTATTAAAAATTAAGAATATAAAGAATATATATATATATATATATATTTGATGTATGTATGTATGTATGTATGTATGTATGAGAGAAATTAAATAAAAGAGAAACAGCAAAGCAAAGTAGAAGTGTGGAGGGCATGCAGTGGGTGTGTGTTTATGTATACAAAATTAAATTAAAAAATAAATTAAAAAAATCTTAATTAATGGGAATGTGATGACTTATATATGATGGGTTATATTATATTCTTCTAGAAGAACACTACTCTTTATTGCATTTTGCCCACAAACCAAATTCAATTTACATTTACCATCACCTTTTTGCTCTTTTTTTAATCTTAACATTTCCGTATAGGATTCTTTTTATCAACTTGAGTTCTAAGGTTTGAGTTTTGAAAAGCTAAAAATCAAAATTTATCAATACACCGAATTTATAATTATCGTCTCTCAAAATTTAAATAGCATATCATTTCGATTTTTTAAACTTTGAGAATTTTGCATAATGATACGTAATTACGATGAAACGAAAAAACATATGAAAATAAATGATAAATTAACTAAAGTAAAGTTATATCATGAAAGAGATGACCCCAAAAAAATGGCATGATTATACAAGTGTATATGTCTATGCGATCACGTAGCGCGTGTAGGAAGTCGTAACCGACGGCGCCTTCTAGAATAGTTTACAAATTAGGTTAGTTTATTTAATTAAAAAAATAAATAAATAATCCATAAATTGTAAAATGCAGCCCTTGGAATTTAAAAACCGCTAAAGTGCAAGTGGTTTTTGTGGAAATGAATGGGAGAAGTTAATTAAGGATTAAGTGGTTTCCATTTTTTGGGCGAATGAGTTTGATTCTTTGATTAATGAGAGGATTTTGTTGTTTGATTAAACTTGATATTGTGACGTGTTGGTAGGAGAAGGCTTTATTACAATCAAATTCTTCTTTGTTGGATTTGCTAATTGAAGCAAAATTATAGTTTCATGCCCTAAATGCACATTTCTCTTGAAATATATGTATACAATTAGGGTTGGGTTTTTGTTTAATTACCTTAGAATTATGTGACCAATGCTAAATCTAGAAAAAGACTTATCACTTTATAAAGTAGAGTTGATTTTTATGTGGAGTTGTGAATAAGGAAAGGAGTTTTAGTTTCATTATTAGAAATCTGACAAGTTGGCAAAATAACAAAAAAAAAAAAAAAAAAACGTATATAGGTTCCACCGACACTAACGTGATATGTGCGTATTTTAGGTCTTTTTTCAAAAAAGTAAAGATGATATCACTTTTTAACGTTACATTATTTTTAGAGTTGTCATCATCTTATTTATTGGTTCAGCCAGTATCCACAGATGCACTCATCTCTATACATAAAAGAAAATAAGAAAAAAGTATTCATATTGTCGTCTCTAAACGAAAATATGTGTTGCTCGAATGTCCGTAAGTTTTCTGTTCATGTATTCCATCTGTCATGAACATGACACTACTCGAGATGTGACTATATCATCTTTAATATTTCGTTTTAGTTGATTTGAACCTTTAGTTTCATATTATAAAGCTAGCAAATTCATCCCCATCCCATCCCCTCATCCAATTATCTATCCTTGCAAGACTTTTCAGGTAAAATTGGCATGGGTTAGGGCAAGAATTCTTGAGTTGAAATTTCGTTCAATGGAAAGTTACCAATATGAAATGAATTCTTTTTAAAAAGTTTTAATTAAATAGTTAAATTTTAAATTAAAATTTTATCTTAAGTGAACAATTCTCTACAAAGAATTTCACATGAAGAGAAACTTCTTACAACTTTGAATTGAAACAAAATAGTATTACAATTATCCATAGTTCGTCACAGCAAATTATATAAATTATTAATAAAAAACGTCGAGTATACTATCAACCTTTAAATTAAAAGAATCAATCTCCTAACCATAAATTCTCCAAATAAAATTTTGTTTTAAAAGAAAATCTGTTTACGACAATTATGCATTTTCGTCCACACCCTCTCATTCTCCACCTAACGGGATATTGTGTTTGCGGAGAAAGTGGACATGCAAATTAATGTTGTTTGAAAAGGTTATTTCATCAATGTTGGGCCGTTAGTTGGCTCGCTAGAGCCAGTAATATGGTCCACTGGTCCAATAATGGGTGGGTCAGATGGTCCACTAATCCATAAGTGGGCCTCTGGGCCGGTCCACTACTCTATTAATGGGCCGCCTACCCAAACCAAAACTCGCCGTCCAAATCTTTTTTGGTTAAACTAATATGCCATTCCTATTTGTATTTTGTTTCAAAATATAAAATATGCTATTCTAATTCGAATAAACGTAATTCGTACTCACACCCTAACATATTTTGGAATATACATTGAAACACTGTATTTAATATTCAACATTCCAACCAATATTAAATTTATATACCTACCAATCCTATCTCATAAATACACGTCAACATACAAAATTAATCATTTAATAATATCCACAAATTTTCTTTACTCCATTTCTTCCATGCATTTTAACTTATATTAAATTTACCCTTATCCACAAGTTTAAGTTTTTGGATTGAATTGATGATTTATAATAGTATCAGAACATGTGGTCTAAGGAGGTATATGTCCAAGCCTCTACAATGTTATTTTCTCTTCAATTAATATCAATTTGTAGTTGAACTCTTTTTCATATTTCAAGCTCGTAAAGCTATTGGATCAATCAGGAATTTAAAACATTTTAAATATGCACAAGTTAATAAAATTAGAAGAGAATTAGGTGGGCCTATTATAATATTCATTTACTCATAATTTGTGAGCGAAGAATGAATTAAGAGAAGAAATAAAAAAAAAAAAATAAATAAAAAGGTGGTAAAAGAGAGCAAAATTGATTCCAAAATCCAAAATAGAAGGCGACAAAGAAAGCAGGCGGAATAGGTAAGTGTATAAATAAATTGCAGCTTTTTCTCAACTTCTTCGCCGCGCAATACGCGCCGTATTCTCATATCTCGGTTTCTCTGTTTTGTTTTTTGCTTCCTTTCTTTTCACCCTTACCCCCTTTCTTCTTCATCATCTTCTTCATCTTCATCTTCATCTTCATCATCTCTTCTTCAGATGTTCTCCGACTCAGACATACAACTAGAGATGTTCAGGAAATCCGACAGAAAGGTATGTTAAATCCCCCCCCCCCCCCCCCCCGCTATTTCAAATATTATTATATTTCAACTAAAAAAATGGATGAGTGGGGGGCAGGCTGGGCACTCGTCCCCACTCCCTCCTAATTCAAATTGTCATATCTTGTTTAGGGTAAGGCTCCACGGGCAAAGCTCACCATTTTTATAGTACTAATCCTTTCTACTCATTCCTACCTTGTTTGTGTTGTTTCTTTTAATTGCTGGGCGGCCTCCCAATGTTTTTATTATCATTTTTATTGCAAGACAATTAAATTATACCACAAACATCTCCATTTTCCTAAACCACAAATCCTTCCCTTTATATCTACTACTATTTATATCTTTCATTTTAACCTTACCTTTGTCTCCTTCAAATCCTTCCCTTTTTTCATCAACTTTTTTTTTGTTTATTATTATTAAAATTAAATTATAAATTTCAGTCAAATCATTTTTCAATTCAATTTTTTGTTTTTTCTTCACTATGGAAAGAAGAATGACGAAGTGAAATAGCATAATTCGAATTCCGAACCAAAGGTATCATATCCATCTATCTATCTCATTTATGTGGGTTTGGGTTGGGCCTATTGATTCTGTGTTTAAGGCCCAGTAGGCCCAATTAGGAGACAGCTCCCAAGATCCAGCCTTCGGCTACCCAACGGAAATGGACGAAGAATAATAATAAACACACATGTCTGCAAATGCCAGATCATTCACATTCGACATTGAAATGACATATTACACATCACATACATTAATTTAATCAAATTTAATACCTCCTTCTTTCTTTTTCTTCTTTCCCACTTTTTTTACCTTCAGCTACGGACAATGGGTTGGCATTTTTTTTTGTTTTGAATTTGAACCCTCCAAATTTTTGTACAGACACAGACCAGAACCGACCTTCTGGCTTTTTGCAGTATAATTTTTTTAAAAAACAAAAAATTAAAACCCAGAAAAACATGAATCACTACTACACATTGTTTTCTGTACTGGAATGAATTAAAAAGAAGGAATTTATGATTTCATATATAACAAAGTGAAGTACCAAAATAACCCCGGTTTTCTCTATTGAATCGCAGAAAAACGCTGTGTAACCAAAAAAAAAAAATTGAAGAGAAAAACGGGGGTATTTTGGAAGGGAAAGAGTGTAAAATTTTGAATAACTAATTCAACTAATTATGAAGAGGATCTGGACAACTGGGTATTTTCCGTTTACTGTCTTCAAATCCTTCATCGTGGCGGTGACGACCGAAGGCTCTGCCGTTGAAGTATTTTTGGAAAAGTTCATTTCTGGCGTTGTCTTTTTCTTCACCAGAGAGTGATTTATCCGCCGTATGCGGCGGGGACTGCGGCGGAGGAGGAGGAGGAGGAGGAAAAATCCGTGATGCTCTTGCTTGACAGTGACAACAAACCCAAATCTGTGACACCCACAGGATCAAAATTAGTATAGCAAAAGCAGAGGTGGAGGAAGAGGAGGAGGAAGTGGCGATTCTTCTGTTAAACATGGTGGCTTGCCGGCGGCCGGAAGAAAAACCCACAAAAAAAAAAAAAAAAAAAAAAAGAAGAAAAGAAAAGGAAACTTGAAATATTTTAAGAACTCTCAAATCCGTCCTCTATCTGGGTGGACATGTATGAATGTCATAGTAAATTGAGTTTGGTGTAAAAAAAAGAAAAAATAGAGAGCAAATTGTTTTGTGTCTTGAAATGGATTTGAGGCTTAGGTTAGAGATATAAGAGCAAAGGGAAAAGACGGCTATAATGGGACTCAGAGAGAAGAGAGAAAGAGAGTCGACAATGGCCCACGTGATGAGGGAATAGCAGACTCAAATGGTCCACTTTCATATAATATGATAATTGCAAGTTAGGTTTGACTCCTGTTTTCTCTATTTATTACTACTTCAATTTCCTCACTCTAATAACTTTAACAAAAAGGAAAAACACAGTGTAATTTAGCATGGTTTTTCGCCCCATATTTCAAAATTCGAACTATGTCGGTGCTATATTTATTTATTTTTTTTTAAAAAAAAAATTGACTAAGATTCCAATAAACGTGAGACATTGAAGCCACGTAAGGTTTTGTTATTGGATGTCTCGAGTAATTAGGAGACAATTACAACACCAAACTCTTTCTTCCTTGATGAATGGATTGGCAAAGGCATCTCTATAATTTTTGATGATACAACAGTCATGTGAGTTCTTTGGGAGCTCCCAATTGGTCTCATTTCTACCAAACATTTTAATTTTATGGCCCTATCTATAATAATATTATAATAATACTGAACCTTTTCGTACTCTTTGATACTATCAATACAAGATTATAATTGGCTTAAATTTAAATTGAATGATTGAGGGGGGGGGGGGGGGGGGGGGGGGGGGGGGGGGGGGGGGGGGGGGGGGGGGGGGGGGGGGGGGGGGGGGGGG
>JBBPDJ010000002.1:1709858-1720648 GCA_037974625.1 Cucumis cinereus | reverse complement strand
GGGGGGGAAACACAAAAGCAAATAAATTGGTCAATATTGGATTTCAACTTCTTCAGACTTGACAGCTTCTAATATTCCAATTACATTCTTTTCTTTCTTTACCTATTCATTCACATCAAATTACATATACAACCACTACAAGCTTAGTTTTCTTTTATA
This sequence comes from Cucumis cinereus, assembly GCA_037974625.1. NCBI lineage: Eukaryota > Viridiplantae > Streptophyta > Magnoliopsida > Cucurbitales > Cucurbitaceae > Cucumis > Cucumis cinereus. The sequence goes on along the minus strand of JBBPDJ010000002.1, from coordinate 1,720,489 downwards.
TTGAACCAAAAAAGTAACAAACTGCCTCAATTATTCTTTGCTTAAATTTTAATCAACCTACTCCCTCCAATCCCTACCAACAAACCTAACATATGACAGTCTACTGTAGTTATATTATATTTGCAATGTAAACGATAGGTTTCATTTATATAATATACATAATCTTCTAATAATTTGGCTTAATTACCACTTCAAAAGCTCTTGGGAACACCTTCAATTTATACACGGCCTCATCATACTCCATAATATATAATTACAGACACACTGCCTACAAATTAAATTAAAGCAACAACAGAGATACAAATCATTAATATACCCAGAAGTGAAGGTGATGGGGTGGATTTTAAGCATAGGTTGCCACATTCTGACCACTGGATTTGTACGACTTGTGTTAGAAGATAAATTTGGTACTGTAACCTTTGTGAAGTACGTGTAATAGTAGATTTTTCAGAAGCATGGCTGCAAAACTGCAATTTGCAACCATGAACTAAGCCCCCATCAATAAAAACACCATTAGGCAGTGTTCTACTTGAGAAGTTGTGTGCATAAATACCTCCCTGGTACTGGGTAAATTAGATATGCATAATTAATTAATTGTATATGTACCTGCAATTACTCAAGTTTGTACGACCAGATAAGTCATACTGAAAGAAGATTTCGATACAAAAATTGAACTTTCACGAATTGGTTGAAGTTTGTATTCAATGACTGTGAACCCAAAAGATTCTAAATTCTCAAGGAGGTTTTAATTTTCCACAATTGTTCGGTTGGCAATCGTCACCAGGATAAAGTAAAATGAAGTACTGGACCAGACATGATTTTTCTTTTTTTCAAGGAGAGAAGGATCTGCCAAAAGATATGCACATTGTAGCATTCCATAAGTAGTGATTCACTTGCGAGGAGAATTAAGGAAGAATCAAACATCAGAGATTCAGAATCTTACGTAAAATAGGTTCTGTTCACCTTTTCATGTTTATACCTGGGTGCCCTGTATCAGATACGAATAAGTGAAACTGATGCTGTACCCATTTTATAAAGGCAGAATATTACTAATTGATGGTGAGACTCACTCAAATTTAAAAGGAAATAATGGAAGTTTCAATCGGAATGATTTTGTAGATACATTTATTTGTAAGCAATTCATAAAATTAGCACTTCGGCCTGTTAAACCGAACGGAACTTTATTATACTCGGCGTGTGCCACATGGGAGAATTTATCATCACTCCCCAAAAATTTCAATATGGAATATGTGTTTTATTGCTTTGATATAAAATCATCGATTTTTTACAAGTTTGAGCGTTATTTCTAAACCATGGATAGAGCTGATTATAGTAGTTTGGGGAAGATGAAAGGACAAACTTGTACATATACACACAGGAATAGAGGACAAAAAGAGGGAGGGGGCATTTATCCTTTAATACCACTCTTCTAATCACGTGATACTGTCCAGCCAATCCACCTCTCTAGCAAAGGCAGTGGGGGGGGGGGGGGGGGGGGGCTTCAAGAAATCAAATAACAAAATGCCAATTGAAAAACTTTTGCTTAGGCAAAATGTAAGTTGATTAAGGGTTGATTATCTTATTAAGCAACTTTAGCTCCATCTGAAGCATGGTTATTTATTTGTAATGAAGAAAGATTATAACGTTTACCTTCTTAGTTCTTATCAATACCAGCACCTAGATCTATAAAGATCGACCCAATGGATACCTATGACCCCTGGAGTTCTAGCCCAAAAGCATACCCATTATAAAAAGAAAATATAGGGTTTGAGTGTTTAAAAAAGTTAATACAGGGTTTGAGTGTTTAGAAAAGATAAACGTCAAACGTGACCTAACTTTCAAGCCTCCATCAAAATTCTCTCATTTCTCTCTTTCATTTGAACATCCCAAAATTTTCCGAACTTGATGTGATATAATTCGATCTCACTTTGTTTTTGAAACAAAACAACAGCTACATCCATGAAACTGAAAGAACGAGTTCCAGAATCTTGAAACTGCCTAAACAGTAAAGAATTTGGCGAAATTCAGAACATGTTTGAATTGACTTTCTAAGTGTTTAAAAAAGTATTTTCAAGTGTAAATAAAAGTCAATCCAAATGCACTATTGATTGATTAATTATAATAGTGAGTTGGCCTAGTTTGTTACCTGTACACTCCACCCACCCTAAACACTAGAGAGTATAAATGAGTCTCCTCTATTAAAATGTTGTCGCAACTATTTCACTTATATAGTCATAAATTACAGAGAAACTAGTTAATAGAATGAAGATTTTTTCACTTAAAAAAGCTATATAATAATGAGCCCCAACACAAAGTAGATCGCGAAATTCATAATGTGTTAAGATTATCTAGAATGAAACATTGCACGAATGTAACTTGAAACCGATTGTTCTCATCATATATGTTAAATCAACAGTAAACTACGAATTTAAAACTTTCGATTAGAATAAATTTAACAAGAAATCCACAGACAAGAGAAATAGAGAATGTGCTACATACACGGTTTTGCAATCCTTTGACGACGTTTTAGTTCAAAAGTTGAGTGGAGGAAATGAGAGCTGAAAGCAATTCTCCATCAGTGTGACAGTAATGGCCTATCAACTAAAATTTGAATTAGAACTGTACCTCAAACGAAGAAACGGAAACAAAACGATAGAAAGAAATTGTAGTCCGATTCCGAAATTGCAGAGCCGGCATTGTTTCGGGGTACGAGAGCTTCCAAAGTCCAATTAAGATTGGATCCTTCAATGTCGTTCGTCGTTTCATCTGGGCCAGGGAGGATTCCTGAGCCTGTGATGGACCCGAATATCACCATTTTGGCCCATATTTTTTAATCATATTGTTTGAAATTAAAAGCTATTTATATAATCGATATCTACTCATGTAAATATACTCTATGGTTTGGAAGAATTGAGATAGTTGAATTCGTGTATTGAAACTTTATAAATATGTTATACTAAAAATAAAATTCACAAAATATGTGAGTTGAAACCAACAATGGATCTATACGATATGTGGCTAATATATTGTATACCATTAGATTTATAAAATATTCTTAAATTTTAAAATTTTACTTGTCCCAATATTATGGAGATGAGTAATGAGAGGCCTTTAAGTCTACCAACTTCTTACCTCTATTTGTAAAATTAAAAAATAAAGACAATTAATACATGAATGAAGTAAAAGTACAAAATAAATAGTAAACAAATCAAATCATAATCTCATCCATTACATCAATCCTTCGAACAAAGGTAAAGAGAAAGAAAGTATATAAACTAGGTATCTCTTATCCACACACGCAATTCCTAACATCTTGAGCCTTGAAAGTATCTTTTCTAAGCTATAATGTTCTAATTTTGTTTAACGCGGTGGCATTCTTAAAAGAACTATTTGTTGCAAATCACAAAGGTTTTCTTTTGAAAGACTGTGAAAACATTCGAGTATGTATATGAAATCAAAGTGTGGTTGAGATGTTATAGATAGTGTCTCAATGGCACCCAAAAATACATAATATCAATAGGTTGGTTGCACTTGTATGCTACAAATGAAGATCAAGAAAGAGACTAGGAAAGAGTTCAGTCTCAAGTACAAGTAAGAGTTCCAAGTTGCAGGTATACAGTAATATCACTAACGTGCCCCTCATTTAGTCTAGTCGGTATGCCTCGATAACATAGTCACGGTACTCTAGTGTGGAGGAGTTAGTTGATCAATATCCGAAAATATTGTGGTTACATAAATGAAGGATATCATTTTTATTTCGGATGGTTTGAAGTTTGAGGTTTAGAATGAAGATAAAACTGGTAAAATTTGAACCATTTATACAATGGGCAAGCAGTATTGGAAAAATAGTTAGTAATAACGATTAGATAGCAAAGACAGCACATGGAATAGACAATTTCGAAAATGGGCCTGTTTGTTTTTGTAGGAGGTCGAGTATGGGCCTCAGAATCCAAAGCCCAACGGTAATGTAGATCTTGGCCATCTTGCATCAGCTCTGAACAATAATGTCGGTGGTCCACGTAAGTTATTGACGTGACTGATATCGTTGGTTAATCTAGATTTAGTTTAGTTTAATATTTAAACCCACTCCACATTAAACTCAAACCTCGTAGTAAATTGTGAATCAAAAAGGAAAATAGAATTGAACAAAGAAGAAGAAGAAGAAGAAGAAGAAGAAGAAGAAGAAGAAGAAGAAGAAGAAGAAGAAGAGTAATGATAATGCCAAAACACATCCGAAGTAAAACAGCAATTAATGTTAGAATTTGTATTGATTTAAGTAAATTGGGAGCGTAATGTGAGGACAGAAGGAATGGAGCGGGGGAAAAAAATGTCAGCCCCATTCCGTTGATAGAGATAAGGGTAATGGGTTGTTGCCACGTGTCAAAAGAAAATGGTGATAGGAAGTGATAAGGTTTGAGATCCCAACTATGTGATCTTAAATTCAAGTTTTTTACCAACTAAATTTACAACCACTAAATTGGCTTGTGAGTGGATAAAATGAGCATAGTAAAGAGCTTATAAATACACTACCATTTCACAGTACAATGCCTCTCAGACTCAACACCAACACCTTCTTCCAAGTGTTCTACTAGCTATTACTAAATCCTTCTAACCCTCCCCATCAAAAAAGGAGGCATCAAATGGCTTCATCCATTCTCTCATCCGCGGCTGTTGCCTCTGTCACCAGTGCTTCCCCTGCTCAAGCTAGCATGGTAGCACCATTCACTGGCCTCAAATCCGCTGCTGCTTTCCCCATCACTCGCAAGAACAACGACATCACTACTTTGGCTAGCAATGGTGGAAGAGTTCAGTGCATGAAGGTATCAAATTCAACCCTAAATTCAATTTCGTTATTGATTAATTATACATTAGTTTGATTTAATGAATATATTTTGTTTTTTTTAAAAAAAAAAAAATTAAGGTGTGGCCACCACTTGGATTGAGGAAGTTCGAGACTCTTTCTTACCTGCCTGATATGACTGACGAACAATTGGGAAAGGAAGTTGACTACCTTCTTAGGAAGGGATGGATTCCCTGCATTGAATTCGACATTCACGTATGGTTTTATTTTTTTTTTAGATTTATTTAATTGGATTGAAATTGAAAGTAAAAGACGAGATTAATTTTTGTGAATTTTGGCAGAGCGGATTCGTGTACCGTGAGAACCACAGGTCACCAGGATACTACGATGGACGCTACTGGACCATGTGGAAGCTGCCTATGTTTGGGTGCACCGACTCATCTCAGGTGCTTGCTGAGATTCAGGAGGCTAAGAAGGAATACCCAGATTCATTCATCAGGGTTATTGGCTTTGACAACGTCCGTCAAGTTCAGTGCATCAGTTTCATCGCCTACAAGCCCCCAAGATTCTATTCTTAAATTCCATGTGCTGCAGCTTTGTTGAGGCGAATTCCCACCATTTGCCTTTTTTGAAGCTCCATCACTTGGGTGGTTTCAACCAAATTTCCCACCAGCTTTAATTTTTTTTCTTTTTACTCTTTTGTTTTTATTTTTCCATTTTACGTTTTGGTTTGTCTGCTTCAATCCCACTATGTTTATTTCCCCGACTTTCCAATTCGAATTGGAATAAATGATGCTTTGATTTGTTCTTGAATTATCCTATCAATCCATCCTATTTGCATCTTTCCTTATGGAAATTCAATCTACTTTGCTATGAATGTTCAATTGGGGTTTGTGTTTGTGTGGTGGATATTGATTCGTGATAACGATAAGGTTTAATCAATTTCAGCCACTCAACCGTTAGCTTCATTATTCCCCTTTAAATTTCGAATAATTCTTCAAACAAATAAAACAAAAACCATTTGAGCCCAATGGACCGTTTTCTTCGGTAATGATGGCCAACTACTACTTTTCCATCAACCGCCACGTGTATTTTTCTTATTGGGCTTTCCTTAGATAAATATCTGCCAATAGCCCACCTTAAAATTGACCCATATCCATCATGAAAATCACTTCTCTCTCTCTCTCTCGTCGTCGCAAAGTGGGAACGCTAAAGAATTATTACTCTGCATTGACGTTCTCCTATTGTATATGTTTGGTCCTAAACTCTTTATCTACCGTATCTAATCCTATTCTCTCTTGCTTTTTCATTAGTGGTTTCATTTGACGTTATCGATGTTAAAAACAACTACCTTTCAAATATCTCAGTTTAATGATATGAACTTGTCCATTTTGAACAAAAACCTCGTATCAATAAAGATAGTTGTTCTTACTTATATACACGTTATCGTCAATTTATTTATTTAATGTACAACTTTAGTCGAATTTACAACAATCAACATGATTATAGAATAATCATGACTCAATGATGGTCATATAATTGTTGATAAGAATATCTTTTGAAGATGGTAGGGTTGAAAAGTAAATTAATGTATTGGATGAAGGGGTAGAGAGGATGGAGCATAATTATCATCCTAATTCTATGGAACAATTTTTTTTTTTTTTTTTTTTTTTAATAATGTGGACCTACTAGATGAAAAATGTCAATATCTACTTGTTAAAGTCCCTTGTCTTGAAGGAAGCACCAACCTCCATTCATTGGAAATAAAGGAGAACCTTACATTTTCAAATCAACCAATCAAAAATAATTGGATACATAGTTGTATGATAGGACATTGTGAATTCATACGGTGAATAATTGAAGTAATCAATGGTATCTTATCATAGAAGAAGAAAAAAAATTATACACTGCTGCTCATTTCAATATAATTAAAGATACATTTTTAGTATAGTATATTAGACGTGGAAATAAATGTATAAATTGTGACTTCTCAAAGTAAATAGTGTTCAAAATGTACTATAGGAGAGACCCGACCCACTAAGTGAATCTCCGACCAAGCCTTGTCGCAGTTTAGGATTCGTTTGGATTGACTTACGAAAAAATGTTTTTGAAAAAACTCTTTTTTATTTAATTTTTTTGGATCAAAATTGTTTAAAAAACACTTCATAAGCTATTTTGCTTGGTTTTCAAACACTCCAATTTTTTTAAAATGGTTGGTTTTAAACTTAAACACTTGAAAATGTATTTCAAACACATTCTTATTCATTAAGGAAGTGTTTGGAGAGCTGGAATATAATCATGATTATTAAGAATTAGAGAGGTGTTGGAATACATGTCGAAGTGAGGACGGAACATAAATGTGATCGTAAAGTGTGAAACGATAGAATACATGGTTTAGTTAAAAACTGCTGACGGAATAGGTTTTAAATAACAATTCAGGTTCAAAACAATTATTCTATTCAAATACAATTACGGGCGTCCAAAACACTGTTTGAGATAGTGTAAGGTATTGGTTTGGATATGAAATTCTATAATAAAAGTAATGTATTTAAAGAGGGAAAAAACAAAAGAAAGGATAAAAGTCAAAAATGACAAATGAATTTAGAATCTTCCACCCTACCTTGCTATTTAAAGAATTTTATTCCTTTTTTTTAGCAAAAAAAACTTTATTTTGACTTTTATAAGTTGCTAATTTGAGAAATCCTATTTTTAATTTTGACATGGTAAAAGGTAGAGGAATAAACTGTAAAGGGAAGGGTGGAAAAAAAGAAAGTAAAAGAAAAGGGTATATTTGCAATTTTTAACAAATAAATCCCCTTTTTGTTGTGATTAATGACAGATTCCTATTTTGGTGTTCACAAAACTAAACATTCAAGTGGACGAAAATGACATGATGGAACGCGTGAACCTCTTCTGTAGTAATCGATAGATTGGAGATTTTGGACCACAAATAAGGATAGCCGTCGTAATTAACCACGGGCTGGGAGACAATTCGGAGATTTGATTAACCAACCGGTCCCTTTCTCAGTTGTAAGCTCCTAATTGGGCCATAACTTTAGGCCCACTATTTCAAACCCACAACTGGGCTTCAATTTGCAACATACCAATAACCCAAATTAGTTCACTTTAAGAACCCACCAGTTCAAGAATCCCTGTGAATAAGATGAAGAAAGTGAACGAAAACCGTACAAATTTGGGAGAATTAGATTGTTGAAATTGTTATCTCCAATATGTAAAATTTGTAACCTGTAGAGGCACTACCAAAACTATATTTTTAATGATTACCATTTTCACAAGGTTGACAAATTAGAAGTGTTCAATTAGTGTTCTTTAAAAGAAAATGGTCGCTAGACGACAATAAATGTATGTGTGACATGATAAATTTCAAACATCGAATCATGTAAATAGAATCATACCAATTAGATAACACAAGATGTTAGACGACAAAAAAAAAAAAAAAAAAACGTACATTTCACATGATAAATTTAAACATCGAAGCATGTAGAAAAATACACCACACCAATGCCAATTATCTGTTGACACAATAATCTGAACCGACCTGCGTATGTAACCAGAAGGGTTCATCCAGAAGCTACGCTTTTTGTAATATAAATAATGCATATTTGTGTAAGAAATTGGATAGAGTTTTAAATATGGTCCTCTGTAAAATTTATGTGTGAAGTAAGGCTTTTTTAAATCATGTGCTTTTGGCAGTCCTAGAAACAAGCGCCATCTCTACTTTGTGGATTCCATCGAATTTGGGGTGAGCAGAAAGGGACATTTGATGCTGAATGTTATCAGTAGTTGTTTAATAATTTCTATGAACTAACACTAAGCTTAAATGAGTTTATTAAATGTCACAAAGCAAAGTATCTTGTTCACATCAATAAAATGGTGTCAGAACTCAGAAATCAATACTCCAATAAAGAGACAAGCTCTGCAACAAAGTTGCTTTGAACATCAAAGAAAGAGAGAGATGTTTATTCCACCAACAAAGTTGCTTTAACAAAAGCTGCGAGGTCGGCGATACCGTGAAGATGCCCTGAAAAAAGCAAAATCTAATTCTTCCATCCATGGCGTTTTGCCCAAGCAAATATGTTCATCTCAATTATCTAAGTCATTAACAAAAATCGTAAAGTAATAGTGAATCAAACGTACACATCTAAAAGTGCCTAGGGAAGGGGAGACCAAGTTGTTTGAAGCCGCTGCTGTTAGATCAAAAGCAAATACAAACCCAGAAAGATGAACAAAGTTGTTGACAATCAGGAAATATGGTTCAACAATATTCACATCTTGGTGACTTAAACAGACTCGAGTTCAAGTTCTGCAATATGTACAGATTGGCTCTTTCTCACTTTGAACTTTCTAATGAAAATTTCCTCAACCTTGAGACTTCTAATTACAAAAATATAATACAAGAGGTTGATATCCACTCATTGCTTTCTTCTCAACTCAATTAAAAAAAAAAAAAGGAAAAGCCTTAAAATACACAGCTTTAGTATACATGGGAAAGTTTCTTATTTACATTTACAAAGAACACTTCAAACATATTCACAAAAAAAAAGAAGGCAAATTGTAATTGTAACCTTTCTTCTCTTGAGAGACTCATCTCTTTTGAATCTATTTTTTTTCTTCTATTGGTATGGGGAATCTTGCTTTTCTTGAGACTGTAATATGAAGATTACTTTTGTCTTTGTATTTTAGGCGAAAGCAGGGATGCTGCAATTTTGCCTATCCCTATCAAGACAATCGAAACCCTCAATCCTCACCGTTGGTTTGTTCCCAAAACTCGCCCTTACACGCCCTCCTTTCCTGGAGGATGTAGACGGCGACAACTGACCTGACGGTGAAGCAATCGGAGCAAAGGGAATTAATTTTTCTTCCCTAAATCGAGCATCCTGAATCAATGGATTGGCTACTCTGCTCGGCGGCGACCCACATAAAAACGGGGGCGACGAAGCCAACTGCGTAAACGATTGGTCCACGCTGCAACCACCCTGTTTCATTAACCACATGATCATCAATCAACCATTAATAAATTTGAATGATGTTGAAGAAATTGTAAGGAAAACGGAGGAAGGGCGTACCTTTGTCAGGAGGAAGTCAAGCAGATCCGGTCCGGCTGCCATGTCGATTGGCTCAACTTGGTGACTGAAAATCAGTTCAAGAAGAATTAGCACTTGATAATAACAAAAGGGGTTGTAATAAAATAAAGAAAGGAAAAGATGAAGAACCTTAGATTCCAGCGGAGGGAGGTATCGGAGTGGGCGTTGACGGTGAGACGACGTGGTTTAGGGCAAACAAGTTGATCTCTGAAGTCAGAAATGGGACAAGGAACAGAGGTTCTCATCTCCTCGTGGCCCGAGAAGGCGTTTGACAGAACGGCGCAGTGATTCATATTTGGTGTTGGGTTATTTCAAGGGACAAATAAAAGCTGAGAGAGAAGAGGAAAAACCAAAAAATATATTAAATAATAAAAAAAAAAAATCATGCTCGCGACAAATGGCACCAAACCAATTGTATGAAAGCGGAAAGAAAGGAGAAGAAAATTCAAAGTTTGATTTTGTCCCCTAAGCAGATCGGAATCTGTTCGGCAATTTCGCAAACAATTAAATATATATAATTAAAAGTTAAAAAAGAACGGACAAAAAAATTAGCTCATTAGTTGGCATGAAATTATCCTTTATTTCACTCTCTTAACACACTATTAAATATAAACACCAACCCCAACAGATGTAATCCAAAGACTCGCCAGTTTTGGGGGGGGGGGGGGGGGGGGGGGGGGGGGGGGGGGGGGGGGGGGGGGGGGGGGGGGGGGGGGGGGGGGGGG
>JBBPDJ010000002.1:1674820-1709758 GCA_037974625.1 Cucumis cinereus | reverse complement strand
CTCGCTCAGCCCCAAAAAAAAAAAAATAATATACAAACATAGATCAAGCAGAGGAAACAGGGGAAAAATTGAAAGGAAAAAAAACCCTAAAACCGGTAAACCCATTAATGAATAATTCGGTTCCGACCTATAAATCCAAAGAAACTTAAACTGAAAACATGGGTTCGCTCCAAGTAATCCCAATTCGATTAATCCACCAAAAAGTTCAGAGTACAATTAAACTATCTCTAAACACGAAGAACTTGTAAGAATTAACAGAAATCAGATAAGCAGATCCAAGGCAGAGAAGAAAAAAAAAAGAGAGAAACAGAGAAATTCAAATGAAAGATGGAGGGAAGAAGAAGAATACCTCAAAACGAAGTGGCAGCAATTGGGTATGAAGACTTCAAAAAGTAAAGAGGTATGTATTATATACAGAAATGAAAGAAGAAAAGGTTGAGATGTGGATGGGGAAGAGTTATAGAGAGATAGAAAGAGAAGTGAGTGAAAAGGAAAAAAGGGGGGTTTACAAAGGGGGAGACAAAGCAATCAGAGAATAGCAGAACAAGAAATAAAGAACAGAAATGGCAGAGAGATAAGGAGGATGAAGAAGAAGGGAAAAAAGAAATAAAAGAAATGAAAAGAAAAAAGGCCAGCAACGGTTCCCAACTCAATCCGAGTCTTCGCTTCGGTATTTGAGTTTATTATTTATATTTTAATTTTAATTTTAATTTATTATTTTTCTGATTTTTATTAATTTATTAATTTCGTATTTATTAAGCAATTTGTAATTGTGGCATTGGCGGTGCCGGTGATGGTATTGCCAGACCAGCGGAGGCCGACAGATATTTCACCCCTTTTAGCGCCTTTAACGCACGGCAAGCGCTTATTTTATTTTAATTTAATTTAATTATAAGTTTTTAAACATTCACAAACTTTAATTAATAGAGTGGAAGTTGGGACCTAAACTTTGGTAGATCTATAAATTTAAAAAATATCAAAATTTGAGGGACAATATTTATATTTTAAATGTTCATGTAAGATTCTCATAGATATTTCAAAACATAATTTTGTTTCTTAAAAAAATTATTATTTTGACCCATATTTATAAAATTTAGACATAGTAAAAATATGTAGCATATGAATATATGGGTTAAATAAAGAGATCAAAACATAGAAGACAAATTGGAAAGGTTCTGAAACTATAAATGCAGGGTAATATTTATAATTTAGAACACTAAAATACTTTATCCAAAAAATGGTATTGTTTAAAGTTTGAAAGATTTGGTTTTGTTTAGTAGACCCATAAAAAAATAAGTTTCGAAACAGACAAAAAAAAGTTTACATTTTATATTTTCAAATATGTATTTGGTAATATATTTAAAAATTAATTGAAACAACTTACGCTTGCATGTATTTCATAGAGTAGAAAATGAGGTGTATATATATATATAAGTTGAAACAAGAGTTTTGATAATATAAAAAAAATGTTAGAACCATAAAAATAATGTCTTTCCCAAAAAAAAAAATGTAGATTTGATCTCAAATTAAATCTAAAGAAATATTTAAATGTTGAATGAAAAAAATAAATAAAAATCTACATGTGTAAAGGGAATAATATTTATATTTACATTAAATCAAGGTCTATCATCGTGGAGAAAATTTGGAACTAAAAGAATATTTAAAAAGAATGATGGATAAGATCCTTAAGTTTTGGGAATGCACTTCTATACAAATAAAGTTTTATCATATTTAGATTCCAAATCAAATATTAGTAAATAATAAAAATGCAAGACTAAAATAAAAATTGGTCATTTTAAAATATAGTAAAATAAATGAAAATATTTATAAAATATAACAAAATTATAGATTTTATTCATAAACAATAATAAACATATACATTGTAAATATTTTCAACAATTTTACCATTTATAATAATCGTCATTAAATTGTTCGACATAAATTATTGTTTTTAGATAAAATAATCACCACAACAAATGAATGCAAAAGATTGAAATTGTTTTTCATATAATGAGTTTTTTTAATATATATGTGCATTATCACTTTCATGGAATCTACGTACTAATTACTATTTAAAATGAAAAAAAAAATATTATCACTTCCAATAATTGAATTAAAAAAAAATCCCACCTTTTAGTCATTCACGTGAAAAGTTTTAAAAAGAATCATAGTTTATTAGTGACAATCTCTATCCATATATATACTAAGGACAAGAGATTTCGAATTCAAATTATCTCACTTTCAAATTGTACGTTCAAAAAAATAATCACTACCCGTGTTAAAAAAAAGAGAGAGAAAATAATTTACAAAATAAAATTGGTCATAAAAATAATCTTGTAAAATAAAAAGCATTGAAGAGCTTAGGGTAAATTGTTAAATGAAATTGATAAACCACTTAAAAAGATATTTAAAAATTAAATTGAATAAAAAAACAATATTGTATATTAAAACAAAAACTTAGAACCAGATTTGATAATAAAATAAGAATACAAACAAATGAATAAATAAATAAATAAGAAGAAGAGAGAGAGAGAAAAATGTACATGTGAATGATAAAAATCTATTAAATACGAGAGATGAGCAATTTTAAACCAATTTTGTGGATAACACCAATATATTATAAAAAGAAAATCAATTTTGATTTAAGAATCCGGTGGTATATTACATCACTTAAAAACAATGGTATATTACACTTAGTTGACTGTGATGAGCAGACAAAATTTAATCCTCTCTACTCAATACTTGATACAAAATTATGCACCGATTGATGTATTGGTGAGTAAATCTATTTAAATAATATTGATTGTTTACTTTAAGAAGTGCAACGAAGGATTGGGTGCGTCGAGTAGCGTGCATCGAAGCATCGAGCAACGAAAATTGAATGGCCTTCACGACGTGCAGACGGATTTGAGGAACAGATTAGTAACTTCGCATGTGGGTACAAGCATACACCAATTTTCATTCACTTTCTAAAAATGAGTGAATATTCATCTCAACACGGACCATTGGTAAAAGAAAAATGTTTCTTAGGAGTTGTTGGAGGCGAAATTGTGTAAGACTGTAATAACACTCTCGAGCTACGATAAATACTATTTTAAAATCATGAATTAGCTACAATAAACACTATTTCAAAACCGTATTAGCTACGGTATTTCTTATTTAGTACAGTTTTTAGTATTTTATATTCATCATTTTTTTATTATTTGCTACAGTGTTTATCATAAACACATACTATTGTAACTCAAATTAAAATAGTTTACGTTTTACATACAAATTTTTATAAATTCAACTATAATAAACTAGAACTCTCAACTCGTTACCCCAAACATCCATTTAGGTATAATTTAGCTTTAAAAATTTGAAATAATAACAATAATTTGTTTAAGAACAGGTGTTTGACGGGGTAGAAGTCGATGTTGTAAATATCTCAAAATTCTGATGGAGTGCGGGTCCCAGTGTTGAATAAATTAAATCGACGGTTGTACTCAATTACCGTAAGAGGTACCTGATTGTGACACGTGTTACTTTTCATGTGGTTAGTCGGCAGATCTGCATTATTAAGAAGGAAGACGTCACGTGTTTACACGCTTTTCTATGTCACAATTTATTAACCGTGTTATATTATTATATAAAAATATTTATTGAAGATAACAAAAACTATGGGGAAATCCATCATTTAATTACGCTTTTAATTTCTTCTTCCAACAAATAAAATAAAATAACGCTTTTCATCCTTTTGTTATTGTCACGTGGAAAATATTAAAATTAAAATACCAAATTGGTGTGATTATAGTATAACTATATTCTATGTAATTTTGTCCACTTCTCTGTCTATTTTATTGGATAGAAACACTTTGAGAAAGGAAGGAAAACAAAAAAAAAAAAAAACTACAAATTAATTAGAAGTGTGTCTACTCACCAAAGTAGTATTATTCTTCTTGATCGCTCTAACTATTATGAACATTTGTTGAAGAGAACGCACGTGGTCAAAATATCGACCCATACGAAAAGTTATATTGAATTAGTAATTATTATGAAAGTTGAGTATTAGAAAAGTTGATGCGAATAACAACTTAAATAATAAGAAAATAAACTTACTATTGGTAAATCGAACCGTTGATAGTTTTTTTTAATCCACCCAAACTAACCCAACTAAAGGAGGCCAAGCGTGTCCTTACATTTGGATTGATTATTTTGTATTAATAAACTTATGGTGTATAACAAATCCTCATTGTATCTAATTGTGTTTTGTAATTTTGTTTAGAGCTTAATTGAAGAATAATTATAAATAGTATGATATGATTAGTTAATGATTTAGATATCTAAAATAAAATAATATTTATTTAGTTGACACAAATAAATGGATCACATCAAAGTAAGGAAAGATTGTTACGCAAAAATCTTTCTACATGAAGTCAAATGTTCACACGCCCAACAACAAAATACAATATAAAATGGTCAAATATTAATTTGACCAACTCGATGCTAATTTCATATATATATATATATATATTTCTTTTTTGTTAAGAAAATAAATATGAAAACTCGTTGGTAATATAATGATCGAAAAAAAAAAATTGTTTATGTTAATCTTTGGCCGCCAGTGATCTAGAATAAATCCCACGGAGGGTTACGTCATCCGTTCTTTAAGATGTATTGGGAACTGCCTTCTGTGTTTTTATTAGAAAAATAATTAAATACTTGGATAATATATTTTTTCTCTTTTGGAGTACAAACAAAGAGATCGTAGATCGTACCTTTGATAATTAGAGAGAAAAGTAATACAAATTATCGTCGAGTCTAAAAAAATTATTCTTTTTTTATTAGATGTATTTTGATGTATATTTGCTCAATACCAAATTTTTAAAGTAATTTTTTTCTATTATTTAATATTAAGTACTCTTTCTTTCTAGTTTCTCTTGGATTTGAACCTACAGATTTCGTGATCACTAATACAATTCAAACTATCATATGTAAAGTGTTTTTAAATTTAATATTAAGCTTAAATTGTAAGCTTATTAAAGAGGGAATGATGGTGAAAGGAGGAGAGAGGGGGGAAGTGGAAAGAAGGAGAAGAGTTGACCTTTTAAAATTATTGTTTTTTTTTATATTTAAAATGTCATGACTAAAAATAGAAATTTTCATAAACTCATAAGCTTGCACCAAAATTTAAAAACTCAATACTAAAAATGTAATTTTTCATTTTATAAATTATAAAAAGATATTTTTTTAATTGGTCATAAATGACACATTGAAACTATTTTTGAAATGCTGTTTTCTTAGAATAACAAACTTTTCAAGAAAAGAAGTTTCAAGTTTATGTTTAAACTTTTAAATGTGTAAAATTGGTAATTATTAAATTGTTAATTTTGTATATAATAGGACTTTAAACTTTGAAATATGGCTATTAAGAAATTAAACTCTTGATTTTGCCTCCAATAAATTTAAATTGTATGTTTCATCTCTTGTCAAACACAAAATACATTTTTGCGCATAATAGGTCTATTATTTAAATATGCAAGGAACTTGCTGGACATAAAATTAAAAGTTGAAAATTAAGTCTTAACTAGACATTTTAAAAGCATATAAAAGCTATTAGATACAAATGGTAAGTTTCATTGAAGAACACAAAAGTTTTTAGACAAAACCTGTAATTCAACTTCTTTAGTAATACTTAGCAAGCAATTTTAGAATTAATAAAATAATTGGAATAGAAAGTATTGAAATTACAACAAATTAGAAACAGTTGTGAACTGAAATTAGGCAAGTATAATTAAGGAGGCATTAATGGGAGAACAATGTGAGCATATAAATAGATAAGCTAGAGATATTAGTATATTAAAATGGGAGGTAGGGAGTCATGGGAGAGAAGCTAATAATAGAAAGTATTTAAAGAAGGATTGTTGGAAGAAAATGTTAAAAGAGACGAACGCTCCTAACTACTAAGCCAACTTTGATTAACTGTATACCATAATCTAAAAAGTTAGAGGTTCAAATTTTTTCGAACAAAACAATGACGCTCACTTTATTTTTAAATTTTTTTGAATCATCAATATCTCTATTTAGACTCACAAATAACTAGACACACTAAAATACTTAAACTAAACTTATAATTTAATCCATTTTAAAAATCAGAATACGGTTGAGTGGATACACACTCATTACTGTTTTAAAGGTCCAAAGTTCAATTGATCATTCGTTGAACTCAGAAAAAACCTTAAATATTGTAATGAGTATGGTCTAAACTCTAAAGGATGGTACTAGAAAAAACGAATGAAAAAGAAACACCAAGAATGTGGACTACCACGTGGAAGTCCACTCAATTTGGTCAAAGAAGACGTGTAAAACTTCAACTCGGTTATGTTCATCAGCAATATAAGATACTCAACACTAATTAACAACAAGTTGCCTATAAAGGTATATAGAAAAGGCTCTAAAATTCCATTCCCATATAAGGTAATGTATGGCATAGTCAGCGTATTGTGAAACTGTATGTAACGGGCAAACTGATGAAGGATTTCTGTGGGTTTTGGAAGACAGAATTGACCTAGTTTGTTTGGAAAGACTTATCATTTTTGGCTCGTGGGTATTTGGATTTTACATCAAAACAAAGCTTTAGAAAGAGAATGAGAGTAAAAGGGATGGAAAGAAAATCCAAACTTATTAGAATAATGGAGAAAGGGCACCACCATGAGTGATGCAGCTTTTGTTTTGTGGTCGCTTTCAAGTTCTCTTGACGCAAACAGGCATTATTGATATGAGGGGAAATGAGTCATCCAGCAATATGTGATTAATAAAGCACATGCCTTGCATCCAAAACAACAGTGCACATTACTTATTGAACCAATCAATCATGAGAAACTGAACACAAAGTTCAAAATTCACACATTCTAATTTGACTATTGCTATCCTGTGCCAGATTCCTAGTATCCAAGTAGGATCGACTGAAATTCCTACCCATATGCTAAAAAGGATAGCTCTGATTTAAATATGTTTGTTCTCCCTAGTCTAATTTTATTTTGCAATATTTTTAAACAATATAAATCAATTTTAAAGTTCAACCGTTCAGCGTATCAGAAATGTCCAAACTGATCCGGATTTGGTTAGTTTAGATAAGCAGAAATGTTTGAATGGGTCCAAGACTAGACCCGTACCTTAGTGGATGACATGATTGAGAATGATGGAAACGACTAAATTAACTGAATCATTCACACTTGATTTCCTCTTCTCCACGCTAGTCAACTCACATTCAAACCGCTATTTATGATTTTTTTTTTTTTCTTTTCTTCTTTTTGTTAGTTGAATAAGATTTGGGATTGATGAGAATTGATGAGATCCAAAAACCTCTTACCTCTTGGTCAAGACTCGTGAGTATAAGCCTAATCCAATTAAACTATGTTCTGGAAATGGGCTATTTCTGAATTTACTTTTTCAAAAAAAAAAAAAAAAAAAAAGCTTTTACTCTTTTCTGGTAGTTTAAAGTAAAAGAGAACACGAATATTTCAGAGAAAATTTTGCTCTTGAAGTCAATCAATAATACAATCAGACAGCATGGAATTGGCCTTAAAGTCCACAAACTAGCCAAGGCCCAAACTTACTAAGGAAGAGATTTAACCTGGAATTTGTCACCAACTGCAACTTTACAATTATTCAAGCAGAAGCCTGTTCTGCAGCAGCTGCCGCAGCCTTTTTCTTTGCAAAGTATTCCTCTGCACGTGCGAGGTTCTTAGCCACTGATGGCTTAACCCACTTCTTTCGGCCAGGTAATACAGTTAGGGAGCAGCCAGCAGCTTCAAGTTTCTCTTTTGCTGCTGATGAAAAAGCCCGAGCTTTGATATTTAGCTTTACACTTAGCTCTCCATCCGCTAAAATCTGAAGGAAAGACAAAGTTAAACAATTATGAATCAGTCACCAGAACCATGGAGTAGAAAAGTGCATCACAGTATCAATTTTGATATCAACTTGTGTGATCTTAACAATGTAGATACTTGTGGCATTAGTACCTTTAATGGGAGTTTCCTTTCTCTTCCTGATGGGTTGATCAAACCCTTCGCTTTTAAAGTTTCCAAAGAGACCTCTTCCCCTTCCTGAAATCCTGCCTCTTCAATGTCTTTCAGATTCACCGGCACATATTTAGGTAACCCAGCATGCATACCTTGAAAGCAAAAGTAATTGTTTAGCTTGAATATCACGAGTTCAAACAAACGTGACCACAAGAAAACAAATGCAATACACGACATATCATCTTTGAATATACTTTTTATGAAAAGATAGAGTAAAGAATGAGAAGAGAAACGGGAAGAGGAAAACACCTTTTTTTTTAATAAGAAACATTGGAATACATTCATCAAGATAGCTAACAGAAAAACCTAAGGGCAGGGGGTAGAGGAAACCCCCTCCCACAAAACTAAACAAGCAAATCGTTAAAATCCACTCTCTTTACATGAGAATGAAATACCTCTCATACACTAAACATTCTAACCAAATGCATAGCTAGTAAACAAGGACAAGGTTAACTATACAAGATATTACGTTATAGAGAGATTTTTGTTGGGTCCATAGATTTTGTACTCTGTATGGGAGCTTGAGAAATTACACCTTATTAGACATTCAGCCCAATATGAGGGCTTTTCGGAATCCTTTTGACTAGGTTGAGAGACCATCTATTCCTCTCATTGTCGTAATCCCCGCCTCATTTATACATCATTACCATTTCCCAGAAAGCAAAAAGTAAATTAACAGCCTCCTATATCCAGTTTGAAGAGTTTTCAATCTCCCACACTGTGGGATACTTGAAGATCGTCATCATGAACCATTACACCTTCCTAATCACTCTAGCCCAAACACCGTAATACAAATTATCGATTACGTTTGAAGCAACCGGGAGAAGGATGTGCACCTATTGAGTGGCTGCTTTTCTCCCTTGCCCTAGTCTTCTGAAATCTAACAAGGCCAATTGCCCTCCTATCGAGGAATAAGGAATTACATAAATTACACGTGCAACAATTCCAAACAACTGTTAGCAATTGCTCCAACAACCTCCCAAGTACTAAATAGGTAAAAATAAATGGAATGGAAGTTTTCAGGATAAGAGTGAAAAGAAAATTTGAACTCTCCCTCAATGAAGCAACCGTAAACTATAGCAGAATTAGCCATTGCGATGCACCAAACTAGCAAGATAAGAATTGTAGAGTTCTACAATTCATACACAAAAGGCAACTAAGCAGAATAATATAAATTACCTCCTGCAATTCCTCTAAGTTTGGGGATTCTCCGATAAAGAGGCATTTGACCACCTTCGAATCCTTTTCTTACACCAGGTCCAGACCTTGATTTCTGTCCTCTCATTCCAAACCCACAGCTACCGCCCTGTCCTGCCGATATACCTCTCCCCTTTCTCTTGCCCCTCTTCCTCGAACCTGGCTGTGGTCCGAGATTGTCAAGACGGAACCGCACATTCTCGGCGGGGGAGACAGACAGGGAAGAAACAGCAGCCTGATTGCGAACAACCAAGCGTTTACCATCTACGGCGTTGAATTTGAGTCTGAGTGAAGAAATGCTGAGGTGCTTTGAGTTGAGAACCTTAACATTTCCCTGGAAAAGCATCAGCACAGCAGGAAATTGAAGTGAGATAAGGTGTTGAATTTGAAATTAGGAAAGTAAAGAAAGAAATAGGGATGGTAATTCGATATACCTTGAAGGAAGTGGTTGGATAAGGGTGAGCAGTGGCTGTTCTGGTCAAGGACGTTGAAGATAAGGAAAGGAGGGAAGCCATGGATAAGCTGGGACTGAGTGTTCATTTGACGTTCTGTTCTTTCTCTTTTCTTCGCAATGTGACGATGCGGGCCTAATGGGCCTTTGTTATTGCCATCACGATTAGGTCCGTTGGAAAATTTTGGGCTTTTCTTCGTGATATATTAAGTTAATTATTTGATCTCGAGGATAAATTCAAAATATCAAAAAATCATACACGTGATTATCAACGAAATTGTCATTTTTCTTATTCTAAAAAAGTTTTGCCATTTTTCTATCAACTTTTTTAAAATTTGTCATTCTTCCAAATTTTTCATATATATATATATAGAGGTAACAAGTTTATGGATAATAATTAAAAAAAAAATTTAAATGTTAAAAATATTTACAGATATTTTCCCACTGTTATCTAGTAAAAATGATAAATATGATAATTAGATTCAAAATATTAGTATATATAATAACATTTTTAAAAATTTATAAATATAACTAAATTTATTAAAGTCTATAAATGATAGAAGTCTATCACTCATTAATCATATTATAAATATTAGTAAATCACTGGTATACCATAAAAATTTACTAAACATAGAAGTAGCAAGCTAAGATACCTAAACGATTATTATGGCGTTTGGGCTCGAGTGATTAGGCAAATGGCGGGAGGCGCAGGTGAGAGGGAGAGTCGACCGAAAGGGAGAGACGTGTGAGGATGTGTTTTCACGAGTGAAGGAGAGGGGAGACGCTAAAGTCAAACCCCAAGTTTGACCTTCTCCACTTTTCTTCATAACTTCAAAATCCTTTATGGATTTAATTTCAAATTCCATACCTTTCATCAAATATAAATTAATTAACTTATCAAATTAACTAAACTCTTAACTCCAAAGTTCAAAATACTATTAGAAACACTTGAAGATGGCTAATTTAAAAGTTGCATGACAATTTAAAAATGTTGCATTCTTTCTACTTTAAAACTTTCGTTTTTAAAAGTCTTAATCGTGCAAGAGTTCCAGGTAATTTGTTCTTATATCGTCCTCTCATTTCCATGTTGTTCCCTCGTTATCTTTCGACTGCCCAAAACTTCACTTATTTTGCAAGAATTTGACTACTCATAATCCACACACGAAACATGTTTGTCATGTACTTTATCAACATGAAGACATGAAAAACATCACAAAATGTAAAAAGAGATGATGATAAGAATAAACAATAAGATGTTGTGTTGATCCACTCTAAGTTCTCAACGGCCCCATGTAGCGTGGACTTAACTTCCTACTTCTACCAAACTGCATAACACCTTTTATAGATGCTACTTTAGAAAACGCTTTTAACACTCATCTCAAACTTTAAGTAATTGGTTTCAAAAACCTTCTTTCAACATAATTTTTTACAATATTTTATCTACCCTTTTCTCTTCAATTTTGTTTTTCAAAATTGATTTCTCAAAAGCACTATTTTCTTAAACCAATTTCATTTCAACTTTGGTTTAAACACTTTCTTCGAGGAGCTAGGCTTTCTCATTCTGATTATGCTTTGGTTTAATTGACTTTTCAATTTTTAGATGCAATCTCATTGTCCACATTCAAATTTTCATCAAATTATGGTGGTTACAACAACAACAAATATAAACGAGATCCTCATTTTAAAAATGTTTTAAACATATTTCAAAAAATACACGAACATTTAAAAGTTTTGAATATTTTCGTATTCTAAATAATTGGAGACTAAGATTTTGAAACCCTAAAGTCTAAACATAAAATATTTTTCAAAACTCAAAGATTAGAAGACAACTAAGACTCTATTTGGTATGTGGTCTAAAAATTGTTTTAGAAAACAAATAATTCGATAGAAAACAAAAACAAATTCTTCGTTTCGCTATATTAAAAAAACACATTTGGTTCTAATTTAGAATTTAGAATTCAAAATTCAAAACTTTTGTTTGGTTGTGAATTTAAAATGTAATAGTATATCTCATGTTCACAATTTATGGAATTAATTTTTTTTTTAAAAAAAACAACAATTTATTGTTTTTGAAAATAGACTATTTCAAGTATTGTTTTTGAAAATCGTTTTAAAAAAACAAGTATATCAATCATGTTTTAATTGTTTTCGTAGTATTTTTAGTTTTCGAAAACATAAAAATGAAGAAAAGAATCACTAACCAAACGAAAGCCCAATTGTCCGATACATTTGACCAATTGGGCTCTATTGGGCCTAATTAATTACGTAGATACCCATGTCTAGAGAAATTAAAGGCCCAGGAGGTTGATAATGGGCCTCCGCCGGAGTCCTTTCGTCGGCAAGCAGCAAAGAGAGAATGTACCACGTGTACCTACCGACTTGTATTAGTCAGACTCACTGATATCTATTGTTTACCAAATCCAACCCTAATTTTTTCAATTCTTCAAATTTGAAATTTGACCCTCAACTCTTAAAAACGACTCATATCTAACACCTTTCAATTTCAATTCCCTTTTTCTCCTCCACGGTCCCCAATATTCCAACCATTTTTTCCCCTTTAATAATCACTTTATTTTCCCTTTTTTTACTCAAAATATTAAAGCAGTCAAGCCGACTGTGTAAGTCAAAAAAAAAAAAAAAAAAAGAGGTTTCCAAATTCTCAAATTTTGTAATAATTAGGATTAAATGGTCGGTGGAAAAAATAAAAATTATATAAAATGCAATCCTTTTTGTTTCCTTTTCTTCAATAAATTGCGGTACCGTCAAAATTAAAAGGCATATCTCTCTATTCCCATATTAAAAAAAAAAAACCCTAAATTTAATTTAAATAAAGTTACTTTAAAAAAAAAACAGTCGAACATGCTAAAAATAGTAATAAAGAAGAAATGATTAATTATTATACGTTATAAGTAAACATGTTAATATGGTACTGTGTGATCGTAAAATTAAGAACTTTAGGGTTTTGTTTTTGTCTTAATTTTTGGAAAAATTTAAAAAGTTGATCCTAAAATAGAGAAAGGTTGAATTTTAGGAGCTGACTTTTGTTGTTGTTTTATCATAATTTAAAAAACAAAACGAAAACCTTAAAAAATAACAACAATCATTAACTTTTGACTTTTTTTTTTTTTTGTTTTTCTTCTTCTTCATCTTCAAAAAGAGAATGTCGTATTAAAGGCAGTTCCATCGTTTGCGGAGATATAGTATTTATTATAATATATTTTTAAATAAAAAAGAGAAAAAAAGGAAAAAAATATAATTTTAATATAATTATTATTAAATAGATACCATTATGCTTGGTATTTATTTTCACATGTCACTCTCTCAATATTTCAATTACAATATCATATGTCTTAAAGATATAAACTTTTAATGATCATTTGATGGATTTTGTAAGACATTGTGAAATTTTAAAAGATTTTTTTAAAATTTTCTTTATTATTTTAATTATTTTATTTATCTTAATATTATATTTTTCGACTCATTTTTACAACACTTTTATTTATTTTTCCTTTTTTTTGTTACTATTTTCATCTGTCCGACATCTTTTTCAACTTCCGAGACTAATTGCGAGTTACCGTCGGTCGGTTAGTAACCGAAGAAAAAACACTTTTATTTTTATTGTTATTATTATTAATTTTTTGGTTACGATTAAAAAAAGTAGAAAAGTGGATTTATTTTAATATAATTTTTAAAGAAAACTACTTTTATGGCTGACTGTCGGTTCTCTACAATTTCACAGTAAAATTTGTTTTTGTTTTAAAATGTGGGAGCAAACTTTGAGGTTTGAAACAATATATTTTCTTTTCAATTTTTCAAACCTTTTATTGAATACTAATTCAAAAGTTGATGGCCTTTTCCATTTATTTTTTCCTATTTTTATAATCTCTCTCTTTATATAATTTTATTATAATTTAATTTTAAGATAGTCAATATTTTATTGTATTCTTTTAAAAAATAGCATGCAATTAAATAAGAAACATAAGACAGCAAGCATTTTGACAAAAAGAAAAAAGAAAACTTTACAAGAAATGTGAATATGATAATATCTATTATAATCATTACTTTCTTACCGTCAAAATTGAATAATTAATTCAAATATATATATAATATAAAAAAACACAAACTTAAATTAGAATTAAAAACTGAGAAGATTGATAATTTAGACATATTTTCCATCCTCAAACAAAAAAAAAACATTTTCCAATTTTTTAAAAGACACTTTGTCTATTTTATTCTTCATGATATTAGACCAAACCCCTTTTTAATTTACTTTTACTTTTACTTTTTTTCAACTTTGACAAATTTGAAATCTCAATTTTGAAATTCAAAGGAACTTCAAAACTCGAATTTGATTAATTGATTCAAACAACCCTTTTAATAAAAAAGGATTTTAATTAAGTTCATATGCTCATGTTACGCGGATATATAGAAATTCTATTCAAATATATGTTTGAATTGATGGACTTTATTGTATATATATTAATAATAATAATGGTTGAAATGAAAAAAATTTGAATTATTTAAAAGTAAAATAAAAAGTTGTAGAAAAAAGAAGCTGCTAAAATGGGTTCAATTCAACTGATTAAAAAAATGAGATCTCCTTTGGGTTCTAAAGGTGGGATTTTGTTGTCTTTGACTGCAAATAAAGACAGGAAATTAAATGGAAAGTGTTCAAACAATTTTCTACAGAACCATGACTTCAAATGGAATTCAAACATTGAATTTCAAATTTCAAACCATTTTTTTTTCTTTTTCTTTTTTTGTCAAATAATTAAGAATAAAACAGACAGTTCATATGCATGTAAGTTTCCTTATCATATGAAATTCGAATGAGAGATGTTCCTAAGTTTAAGGCATTGAATTGGCGAATTGGATTGCTTAGGGCAACGGCACAACACATGCTAGTTGTTTTAAATCCAAATAAACATCTATTTAACTAAAAATTGCTTCTTTCATAATTATTTGGTTTAATCAATTTTTTTAGTTTTATGTTTTTTTAATCATCTAATTTATACTACGTGAATGTTGAAAATAAAATGTAAATGCATAAGTTTAAATGAGAGTTTAATATATATATTTTTTCTTTATATATATATTTTTTTCAAAATTATATTATTAAACAATTGAATTAATATACCATTTTAAAACTAATTTTTAAATTTTCAAAATTGAAATTGTGATCTTGATCTGAGTCTTTGATATCCAGAGAACAAATAAACTAATAATATTTGTATTTATAATAAGAAATTTTAAAGGAAAAAGCTAATTATTTTTATTAGAAATAAAATATATTTCTAATAAGTTTATAACTACTATAAAACTTATTTAAAAGAAGAGAGCACACCTTTAATGATTTTATTTTTTTAAAAAATGGGGCCTAGTACTTTTAATTATCAACAAAACCAAAAGAAAAAAAAAAGTTTTTTAGAAAATGAAGAGATAGTAGAAAAATTGTAGGCAATGCCTTATTGAGAAAATTTAGATTTGAAATTTTATTTTGATTTTATAAAATTAATTTAGAAAGGTAGATTTTTTTTTCACGTTACACATTAGTTAGAATAAAGTGTGATTTTTTTTAAAAAAATAAAATCCATTCATTTAAAGTGGATATTAGTTAGAGATAAAAGTGACTTTTTTTTTAAAAAAAAAAAATCCTTTATTTAAGATGGGGTGATTTTTTTTTATTAATGTGAATTAGATATTAGTTAAAGATAAAATATGATTTTTTTTCTAAATTCCTTATTTAACATGAGTAGATATTAAATAGAATAAAATTTGATATTACAAAAAAAAACCCTTTATTTAAGATTGGGTGATTTTTAAATTTTTTTTTTTTATTAATGGGAAGTAGATATTAGTGAGAGATAAAATATGATTTTTTTTTCTAAATTCCTTATTTAACGTGAGTAGATGTAGTTAGAATAAAATTTGATATTTAAAAGAAATCCTTTATTTAAGATGGGGTGATTTTTTTAAAAAATATTTTTTTATTAATGGAAAGTAGATATTAGTTAGAGATAAAATATGATTTTTTTTTCTAAATTCTTTATTGAACCCGAGTAGATATTAGTTAGAATAAAATTTGATATTTTTAAAAAAATCCTTTATTTAAGATGGGGTGATTTTTTTAAAATATTTTTTTATTAATGGGAAGTAGATATTAGTTATAGATAAATATTATTTTTGTTTCTAAATTCCTTATTTAACGTGAGTAGATATTAGTTAGAATAAAATTTGCTAAATATTTTTTTTTAAATCTCTTCCAACGTGTATTTGATTTTTTTTTTTTTAAAAAAAAAATCTATTCTAACGTGGACTTTAGAAAATCTTAGATTTGAAATCCTAATTATTTTTAATTTTAGAAAATCTTAGATCATTTTAAGTTGTTATACTATTTTAAGATGCTACACTTTAATTCGTTCCCTTTTACGTTTATTACTATTAGTTTATTTTAAGAAGAAATTTTAGAAGACATGTGTTAAAAACGCGATATCTTCTTTTAAAAGATTGATTAAAATTTTATTATATCTAAAAATTGTTTTACACTATGCTATATTTATTAATGTTTTAAATTATTTGTTATATTTACAACCATTTCCAAAAAAAATTTAATTTGAAAGATGATTCACGTGTCTTTTAAAAAACATAATTCTTTAAAAGACAGTATGATATATTTGAGATAGTGATAGGCCAACTACAAACCTAGAGATCATCAAGAATCATAATCTAAACGAATAATACATAAAATCTAAAAACCTTATCAAGATTTGATGAAGTTTACAAATTTACAAAAATGAATTTCTTCAAAATTTTAAATCATTAGAGCAAGGGATTATTGTGAAATTACTCATTTAATTAAAATCTTTCTTGCCTAAGAATGACGTACCACACCTTCATTTGTAGATATGAATATGATTTAAGGCATGCCCATTTCCTATCATTTTGAACATGTTATTAATTAAAATCTACTGCCCAAGAAAATTAATAACCAAATAAAAGAAAGATAGAATATATATAATTATAAGTGAAATATAATATGTTTTTTTAAGAAATTAAATAATAATAAAAAAGGTGGAGGGGGACAAGGAGAAGTGTGGAATTTGTGGTTAATGTATATATTGTAATAAGGAAAAATTATATAAGGTGGTATCCTTCCTGATTGGTCCCCTAAATAGAAGCTAAAAAGAAGCATTACATAAGTGGACTAGTTGGGGAGGTTGGTTGAATTTTAGACATGGAATAAGATGTGGGTCTCAAATATGTTACAATTCTAATTATAAGTCCCTTTTTCTTTACCCTACATATCTAGGGCGTCAACCCAGTGGGGACAACATTTGTCCAAATATTTTTTCAATAATACATAAATGAACCAATATTACGTAATAATATCAGAGTTTAATCATTAAGCTAGTCTGGAGTGACTATTGGAAATGTAATCAAAGATCCACATCCAAAAAATATTCAAAATGAACAATATTATATCAGTACGGAGATACGGAGGTAGGGTTTGGTTTTGCTTGGTTTATACACCAAATGAAAGGGGTCTGAGTTAGGGTGTGTATATAGGGAGAGTGCAGGAACCGGAATGGGACCATTCCCATAACGCCTGCCGCCGGAAGTGGGGATCACGTGGAGACAACATTCCATTCCAAACATGCCCTTCCTTCTTCCATTATTCTTGCCTTCACTCTCTCCAGACACCCACTTTTCTCTGTTCTCACAGACATGATTAATTAAAAACTCAATAACACTTAATTATTAATAATTATATGTAATTAACATTAACTAAATCGCATCTCTTCTCTACTATAAGTATATGCTCCTCAACTTGCAATTACCTTTTTCTTTAAAGCACCATTTTCGAGTATACACCCAAAAGTACTTTGTGTACACAATGACAAAAATACACAACTTTCTCATACCTTAACTTCCTTCTGTAATTGTTTTTCTTCATGTAAAGACAAGCTGTGAGGAGACCATTACGTCATTTTTTCAAATAGAATATTAACCACCTTTTCTAAAGGTGGGAGCTAATCATCTTTTGAGGATAATATTGAGTATGTGTAGAGCTGTAACAAATTTGACTAAGCCATTGCACTTAATTAATCGTGCTAAAAAATTACAAGAAAATAGATTTAATTTTCAACAATTAAAGAAAGAGATGGAAATTTGATCGTTTTGTGATTCAAGTTGGGTTATTTGTTCAAGTTTTTTTAAGTTGTCTATTTTTCCAAAAGAACGATGATTAGATGTAGCCTTGTACTCCTCATTTCTCTATCACGCAACAAAATAATTAAAAAAATATATATTTAAAAAAATTACACGTGGTAACATTTTATTGGATTGTATTTGGGATTATCAAAATAAGTGCATCTAAGAAATGAAACATCCAAATTTTTCTCCTAAAATGCTCCTAAAAAGGATCGCAAATGTCAACCTTGATAAATATCATTCTTGGCGACATGGGTTGTTATGCTTAATTATTAGGTCAAAATCAATTTACACTTCTAAAATTTGGAGGTTTTTTTTTTTTTCAATTTAAATTCTAAACTTATAATTGTACCAATGTGAATATTAAATTTAAAAGAGAATCAATTTAAACTCTAAGTTAAACCTTCGTTTCAAACTCGTTAATGCACGACATTTACATGCATGCAAAAAGTTCATGACAAACGTTCCCGAGGGGTCGTGCAAAATTTTATTCATAAATGCTGTAATTAATTTAAAATTTGATCTATATTTTTGTTTTCTCAACTTATTTCTCTATTTTTCTTTACTTATTTAGAATGCATTACATGATAATTTATCTTTCTACAATTTAGTTAGAAAGATACTTTATACAGCGGCTTTAAACTTATTTTTAAATGGAATTCAAGTTAAATTATAATAATTGTAAATCATTAATAAAAGTCAACTATTAAATTCTAGGACTTTAAATATTTTATAAAAAAAATTGAACAAAACTTGTCCATTGGACCATAGTTAAGTCGATAATACTCCACTGTATAATGATATTGAAAAATGAAACCTTGTTTACAAATTAAAAAAATATATATAAATAAAATGCTTACATTTTAGTTATTATTTACTTGAATTTAATACATAATTTTAAAATTCATTAAACGAGGAAATGTATTCTTTAGTAAAATTGTATTTTATATGTATTTAATTACAAAAGGCTTTTGCTATCCACATTTAATTTGTTGAGGTAATTAGATTAATTGTAATATATATATATATATATATATATATATATCAAGATACATTTTTTTTTTATGAAACATATGTAATTTTTATCTGGACGAAAAAATATTGACTCGTGCGTGTCCCATGAAATACGTAATATTGTGATATTTATTAAAGCAGTTCTTTTTTAAAAAATGAATATTGAAATAATAAGTGGAGTCACAAATAATAATAATAATATTATTATTATTATGTGAACAAAATTAAGGGTGTTGCAATAAGTAAAAGTGAATTAAATATTATTCTTTTTTAGTTTGACGGATCAATTACAACTTATAAGTAACAATTTTTATAATCCCGTTGGGTTTCACTTTACGCCGTACAAAATATCATTTGATTCTTGCTTTCATTTTTTTTAATAAAAAGGAAATTAATTATTTCTGCTCCTTTTTCAAAAAATAATGTCATTATTTCTAAAGTTCCTTTACATTGTTACCGAATTCAAAAGTAGAAAAAAGCAAAAATATGTGATGGTGTAAAAAATAATAGCAATAATTAATTATTAATTTAATTACTAAGAGGGAAAAAATCACGAGTCGAATATAGTACTGTTGCAACATCATGGTGCTTAATTTTCATAATAAAATTTTACAAGTGACATGATTTAATTTTAATTTATTAATATTCTAAGTATTAAATTATATATCGAAATGTCATTAGAACGAAAGTTTACAATTCAACTGTAATTAATGTAGCCTTATATTATGATTCACTAAAAAAGTTATTATCGAGTTTAACATTGTAGTAAATGATATTTAGTATGATGTGGATTTTAATATGAGACTTCCGTCCGGTAATTGATACAAAAATGTATTATTTTACTATTTTGAATTATTCGTTATAAAATTTTCTAGGTAAGCTGTTTTGTTATCACTGTTTTTTCTTTTAAAGAAAAAAAACTTTGTAAGAGTTTTATATAAATTGAAAAATAGTAAACGTAAAATTAAATTATATTTATATAGTATTAATGCTTTCAAAAGTCCAATATATGGAAAATAAATTTCTAGATGGTAATTCATTTTTAGTCAAAGGAAAATAAGAGATTAAATTAAACCAAACCGAATGAAAAATTCACCAAAAATATTAATTTAGAAGGAGAGGATATATATTATCAAATATTTTCAAATCAATTATTAAAAAACTAAAACTAAAAATAAAAATAAAAATGGTCTCGGGAAGAAAAGCATTCAAATAAATAAGTGCTGCCCACCAAAGTTGAAAAACACTGAGAAGAGAGAGAGAGATAGAGAAATTAGAGAAATGCGTGTTGATTCAGCATCATCCTTTAATCTCATGACACTCCCTTCTTATTCTTATTCTTCAACTAAAATCTCCATTTTAAACATTCCCTTTTCTCGCCGGAAACAATGGCACCAGGTAAAAGTCATTGCCGCCTCCGCCACCGGAAAAGAAAATATTCTCGTGATAATGGGCGCCACTGGGTGCGGCAAATCCGGCTTATCCGTTCAACTAGCCTCTCATTTTCAATCTGAAATCATAAACTGCGACAAAATGCAGGTTTATAAAGGTCTCGACATCACAACAAACAAGATTCCCCTTCACGAACGACATGACGTCCCACACCATTTACTCGGAGACGTCGATTCCATTCACGAAGATTTCACTCCCTTTCATTTCAGACTCCGTGCCGACAATGTCGTTTCAAATATAGCCTCTAGAAACAAACTACCTATTCTGGTAGGTGGGTCCAACTCTTTCATTCACGCATTGCTCGTGAACCGTTTCAATCCAAACCAAGACGTTTTCACTTACAGCCCCAGGTCCCTTATTTCATCCGATTTACGCTACCGTTGTTGTTTCCTTTGGTTAGACGTTGCGTTTCCGATTTTGTCCAAATATCTTTCGGTTCGAGTTGACGAAATGCTTCAGCTTGGAATGTTCGAGGAATTAGCTGAGTTTTACGATCCCGATACGGCGGAGACGACGCCGTATACTGGGATTAGAAAAGCAATAGGAGTGCCTGAGTTCGATAAGTACTTCAAAAAAAACCCGCCGAGTAAAAAAAATGGGATTGATAGAGAAGCGTTTGAAGAAGCGGTTGAAGCTATAAAAAGGAATACGCACGTACTGGCGGAGAGACAGATAGGGAAGATATTGAAACTGAAAGAGGCGGGTTGGAATATAAACGTGTTAAATGCGACGGAGGCGTTTAGGGCGGTGGTGGAGCCGGGAACCGGTCGTAACCGGAAGGAGATTTGGGAGAAGGAGATTTTTGAACCGAGTTTGAGGATTGTAAACCGGTTCTTAAAGGAGTAGTAGGTTGGTTTTGTTCGTTAAATTTGTTAGTTATAATTATTATTATAATTTATGCTTCCTCGCATTTAATTTTTCCCTTACGAAGAAAACACACACCGGCGGAACGAACGGAAGTTTGAGTTGAAGATGGACGTCCGACGACGACTGGACTTTTTTGACTGAGAATTGGTTTGTACTTAGCGAGTGAAGCTTTCCCAAAATAATTTTGAAATACATACTCGACATTCAATATACGATTTTTTTATTATTATTTTTAAATTTTTGTGCTTTTAACATTTTTTTTTTCTTCTTCTGATCTCTCTCTCTCTTCAATTCCTTTTATATGGTGACGAAATTAAAAAAATAATAATAATAATAAAGGGGTTATGTTCACTTCGTATGTATGGTTATTGTAATCAATTTAATATATATATATATATATATAATCAAAGCTATGACTCAAGTTGGGTTATTTATTCATTTTATATTTTAAATCTTTTAGTTATCATAATCCATTCTTCCCTATAACATACAAGTTTAGCTCAACTAACACTCAGATAACTAAGAACGTAATATTTGAGTGCGTCTCTATATTTATTTTTATATATCACTCTTATCATACACACATACAAAATTAATTAAAATGTTTAAAGAAAGATGTAGACGAAAATTGATATGTAACAAGCTATGATTGGACAATTTAACGGTATTTACACAAATAAGGTAGCTCGAGACTAAACTAAATATTTTTCATTTAGTTAATATAGCTTCTTTGTAAATTAAACATTTAAACTCTTGTACTAAAACAACATATAAATGTGTATAATGTAAGTAATAATACTCTCTTTTCAAGTGAAAAAAGAGAGAGCAAAACATGGAGAACATAAAAGTCTGATTTTGCATCTGCCTAAGACCATTCAATTAACATTATCATAACAGAGTAAGCACATGGATAAGACAAGCTATAATGAATTTGAAACCATTAATTCTGATCGTGACCATTTTGGTCTTCCCAAAATCTATTATTACTTTTCAAAATTATTTAAATTACTTGATGGGATTATCGTAATAATCATATTTAAACAGCACCTCAATTCATCTCACGCTAGGTTTAATTTTCATTTCCTAATGTTATTTTAAAAAATGGAGTCCATAGTTTGACCTAAACAAATCATGGTACGAAATTTCAAGGGAGATAGTTTCAAGAGTCAAATAACACATTAGTTGAAGATATAGACATAATTGAAAATGAAATTATTATAAGATGCATCGATTGAGGACACATAATAATAATTTGAAAAAAAAATTAAAAAAAATATTTTCTATATAATTGGGTAAATGTCATATATGAATGGGACCAAATTAAAATAGAATACAAAAATTAGGCTAAGGTTTTGAAAATAGTTATATATCATTTTCATGTTTCCTGTAACTCCATCCTTCCTTCTTGTTTCTTCGTTTTAGGAAGCTACATGTCCATTCCAAACAGCAATCTAATCGGTGATACTAATCTTATAAATAATATGGATTCTAAATTCCAATCATTTTTTCTCCTTTTTCTAATAATATCTCTCGATATATAAATTCTTATATTTACACATGTTTTTGATATGGACATTTCAGCTACAAATTATTTAATAAATCCATTTCAAAATTCTAATTCTTTGATCAACACAAAATATATTTCGTACAACATAACATGAAAATAATGTAGAATTATTGAATTTTTGGGACCCGTATGATCCTATATATTATTGTTTGAGCTAATCTGTTTGTCCACTTCCATTCAATTTGTTTTAAGTTCTTGAACTAACCCCAATATCTATATTTCAATGTTTTACAATTATATGTTTTTTTTTTTTTTTGGAGAAAAAAATGTTAATGAATGTGTTTTGTTCGAAAACATGCGCATGTTTTTTCAATTCCCAATAGAAACAAAAGAGTTAATATGTTTATTAGCCCATAGTTTTTATTTAAAAAACCAAACTTGGTGTCACCTAGGGTTTAGGAAGCCTTAAGTGGGGGTTATTTCAATATTTTTGTAATAGAATTCAATTATGTACTCATTTAAATTTGTGTTTGAAATGTGTGGCTCCATGATTAATACTTAGTGTGACTTAAAAGATAAGGTTCAAAAGTTTGAAATTATTTTATGTAGTTCATGTGAGTTTGGCTTAGTTTGTAGCATCTATGTATCATGGGAAACCCTATTTTTTATATATATAATTTTTAGAAATGTATTTATTTTTTAGGTTAATTATTTTAAAAAATAAATGATTATCAAATGTGACCTAAGTCATAGTTTATGATAGGACAAATTCTCGTAAAAAAATGTGTGTTATTATGTGGTTTTAGTGCAGCATGTAAAGGTATTCCATGTACACTTCATAGGATTGGAAGGTGCAGAAAACTGTAAAGGAGACCAACAAACAGGCAGATGGCAGACAAAAAAAGAAAAAAAATTAAAATATTTTAGTGATCTACATAGGTAAGGAAAAGAAATTAATAAAATAATTAAAAATAGAGAAAATGGTAAGAGAAAAAAAAAAAAAAAAACATTGATTGCATATAGCATACGCATGTATGTAAAAAAGAGGGGAAATGGCCGGGAAGCGACAGAAATGGTGTTGGAGAATGTCTTTTGGAGCCATTAAAACCTGAACTCATAAAGTACTTATATAAATTAATTAATTATATATATATATATGTGTGTGTGTGTATATATATGTGTATTATTATTTAAAACTATTTTTAATAAATTAATAAATTTGGCAACTCAAATGGGGATTCAGAGTTCAGAGTGAGAAGTCAGTACGCGTGCGGCTTCCTTCTTCTGCATGCGCATGATCCTATACAATTTTTATTCATTTATTTAACCAAACCAATTACCAAAAACCCTCTTCTTCTTCCTTTTTCTGTTTCACTGCCAGTTTGGTGGCCGGCAGCCGGTTCTGTGCTGCCGTTTCGGTTTCATCACTTCACTCTCCTTCTCTGCTCTATGCCCTTCCTAATCCTACTTATTTATGTTATCGTTATTTTCTTTTTTAATTTATTAAATTAAGGTGCGAAGGTTTTGTGCTTGCATTTTTGTATTTTATTATTATTATTTCAAAGAAGAGGGTCAGGTTTGTAATATCATAACAATATTATTCTTCAAAAAAACGAAATGGACCGAGAATGGGGACACCATTAGTCGGCCCACATGCAGCCCAATTCTGATTAGCGAGATACCCCTTTTCGTAGGCCCAATCCACATCCAATTTTTCTAATTTTCTTTAACATACATATATATATATATATATTTATTTATGGAAAACAAAGGTGGTCGATATACGAAACTTGTGTAATAAAAAAATGGGATGGCGTGAAAAAAATATTAAAATTTCAAAAAAAGTAATAAACATAAATTATTTATTAATAT
Source organism: Cucumis cinereus (assembly GCA_037974625.1). NCBI lineage: Eukaryota > Viridiplantae > Streptophyta > Magnoliopsida > Cucurbitales > Cucurbitaceae > Cucumis > Cucumis cinereus. Next base: position 1,685,124 of record JBBPDJ010000002.1, on the reverse strand, counting down.
AATGGAGTTTATTTTCATTCATTTGGACTTCTTTTAGCTTTCAACCGTTCACATTAACCAAAGTTCGAATACTGTATTAATTAAATTATTAATTCATATCTATTTACGGGGGAGTTGACATTCTTAATTTCTCAAACTTTTTTAATTAATTACTTAATTAATTAAAAAAGTTCAAGTGTGAAAAGTGCAATATAAAAAAAAGACACAGAAGAGGTTTTCAAGTGATAAACGCATCGCTGTTAAATAGTTTTTAAAATTAGATTATGTTGAACTTCGACTTTTATTATAGGGAAAATTAAATTTTTAGTTCCTAAGGTTTGGATGAATTTTATGTTTGGTCCTTCCGTTTAAAAAATAAATATTTTTTACTTTTTATGTTTATAACAATTGACTAATTTAATTTTTGAGTTTTTAAAATGTGCCTTTGAGTCTCTAAATTTATAAAAATAAGTTAAAAAGGTATTTCAAATAACTTTATACTTTTATTTTAACTAATTATATGACATTTTAAATTAAAAGAATAACTTCTAAAAATTTTATACTCTCTAAAACTATTTTTTTAAAATTTTAAATATCATATAATTTTTTAAAAAAAAATAAAAAAAAAATACTTCTAGAATCTTATAGACCTATTTTTTTTAAAACTCGGGATTAAAAAGTATACTTTGAAAACTCAGTATCAAATGGTTCTATTCTTATAAACCTGATGACTAAAATTGTCCATTCTAAAACTCAAAACTCAAACGCACATATTCATTAAAAATTTAAAGACTAAAACAATAATTTTCCTTTAATTATATATATACATTTTACATGAAAAGTGTCAAGAGTTTCCAATACTCGTTAGTATATATTATTCAAGCAATTAGTGTCACAATTCAATTTCGTAGACGTTTATCATTCTAGAATATATATACAAATAAGAAAATTACTAATTTGATTCTTAAAACGTGGAGTATAGTATAGTTTCAAAATAGTATGCATTTGTTTTTGACATTTTTTGTTTAGTTCTTAAATTTAAAGTACATGTTCACTTTTATCCTCAAATTTTAAGTTTTATTTACATTCAATCCTTTCTTTACTGCATTAGTAGATTGCACGTATTTCAAATAATATTACGAAACAATTTATATAATACAAACAACATTTGAATGTAAGTGAAATAACTTGGTGGATATATACACATACATCATTAATCAAACTCATTTCATCTAAATTGTGCATACTAAAGTTATTTAATTTTGATTTTTTGAGAAAGGATTGTGTGATATAAATTGTTGGGAGTGACGCGAAGAAGGTGGAAATTTAGATATGGTTCGGTTGCCATTGTCGGATTGTGAACATTTAAAGATTAATTGGAACAAAGACTTTGACATTTGGGTGCACATATTTAATTCGCTAACTGTTGTTGTTCCATTGAAAGTCAACCAAATGCGTGTTTGACCAACCTTTTATTTATTATCGTTCATTGTTTCTATTCAAAATATTCAATCAATTATTTATATTTACATGCAATTCCATTCTATATTATAAATATATTTACATGCAACTCCAGCTGCCTCACAATTTTAGCCGCCATATATCAAAATCTAGTTTAACTCATTAGGGCTCAAATTTCGTATTACATAATAGTTATAATAATTTTCCTTAAAGAAAATAAAATATGTGTATATGTTTTCAACCTTTAGCAAAAAAATACTTTGTACATAATAAAATTTAAGATTTACTTATAGTACAAAGATTAAATAGATAATTAAAAGTCCGGAAATTAAAATTGAACAAGAACAAACTTCATACTAAAAATACCAAAATTGTATTTTAATCGTTTCATAACCACCTTATTGTTTTATCTTTTTCAACATTTTGAGAAATATGTCAATTGTCCCTTTAATATGTTATGGGTTTATTGATTGAAAATCCCAACTTAGGAATGTAAATCGGCACGATTAATGGTTAGGGAGTTAATTAATACAACTTTGAGTTTGAGTTTATGCGTATATAAATTGATTTATATGTTTTAATATTTTTAATGATATTAATATATTTGACAACATAACCATTATGCATACTTTTTTTTAAAACAACGTCGTTATGTTGGCTTGTTGTTAAATAATTATAGAAATAACGAATACGTTCAAATAAAATAAAGGGTTAAATTGCATGGCAACGATGACCAATAATAATAAATATATATTGTAATTAATCATGGGAAAAAAATATGGTGTCCTACCACAAGAAGGAAAAGAAAAGATGACAGTTGTTAAAAAAAGACAACAAGCAAGGATCTTTGAACTATATTTTATTTTTCTTAAAAAAGATCTGCATCTTTAATTAAAAACACACGTTTTTTGGATTAATTACTGATATATACTTTATATTCTTGATACATTACTTCATACATTAAAATATGTCATGACAATTTTTTTATATAAAAAAAGTTAATTACTTAAACTGTCTTTAACTTTTCATTAAAATATCTCACTTTTCAAGCATGATGGCCTTTTTTTTATAATAATTTATATGATTCACATATTTTATAGAATAATAAATGTGGAAAAAAAAACATAGTATACTATGAAAAAAACATAGTATATTCCCAGTATATATGTATTTTTAGAAAGTAAAAGTAGGAGAAAGAGCCATCAGAAGTTGAAGATTATATAGTCAATAAAGTACACAGTGTGTAATATTTTTTAATTTAATTTTGTATAATGTTCATCGTCATTATGTAGGCTGGATGAATCTAATAAAATTGCAAACCCCCACTTGAATGATTAAATTATAAACACATAATTAAATTATGTGATCATTATTGACTTTCCGCCGGCTCCGCCGTCGTTGGTCAACGGAAAGTCCCTCAATTTGTTTCTCCGATATTTCAATATCACAACCCCACGTTCATGTCTCTACCCTTATGTCCTTATGTTATTGTCAATATGACTTTTAAAAGTTAAGGAGGTAATTAAGATAAATTAAAGAATTTGAATGTTCCTATAAAAAAAAAAAAGTAAACAAAAACCCTAAAAATTTAGACTTATTTTCTCATAAATAAGAGAGAGAATATTTAAACTTACTTAAAGAATATTTAGTCTTTTTCATCATAATAAGAGAGGAAAAGACACTCAAACCCTACATTTTTATAAATGGATATGCATTAATTTATACTTGTTGTTGTTGTTATTATTATTATTATTTATCTTAAATTGAAAAAAAAATGCTTACTTAATTATCATATTCTTGGTTGTCCACAGTTTTTTTTTTTTTTTTTTAAATTAACAAATAGGACCAATTAGAAGACAATTTTTAAGCTTTAATTTTCAAAAGATCAACATAAAATGGTAAAACTTAAAAGGCAATGAAGAAAATTATTCCCACAATCCAACCATAGAAAAATGAATTAATTAATCATATAATTCTAAAAATGAAACTGAATGAATTACACAACATTTCAATCCCAAAATGAAACCAATATTAAAATAATTAAAGTTTCACGTATGACATCTCTCAATTTGATTCCATCTATTAAAACTAATCCCAATTTGTATTTATATTATAATTAATTAACAATAATTCATAGATGATGAAGGTCAACGGTCAGAAATCCCTGCCACCTCCATTTCCTTCACTTTACAAAATATTTTTCTCTTTATATATATATTCATATTCCCCCATCTCTCTCTCCAACAAATTAACCATTTTCCCCCTCTTTTAATTAACTTCACTTCCAATTAAAATTACCAATCCAATCCCAAACCTCTCTGTTTTTGCTAATTAATTATTAAATTCCTCCACCATGAGCCCACCTAAATCCTCCGAAATCAATGGCCCTCGCCCTTCTCCTCTCTTAATCCACAACGATTCTCGTCTTATTCGTAAGCCCCAGCTCCGGCAGCCACTCATCATTTACACCCATTCCCCCAAAATCATCCACACCCACCCTAAGGATTTCATGGCATTGGTTCAACGCCTCACTGGCTTCAACCCACCACCACCGCCTCCGCCGCCGCTGCTGTCTGACAAACCCTCCTTGTCCTTGTCGTTGTCGGAGAGAAATTTTAACGACAATGATTCTTCGTCGGGTGTGACGACGGAGGAGGATATTAATGAAAAACAGAGTAATTGTTGTGTTCTTAAATATTCTTCTCCTTCTGATTTTACGACGCCGTTTTCCACCCCTGCCTTGCTTAGTTCCTTATCCCCTACTTTCATGGACTTTCTTAAAGCCCTCCCTGAATTTTAATTCCTCTTCATTTATTCATCTTCTTCCTAATTCCCTCTGTATTTTACATCATTCTTTTTTTTTTTTTTTTTACTTTCGTTTGGAATTACAGATTGTATAATTTGTGAATTACTTATATAAGAATTCAATTCATTCTTTGATATATTTTTTTCAATTTAGTTTTTTATGATTGAAGATTTGATGAATTATCTGGGTTTGAGTTTTTTTTTTCTTTTAATTTTTTTGTATATTTGTTGGTTTATTTTGTTAATTGGTTATTAGCTATCTGATGAAGATGGATTATCCATCCTAATATAATTATTTTCTTTCGGATTAACCGTCAATGTTTAAAGTCAACGCGCGTAAATTTATTGCCTAAGTTATATCAAAACTATGTATTCTTCGAATTTAATTTATACTAATTTTAAAAAATTATGGTGTAAGTGATAAAATTATTTTAAATATATTAATAATAGACATTGATACATTATTATTAATGTTTTATCGATAAACATTAATAGGAATCTATCAATATTTATCTTTGATAAAATTTAAAATTTTACTATATTTTGTAAACATTTTAGTTAATTACATGCTATATTTGAAAATGTGTCAGAAATTTAATTGCGTTGGATCGAAATAATATATTTAATTGATTCCTAAAAAGTTGAGGGGGGTGGGGTTGTTATTTTTTGAGCACACCTTGTATTACTATAGACTAAAGAAGCAAGTGATTGGTCCAATGGATTGAATTCTCACCTTATCATAATCTTCTCTTCCTTTCTTTTGCATTATACTTTCTTGATTTATATTTTATTTTAATATAAACTTTTGAATGTTACTTTGTTTTGACCATCTGAATCTTTTATTTATGAATTTTAATATCTAACTTTTAAAACTCAAATATAAAAGGCATTTATACTTAAAGACTGTGATGAAATGTTTCAACAAATCTAAATTGAATATTGGTTAAGATAACGAAATTGTAATACATTAAAATTTATAGATTCAATTATTAGAAATCTAAAAACATGAATAATATAGAATAATTATAATTGGTAGCAATTTTAGGAATAATAATTAAGTATTTTCAATATTTTTAAAAAAATACAAATATAACAACGTCTATCGTTGATAAACTTTGACTGGTTTTAATAATGTTGCTATATATGCCAATATTTTGAATATAATTATTATATTTACAACTATTCTAATAATATATTGATTTATCATAGCTATGAGTTGATGTGTTGACAACCCTATTTTATATCACTTTAATCGTCTTGTTTTTTTTTTTCTTGTTATTAAGTGAATCTAATGACTATAAATTAATCTTAAACAAAAAGATACGATGTATTGACCTAAAATTGTCGGTCTAGAAAGTTATTGAATAGTAAGATAGGTTGAGGGAAGAATGTTGAATATTTCTCAACTTCTAACATCTATGTATTTGACAAAATTACAACTGAAAAAAAAAATATAAAAAGTAAGTCCAAATTAAAAGGAATTAGAAAATTTATTAATAATGAAATTTCGATTTTACGGAAAAATTATGGATTGAATGGCAGTGTTAGGCGCCGACATAACGGGGTTTACGCTTACGTCATGCATGCGTTTTATAACATCACAAGTTTTATTAATATGGTTATTTACATTTTCCTCCATTTTTATTTTGATGAGAACTTATTTTCAGATATTAAATTTAAACAACTAAAAGTATATATAGAGAGATTATAGACATTTTCATAGTTTATGTTTTATAATTTTAATATGAAGTGATTTATTTATCAGTTAGATAACTTGTTAATCACACGTGATAGTATTTAAAAGTAAACGTAATCGTGGTTACATCCATTTGGTTAAGAAGAGAGGGAGAGTCAGAAGATTAAATATCGAGGATGAAGATTTACCATTATTGAAATAATTATACATTAATAAATTCAACTTATAATTCAATTTAAATTTGAAAATCTAGATTCTTAATTGCTTAATTGTATTTTACATCGGTTAAGCTATACTGGTTTTAACAATTGAGTATTAATTTAGAATGGATATTTGAAATTCGTTATCTCATACATACAGTGGTGTTGAAATAAATAAAAAAGTAGGGGAAATATTGATAAATGAAAGGGTGGCCATGAAATTTTCCGAAGAATTTGGGCTTGCTTAGTTGAAGCCCAAGGAATCAGGGTCACCATATTTCTGGGCCTTTAGAGAATGGCCCATAATACTCAACTAATGTAATGGAGGATCCTTGTGGCTTGATTGTATGGCCGAAGTTCACAAAAATATCTAATCCTATTTTACACGATTGTACATAAATATTAAATGTCAATTTTATGATAAGCAATGAATTAAGGTTATATGAGAAAAAAATATATATTATTACTATTGTATTACAAAATTTACACCAATATCCTATTTGAATGTAAATTTAATTTTCTTTTATCAATTAACCGTTCAGCAATTGATGACATGGTTAATAATTGGTATTTTCAACTAGTACTACCTACAATTAAATATAGTATACTATTACTTACTTGTCTTCCCTTTCCTCCTTTGTTGCGGTATTAACTGTTTCATATCCGATTAAAATAGTTTGGTCTCTTGTAACTTGACTAAAATAATTTAAAAACATCAACTAAGATGTCGAGAACAAAGAGTTTAATGATCATAATCGAATTCACGTGTTTGATTGTGCAATTAAAGTAAGTTAAAAAGTAAATTATGAGGTCAATTTCAAGAACTTATTGTTTGAAATTGTATTTGTGTTTGCTGGATGATAGAGATCTGGAATTGGCAGTGACGGAAGGAAGTTTGGAAGTTGGAGTAATTTGGCGATGATTAGACGCAACAAGTCATTTCTTGTCGTCTACTATCTTATAAAGCACCAAATTCTTGACCTAAACTTTTTTTACTTCATCACCAATCCCAATCCCAATCCCAATCCCAATCCCAATCCCAATCAATCTCTCTCCTATTTTACAAGGATTTATTCCTCTAAGATTATTCATTCGTGTGCATCCGAGTTTAGTTTCTTTTGGGGATAATTATGGCTAATCAACACGATTAAACAAATAATGTGGTTCATTCAACCACTTTTGATTCTTATTGTTCATTTATTTGTTTTACTTCCAACAAATTATAACCATAACCAGGTGTAGATGTCCGACACGAAACATATATTATGAATTTAATAATTAAAATATTACATTATTTACAATCTGTTTTTTTTTGTCCTTTTTTTTTTTTTAAAAAAAAAAAGCTGTGGCTGATTCAACCATTAATGATTAAGGGAGAATCGAGAACAGCTATTTTCTAACCAACCCGAGTCACCGCCCGAGTCACTCTCAACTCACCTGCTGACTCCGTTTTTTTTTTCTTTCTTTTTTCATACTATTCCGCCGAAACCATAACCGCGTCAGCGTCGAACCAAGTCTCCATATCCGCCGCCGTTAAATTCTCTAGAGGCGTCTTCACATTTCTCACGTCACCCACCGTTATCTTTCCGGCGTCTTCGTTTTTAATGTACACTTTTTGGTCACCGGAAAATTTTACCTTCAAAACCTTTCCGGCCACCGGCTTCCACTCGGCTAATAATGCTGGGATTTGACAACCCACGCGCGTGTCCCAGAGATTCACCGATGTCTTACTGGAAACGTTCGTTGGTGTTGATAACAGTAACGTTGACGTCAACGACGGTGCTAAATGCGATTTTCCGGCTAGAATGGACCCGATTGTTTGCTCTTTGATTACATCGTGGACGCGGATTTCATTCGCGTCCGAGTGACAGTGATCGAATTCGAATCTGAGATTGTCCCATAACTTCACAACGCTTTTACCTCCGGTGAAATCGGCCCACGAGAACTGTTCGCCTTCTCCGTCTTGGTTGTGGAAGCTCCGTCTGTGCCGAAGTCTCAGAGTCTGTTTCGTTTTGTCGTCATTCAAGTAGTAATCGGAGCCTCTAACGTGAAAATCCCTGTCAGTCAAGTCCCAGCTAAAGGAAGACGAGGAGGCGGGCTCATCGGCATCGTCTTCTTCAAACTCCGACCAAACCGATGTAACAGAGCTAGCAGAATCGTCGACAGAGTACTCGCTATCGGAGTCAGAATCATAAACAATTTCCTGCAAAATACGTTTTTGACGTCGGAATATCACAAACAAAAGCTTAATCCGGTTGATTACTCCGCCGAATGTCGCAACAAAGGCGATAATCACAGCACTCCATTTCCAGAGATCTAGAGATTGAGAAAGGGTTTGAAATCCAGATGGGGATGTCAAAATTTGGGGTAAGATAGTGGGATTTGGCAAGGAACTCATCCCAGATTCCAACCCACTAAACCTGTTAATGACAGGAATCTCCATATATCTCAACCTCAGTGGTTTAGGTAGAACAGCAAGAAACAACCACAGATTTAAAGAAGAGAAACAAAAATCAAGAGATGGAAACAAAAATCAAGAATCGGAATTGAGATGGGGAATATTCGGATAAAAAAAAATTAAAAGAGAGAGAGAAGAAGGATTTTGTGTGTTAGGGTTTGGTGGAAAGAATTGCGATGGCGAGAGAGGAGAGGGAAAAGGAAAGGGGAAGAGGCGATTATAAGGGCGAAAAAAAGAGGAAAGAACAGATAAAATCGAAGGAAAGAGTGACGTGGAAGACAAGGATTGGTATGTGGGAGTATGAGAGAGATCCACGTCAGAAAAAAGAGCAAGAAATTTTGGAGGGAGAAGCTGCTAGGGAAGTAAGAGAGGGCTGACGTGGAATAGGATCGAACGGAATCGAATTCATAATATTCGCTCATCTTGGGAAAATGTGCGGTCATAAATTATTGTGGTTTTTTTTTTCACAATATTGCCATTGTGATGTTGACACGTGGGGACGGATGAGTGATCCATTGGCTCTTCTAAAGTCTGGTGGGACCCACCTTTTGAAAAATCGTCTGATTGAAATATTGACATGACACTGGTGGTCACTGCTGGCCGGTGCTGGAATAAGCACCATAAACTTCTAACAATATTTTAAAATAAAACTATATAAATACACATTATTGTAGCTCTATAATAAACTATATAAATAATTTTCAATTATTATTTGAAAGATGATTTTAACGACCGAATTTACTTCGTATAAATACCATTCGAATGAGAGTTACATTAATATAATATTATGCAATTTTTACTATAAAACGACGTTAAACAAAAATATTTCATTCGTTTCAAGATATAGAGCATATATGACTTATGGAATAAATTGCTGTAAATAAAAGTCGTATATCCTTATTTTATTTGTATATTTTCAAATTTTATGAGATGTGAGAGATTTTATCAAAGGTCAATTGTATGCATTAATTGAGATCAATTTTACATCATATTTGATATTTTTTATGTTGGATTTGTGTGTATTTTAAATTGAGTTTGAAGTCACAGAAAAAGCATTAAATAGATTAAAAGGGAAACATAAGGTTTCTTTAAATTAATATATAATTCATAAATGTGAGAAAAAAGAAAAGTTGTGGCAAAGCAAAAGTGACAAATGGTGGATATCTTACCTTAAAAAGAGTAATTAAAATTGAGGTTGTTGTTTCATCTGTAATAAAAAAGTTGGTTGACGTCAGAGTTCGGACCATTGGGTTGAGTTTCGTAAGTGGTTGGTGAAGCTTTTACCATTTCAATTTGAGTTCTTCCAATTAAATGCTTTTACATTTTTTTGTATTATTATTTCTATTTTTATTCATAAGTTTCTTAATGTCACTATTTTAGTTTTAAATTTGATTTTAATTTCGTATTTAGATTTCAAATTGTTTTAATTTTGTAACTACATTTTAAAATTTATATCCAAAATATCGAGTTTTCACAAAATACTCACTTTAGTGTTTTTTAATATCTATTAATGAAATTAAAATAATTATGGAGTAAACACTTGAAATTAATTTTAACATTGATGAAAAAATAGTAAAACTTAGTTATTAAGATTTTTTTTTAATCACTAGTTTCCCGTGTTTAGAGTTTTAATTTAAAGTGGAAATAATTAACGGTTTATTAGAAAGTAAAAGATATAATTAATTAATAAAAACCATAATATATA